>SJYQ01020073.1:0-68242 GCA_006410935.1 Redunca redunca
CTTTTCTCCTTTGCTTTTTGCCTCTCTTCTTTTCACAGCTATTTGTAAGGCTTCCCCAGACAGTCATTTTGCTTTTTTTGCATTTCTTTTCCATGGGGATGGTCTTGATCCCTGTCTCCTGTACAGTGTCACGAACCTCATTCCATAGTTCATCAGGCACCCTTTCTATCAGATCTAGGCCCTTAAATCTATTTCTCACTTCCACTGTATAATCATAAGGGATTTGATTTAGGTCATACATGAATGGTCTAGAGGTTTTCCCTACTTTCTTCAATTTGAGTCTGAATTTGGTAATAAGGAGTTCATGATCTGAGCCACAGTCAGCTCCTGGTCTTGTTTTTGTTGACTGTATAGAGCTTCTCCATCTTTGGCTGCAAAGAATATAATCAATCTGATTTCGGTGTTGACCATCTGGTGATGTCCATGTGTAGAGTCTTCTCTTGTGTTGTTGGAAGAGGGTGTTTGTTATGACCAGTGCATTTTCTTGGCAAAACTCTATTAGTCTTTGCCCTGCTTCATTTTGCATTCTAAGGCCAAATTTGCCTGTTAACTCCAGGTGTTTCCTGACTTCCTACTTTTGCATTCCTGTCCCCTATAATGAAAAGGACATCTTTTTTGGGTATTAGTTCTAAAAGGTCTTGTAGGTCTTCATAAAACCGTTCAACTTCAGTTTCTTCAGCGTTACTGGTTGGGGCATAGACCTGGATAACTGTGATATTGAATGGTTTATACAGACTGTGGAAGTCTGAAAGCTACTGTATTGATTTGATCATCTTGTGGTCTTGGTTATTTAAAAAGTGGAATTGCCAAGCGTTGGTTTAAACTCTGAATTACCAGGACTATACAAGTCTTATGCTTTTATTTGCCATTGCATACACACATTTTATGAGAGAGCATGAACGAATTTAATGCGGCGGTCCACCAGGGCAGTGCTGTAAGCTTGTGATGATAGCTAACATTTTGTTGTATGACTAGAACCCTCTCCATCTTATTTACATAAAAAGATTTAATGATTTGTGGCTAAAACTCTAGACAGTCCCCAATTTATGAGGGAATTATGTTTTCAATAATCAGTTCTTAAGAATCAGTTCTGTTTTCCTCATAGAAACTATGTTATAAATTTCAGAGTAGCTGTGCAGAGTCAGTATCAGTAGCTTTAGTTCTGGCCTTTAGGGGTTCAGTTCATTCGCTCAGTCGTGTCCGACTGTTTGCGACACCGTGAACCACAGCACACCAGGCCTCCCTGTCCATCACCAGCTCCCGGCGTTCACCCAAACTCATGTCCATTGAATCAGTGATGCCATCCAACCATCTCATCCTCTGTCGTCCCCTTCTCCTTCTGCCCTCAATCTTTCCCAGCATCAGGGTCTTTTCCATTGAGATAGCTCTTCACATCAGGAGGCCAAAGTATTGGAGTTTCAGCTTCAGCATCAGTCCTTCCAATGAACACCCAGGACTGATCTCCTTTAGGATGGACTGGTTGGATCTCCTTGCAGTCCAAGGGACTCTCAAGAGTCTTCTCCAACACCACAGTTCAAAAACATCAATTCTTCTGTGCTCAACTTTCTTTCTAGTCCAACTCTCACATCCATACATGACCACTGGAAAAACCAAAGCCTTGACTAGACAGACCTTTGTTGACAAAGTAATGTCTCTGCTTTTTAATATGCTATCTAGGTTGGTCATAACTTTTTTTCCAAGGAGTAAGCGTCTTTTAATTTCATGGCTGCAGTCACCATCTGCAGTGATTTTCGAGCCCCCCAAAATAAAGGCCTTTAGGAGTAGGATTCTCCATATTCAGTGAAGGATAAGGGATAATTTCCTCCTCTTTCCTGGGCATAGGACAAGCACTGGGCTAAATTAATGTGATAGTTGAATGCGTCTCTTAATTTGGTTTTCTTTCCTTCGTCATTTTTTACCTTTCTTCTCAGGTTCCTAATACCACAACTCCCCTGTTCCACGCAGACCTCGCTATTCATAAAAATTACCTTCTTCTTCTTTCCTCTGGTCAGAATTCCTGTTCCCTCAGTGCAGCAGATATCAGCTTTTAGATTTTGAGGGATGAAGTCTGATTAAAGTCACTTAAAATTTTTACTTCATTGACATTTCTAGAGTGTACTGATACTTTTTTTTCTTTCACCTTTTTTGAGCTATAACTGACATTACCAGCACAGTCTAAGTTTAAGGTGAACAGCATAATGATTTACCTTACTACATCATGGAAGGATTACCACAATAAGTTTTGTGAACCTCCATCATCCCAAAGAGACACAAAAGAAAGGGGAAAGAAATATTTTTGTGAGCTTTTAGAATTTACTCTCTTAACAACCTTCATATAGAACATGTTACAGTGTTAATTAAATTTACCATGTTGTACATCACATCCCTATTACTTATTTATCTTATAACTGAAAGTTTGTACCTTTTGACTGCCTGCAGCTAGTTCCCCCACCCCTCTAGAGTGTGTTGATATTCTGTAAATATATCATAATTGCAGAAGATTTGGAAAAATCTTTCACAGTCCTTCCTATCAGAGATAATTACTCTTAAAAATAGTGGTATATTTCCTTGTAGTCTTTTCCCCCCATGTTTAGAATACTCTTCCTCAATTTATTTTTTATTTAATTTTTAATTGGAGAAATTTAGGGATGCTAAGGAGAAGGCAATGGCAACCCACTCCAGTACTCTTGCCTGGAAAATCCCATGGATGGAGGAGCCTGGTGGGCTGCAGTCCATGGGGTCGCTGTGGGTCAGACATGACTGAGCAACTTCACTTTGACTTTTCACTTTCATGCATTGGAGAAGGAAATGGCAACCCGCTCCAGTGTTCTTATCTGGAGAATCCCAGCGATGGCGGAGCCTGGTGGGCTGCCGTCTGTGGGGTCTCACAGAGTTGGACACGACTGGAGCGACTTAGCAGCAGCAGCAGCAGGGATTCTAAATCAGTGAAATGAAAGCCTTACAGGAAAAGGGAGATATTGTAGGGCTGAGATTTTCTCATATCATCTAATTGTGCTTGAAAGTCCATCTTCAAATCTTTTTGTTTCCCAAGCTCATCCCATTTCTTGTTTTTCCCTTCTTTTAAGCTTATAGATTGTCTAAAAAGTTCCACTTTTGTCCTATGGCTTTCATGACAGTGAGAGTATCCTCTTTACTGATGGGGAGAGGAAGATCGAAGGAGTATGTGTGTTGTGTATGAGTATTTATACATATATATGGTACTGTGTTTATGTATCTATAGATACATATATGTATGTGTATATATATATATTTTTTAAGTAATTATGTATAAGTCAAAGACTGCTTATAATTTCAGAATCTCTTGCTATTTCATCTTGTTCTCAATACTTTTTCAGTGTACATGGTGTCTTTGCGGAATATAAACTGTCACACATTCCTGATTGTTGCATGCTAAGTTTGTCAATCAGGAATTATCATTTACTAGCATTGAGGAGAAGGCAATGGCACCCCACTCCAGTACTCTTGCCTGGAAAATCCCATGGATGGGAGAGCCTGGTGGGCTGCCGTCTATAGGATCACACAGAGTTGGACACGACTGAGCGCCTTCACTTTCACTTTTCACTTTCATGCATTGGAGAAGGAAATGGCAACCCACTCCAGTGTTCTTGCCTAGAGAATCCCAGGGACTGGGGAGCCTGGTAGGCTGCCGTCTATGGGGTCGCACAGGGTCATACATGACTAAAGCAACTTAGCAGCAGCATTGTATAGCTATGTTACATTTAACTTTTGCTTTGGCGTGCATTAAAAATAGTTCTTGTATTTCGTTAGCATTCTTCCAGTAAGTACTGCTTCCATTTACTGTCATTTTATACCCTTCATTCATGTGTAAACCAGATTTCTCAAATGAATTATCTCAGGAACATAGTTAAGCATTTGATGATCTTGTCATACTAGTAGGTGATAAAATACAATATGAAATTATCTTGAAAGACCAGCTGTGCCATACAAGTATATTGCCCTGGCTATGAAGTTGCTGAGCATGTCTGTGGCAAATCCATGGCATAACCATGGGGAAGTGAGAAGCCATGACCCCTGTGTAGTCTTAGCTTTGTTGACACACACTCAGAGCCTCCACAATGACTTCCTGAACCCTCTTAAACATGTTTTGTGCCTCTTGGATCAAGCAGTGTATCATTTCATGGTCTTTGTAAACAATTTGACAACCACTTCTAGTCATGAGGTGCTACAGTATCATTTTCTAGGGGAAAACATTCTGTTCATTGCTTATAAGAATTTTTAAGAGGCAAAAAGTAATTACATGCAGGAAAATATATGATCTTTTTTTAAAAATTCTTTATATTTTGTCTAATATATTTTAACAGGCACAATACAACGGCATTGGGAATATATATCTAACCATAATAAAGAAAACACGAAGATCGTAGGAGACGAAAATGTTGACCCCATATGTGAAGACAGTGAGAACAAGTTTGACTTTTCAGTGATGTCCTATAATATACTTTCACAAGATTTACTGGAAGACAATTCACACCTTTATAAACACTGCCGGCGGCCAGTATTACACTGGAGTTTTAGGTTTCCCAATATTCTGAAAGAAATTAAACACTTTGATGCAGATGTAAGTGTAAAATATCATCAGAATTCTTCATATAAGGAAAAGTTGGATTCATTTCTGAGCTAAATGGTTTTCTTATTCCTTTTGTTTGTGAAGTAAGAAGGGAAGGCCTATATAGTTACAGGTGAATTCCCTAGCAGTCCAGTGGCTAGGACTCTGTGCTTTACACTGCCCAAGGCTCGAGTTCCATTCCTGGTCGGGGAACTAAGATCCCACAAGCCACAGTGTGACCAAAAAAAAATATTTTTAATAGATAACATGATGAAACAGCTTTGAATAGGGTATTATAACTTTGGAGGCATAACTTGCTAATGGTTGTTGATATAAGTGATTATATAACTTTTCAGAAAAGATCCAAAAAGTTTTAAGTATCAATCAGTTTTGAGACAGGGACTGGTACCATATTAAATATTCAGTAAATACTTCCTTTGATTGAAAATTTTAATAATTCATGCAAAAATTAATTTAGATGATAGCATTCAAAAGACTAGAAGGATTTAGTATGAATGAACTTGTAAATTCAGGAAAAATATTCCAGCATATAAGTTATAAACATTTCCTTTGGGAAATACCAGTTTTGGATAATAAGAGGGATTCATGTGAGTAAAGGTCATGGTTTTGGAGACTGATCAAATTTGGAGACATTAATTTGATAGATTTATACAAGAAAAAAGTATTTCAGGTTTCATCAGGTTTTTAGAATTTTAGAAACCTCATTTTAAACAAAAGCACCAGAAAATTCATATTTGTATTTTTTTGTTTTAATTCAAGCCATTTTTTCTTCTAAGGTACTTTGTTTGCAAGAAGTTCAAGAAGATCATTATGGAACCGAGATCAGGCCAAGTTTGGAATCATTGGGTACAAATGTAACTTTTATTTTAGCCAGATTTACTTAATAAGTTGTTAAAAACATAGCTTGCTAACAAAGGTGTGTGGTATATTTGAACTAAAAATCTTAATTTTGAAAAATAGCTTAATACCCATCTTAAGAGGTCCAGAAAAGATTGAAGTATTTCAAATGGGAACTTTTTTGTTGATACATATTTTAATTCAAATGGAAAGGTGTGCAAGAATCTATAGCTGTCTTTCTAGTCTTTGCCTATGGCAACCGACTCCAGTGTTCTTGCCTGGAGAATCCCAGGGACCGAGGAGCCTGGTGGGCTGCTGTCTGTGGGGTCATACAGAGTCGGACACGACTGCAGCAACTTAGCAGCAGCAGCAGACTCCTAAGATTCTGAGTTCCATGAGATTAGGGACCATTGTGTCTAGTTCATCATTTTATAATACCCATGTCCTCGGTGCCTAATTGAATGAATACCTTTAGAAACAGGTCATCTCTTTGAGAAATGCTGCCTACATTGCATTCATTCATTCAGCACGTATGTTTTTGAGTGTCTACTGTACACCATGCACTATGAAGGCAGTGGGGATACAGCAGTGAGCAAAACAGGTAACAGGTCTCTATCCTTGCGGAGCATACGTGCTAGTGGAGAAAGGCCAAGAGTACATTGAACAAACAAGTAAACAGTACCTCAGGTACTCTTTCTGTTTTCTGGAGAAAAACACAGGAAGGGGGAAATGGGTCAGCTTTCAGTTTTAAACAAAATGACCAGAGAAAGCAACTTTTGAGTAAAGACCTAAAGGGGGTGAAGGAACAGGTGGTGGCTGGAGCATTCCAGGTAGTGGAGACAGCTAAGGGAAGGTTGGAGTGCCTTGAGGCAAGACAAGCTGCTGTGTGTGGAGTGGAACAAGCAGGGAAGAGTTAGAGGCAAAAAGGTAAGAGATCTGGGCTCGGGAGAGAGGCGGCAGATTGCTATAAGGTCAGTGTCTTAGCCTTGACTCTGACTTTTGTTAGGATGGAAATGAGAGTGTGATAACATACACGTATGTAATGCTGCAGTCTGCCGGTAAAAAAAAATCTATTTGACCCAGAAGTAGACTTTTTTGATTCCAACACTTTTTAACATCCTTCCTTACTAATATTTTTAAAGATACACTTTGGTAAACATTGACCGGGTTTCCGTGGTGCTCAGAGGGCAAAGCGTCTGCCTGCCATGCGGGAGACCCAGGTTTGATCCCTGAGTCAGGAAGATCTCCTGGAGCCGGAAATGGCAACCCACTCCGGTATTCTTGCCTGGAAAATCCCACAGACAGAGGAGCCTGGTAGGCTACAGTCCATGGGGTTGCAAAGAGTCGGACACGGCTGAGAGACTTCGCTCACAAACATTGTCCAAAAATTAGAATTTTTTTTTACTGTATTTATTATTTTTTGCAAGTGTGGCAAAACACAGTTCTATTACTTTCATATATATATATAAAAAAACAGTCATCTTTGTTAAGAATTTTTTTCTTTTTACAGGTTATCACTGTGAATACAAGATGCGGACAGGAAGGAAACCTGATGGCTGTGCCATTTGCTTCAAGCATTCCAAATTTTCACTCTTATCAGTGAACCCAGTGGAATTCTACCGCCGTGATGTTCCTCTGTTGGACAGAGACAATGTTGGATTAGTGTTGCTCTTGCAACCCAAGATTCCAAGCGCTGCCTTCCCTGCCATCTGTGTAGCTAACACACATCTGTTGTATAATCCAAGGCGAGGTGACATTAAACTGACCCAATTGGCAATGCTTCTGGCAGAGATTTCCAGTGTTGCCCATCAGAAAGACGGCAGCTTCTGCCCCATTGTTATGTGTGGGGACTTCAATTCTGTTCCTGGTTCTCCACTCTATAGTTTTATTAAAGAAGGAAAATTGAATTATGAAGGACTCGCCATAGGAAAGGTGAGTGCATTCCTTCTTATTGGGAGGTGGGTGTAAGTCTCTGTCTTCATTGTAAAGCGAGGACAGAGCTTTACCTTGTAAAGTCATCCCAGAGCTGTTTGAAAACCTCAGATGAACCAGTACCCTCGCTTTATCAAGCTGCAGTGATGGTCCATAGCTACTCATAAGTAATTACATTCACTGGATTGAATTCACTTTTCCATCTATTTGTGACAACGTTCTGCTTGGAGGAAGTAGGAGCCAACAAAAAATTCAGAATGGGGGTGATGAAGGAAAATAAAACCTTTGACAGACATGAGTACTTCATAAATAAGGAACTACTCACAGGTGCAGAATAGCGTTTTGAATGCCGGATGTGGGCAGAAGAGTTGGAAAAACAAGTAATTTAATATTTGCTTATTATATAAATTTTCCTTTATATAAGGATGAATATTTCAGTTCTTTAGCTGAGTATAATTTATCCCATGTTTTTATTTTTATTGTTCTTTTCTTCTGCTTAGTTCAGATCATTTCCTCTTCAGTACATTTAACCAAAATAAGCCCTCACCACTGAGTTTTGGATGATAGTTTAAAGTTTTATGAGTTGATCTTTCTTAGTATTTTATATAACAGGAACTATAAGGCAGGTAGTAAAAAAAAGGAGGAGCAGTATTAGTCCAAAGCTATAGATCATTTAGATTTCCAAATTTGAGAAAAACATGCATAGGAAAAGATTACCATTTTTATGTAAGTAATAATGTTTTCTGAACTGTATTTGAGCAGAATTTTACAAGCATGAATGATATAATGAATAAAAGATAATATTTACCATTCTTGAATTTCCTTTTATTTAAGAAATAAACTTTTCAGTAGATAATTTTAAATCTATTTACCTAAGATACTTGTTGAAATTTTGTTTAGGTATCTGGCCAGGAACAGTCTTCACGGGGACAAAGAATTTTATCTATTCCAATTTGGCCCCCAAACCTAGGTATCTCACAGAACTGTGTGTATGAGGTTCAGCAGGTACCAAAGGTAGAAAAGCCAGGTAAGTGTTTGCAATCCATTTTGGCAGTCTTCTTGATAATAGTGTTCCCTTTGAAGGCATAAAACTAATAAAGGGATAACATCTCAGAGATGAATATTCATATATAAAAGCATAGAGTTGTTCCCTTTTTTTTTTTCCCAAGAACTCTGATTACCTTTTTGAAAATCAACTTCCAAAATTAACTTTTGCATGAATTACTCGCATGTTGCTTTGGACATGTTTGTGTTTTATTTTTGCTAATTCTGGAGACCATCATAATACAGATTCTGGGATGAACCATTTAGGCATCTATCTAAACTAGATATGCCTTAAATACTGTTCCTAGAGTGAAAATAGAACAAGACACTGATAGCATTAATAAGCTGCTCTTTGTTCTTACAGATGGTGATCTGACACAAACGGAGCTGGACAGAACAGAGGTCCTAGTAACAGCTGAAAAGTGAGTTCTGGAAAGCAGCAGTAGACATTTGCTGACTCTAGTTGAGTAAAGAAATCATTTCTCAAAAATCACTTGGTTAGGAAAAAAGCTGATGATACTTTGTGCTGGTGAAGAACGCTGGCTCCTAAGTCAAATAGACCTGAGTTCTGACCCTAACTTTGCTGCTCTTTAGCTGTGTGATTTTAAGCAAGAAATCTAACATTTTTAAAAGGTTCCGTTTCTTTATAATTTGGGTTGTTGTGAAGACTAGATGAGACAAATCATGTAAAACTCAGTGTTTGACATATAGGAAGTGCTTAAGCATTGTTGTTTATAGAAACAATTTGTCCATAGACCTGAACCCACTAACATTTACTGCTATTATGTATTTAAACAAAGGTGAAGATCACAGAAAAATATCTTTCAGATTTCAAGAGACTCTTTAGCCTCCTTTAACTGCTTACAGGATCACAAAAATAAATCTATAGGAGGATTGATCCAAAAAAGAATATGCTGTAGAAAAGAGAGTCACCTAAACTTATCTCTCAAACTACCAGGGAAAGGTCGTCATAGGTAGCCAGGTAAAGATGCCTGGATTTCTTTTTATTAAAGAATCATGGATGCTTAGGGCTGTGATTGAAAAACATATATATTTAATACAACAGGATGGAGACTTACATTTATGTCTTAGGAGATTCTCAAAATGTCTTGATTATTTCATAGTATGACTCTTCTATAGCTTTGACTTTAGTTTTAACATTTAAATTTCAGAATCANTTGGGAAAATATCTTATATATAAGAACTAGTAAGAAAGGAGCAGTTTTTTAAAATTAAAATTTATTTAAAAATTTTAAACCTTTCACAGTAGATACGTCCCTGAGTGAGATTATTAAAAAGGCTACTCTTATACTAGCAAATACTTAGTTTTGAGTAATTCTAAAATCTTTTTATAACAAAATAGGATATAAGAAAAGCTACTTATATCTTTAAAATAGTGTCTTTATATGCATACTTGTATCTGTAAACTCTTTATATGCATACTTGTATCTGTAAACTAAAATGTTAGTAGTAAGAACAGTTTGCAGTAGACCTATTTTACATTTAATGATATTGTAAATATAAGTCCTCAGACATAAAAAGTTTCTAAAACTTGGCAGTACAGTGATTTGAAGCAATTACCTGTACTTATTGATCTATGAACTCTTTAAAATCAGGGCAACATCTTTATCAGTGTATCCTTAGCACTTAAGAAGAGATAGTGCCTGGGACTTAGGAGATGTTTGATAAATGTGTGTTGGATGAACAAAAAATTTCTTTTTTAAAGTTTGTTTCATGACTTAAAATATCCTTAAAATTCATGATGTGTTAATGCGAGATGATTTTTAAATCTTTTGCCTATGACATCATGTGTATTTAAAGAATGGGGTAAATGTAAGCCATTATATAGAAGCTGTTTTAAGGTGTAGTACAAAATTATCTCACATTCCATAGTAAGGATAACCATGGAAAAATATAGTCCCTCTGACATCAAAAGTCTGTCAGTTCTAAATAGTATCCCTAAAGGCCACTTTAATTTTCTTTCTTAGAAACAGCAAAAAATTTACAAATTGTTTTAGAATATGTGTTCATTAGTAAGTGGAGGCTCTCAAATGTGTTATAATTAATTTTAAAAATCACATTAGTATGTTAATTATTGAGCTCCCCCACCACACCCCACATATTATACCCCTGTTAATGGATTTTGGATATCACTGCATGAATAAAGAAATGTGAGATTGTGATATGGTCTAATTAAATAAATATTGTCCTAATGTCTGGTTTTGTCTGGAAATTTGAAAAAGTGCTTTAAGTAGGAGGAATTATAAAAATTATTAAAAGCTTGATGGATGCTGCTTTTTTTCCCTTCAATTTAGGTTATCTTCAAATTTGCAGCACCATTTCAGCTTGTCATCTGTTTATTCACATTATTTTCCTGACACTGGAATCCCAGAAGTGACCACCTGCCACTCCCGAAGTGCCATAACTGTGGATTATATTTTCTATTCTGCTGAAAAGGAAGGTGTTGCTGAGCAGCCAGGTAAAGAATGTGGTGTCATCTTAAATTCTGTTTGAGAGCACAGTAACTAAAAACTTCAGGGCTGAAGCTGAGAAAGCCAAACATCTGAATGAAGTTCTCAATTTAGAAGTTAAAAATATTTTAAAATTGGTAATATATTTGGCAGATTGGTAATATATCTGAGTAAATCAGTGTATCACTTGGAAAAGATGGAGGTAGTGAAATATCTCAGGGCAAATTATTCCCCGTGAATTACATCCTCAGCTGCAGCCTCCGATCCCAGCCAGCTTCTGAGTTACTTTATAGATCTTTTATATTGCCTTTTGCCTTTATTCACCACAAGTTTATTGTTTTTCTTGCGACAGCAGCATCATGCAGTTTTGCACTTAAACTTTACTAAGGTCTGCTGCCTTCACTGTAGGGCCTTGCTTGTGCTGCCAACAGCTGACATTTTGTCATGTTGACCCTGGAATATTGGTTCTTTCTGGAAAGAGAAGTCTGAAAAATGTGTTTTCAAAAAGCAAAGGTGATAAAACACTTTTCCTTGTATGATTCATTGAAAACAAGGTATTAAATATTGGTCAAAGGATTTAATGTGGAGAAGAGTGAGGTTTAAAGTAGTGAAAGTGGAGTTGCTCAGTCATGTCTGACTCTAACAACCCCATAGACTGTCCATGGGATTCTCCAGGCAAGAATACTGGAGTGGGTTGTTGTTCCCTCTTCCAGGGGATCTTGGAAAAGATTGGAAAAGACCCAGGGATTGAACCTGGGTCTCCTGCACTGCAGGCAGATTCTTCTACACCAGGGAACCAGGAGTCAAAAAAGTATTCAGAAAACTGAAAATCCTAAATGTGGGCAGCTATTTTCTTTTCTGATTTTCCTCTTTTTTTCTCTTCCTTTTTATTTTTTTCAACGCTACTTTTCTTTCCCAGTTTTCCCTTCTGTTTTTTTCTTTGTCTCCAGAAATAACCTTACTAGTAACACTCAGGAGATGGCCAACTCCTCTCCACTAGATCAACTCTACAAAATAACCTTGCTGCTTTGAGTCTGTATTTTAGTTCTGGTAGTTGTCATACTATATACATGTCCACCAGATGGCGGGGGTGTGCTGTGGACCAGCATCTCCAATGTTACCGTGAAGAAAGAGCCTATCTTTTACTCCACTTCTGTGGGTACTTGACTCTCTGGGACCAAATTATACTAATTTATTCTGCAGTCATTTAATAAATGTCCTGCTTAGATGTGGCTTAGTCTTTTGGTTTTATACAATTACAGAAAAGTTGATGGGGGAATTTCTTAGGTAGTTGTCAATCTCAAATTACTGTTAACATTCTTACATGTTACATTGATATTTTCTTCTAAAGATTATTTGTAGGACTTGAAATGTAAAAAAAAATCTGAAATAGGAAAGCAAACATCTGAGACTGCTGTTTGTTTGAGAGTTATAATTAGGTTGCTGCTGCTGCTGCTAAGTCGGCTTCTGCGACCCCATAGACGGCCTCCTACCAGGCTCCTCTGTCCCTGGGATTCTCCAGGCGAGAACACCATGTCCTTCTCCAATGCATGAAAGTGAAATCACTCAGTTGTGTCCGACTCTTAGTGACCCCATGGAACTGCAGCCTACCAGGCTCCTCCGTCCATGGGATTTTCCAGGCAAGAGTACTGGAGTGGGGTGCCATTGCCTTCTCTGCATAATTAGGTTATAACTCAATAAAAAACTAACCAGATTTTAAACTGTTTCATATTAGATTTCCATGGCAGTGTCAAGTTACATATCATTTTTTCTTTTTTTAAAGACTTTCGTGGTCAGTTCACAACCTGTTGTTTCACTAAATATGTATGTGCTTTTTTAATGTAGGAGCTGAAGTTGCTTTGGTTGGTGGCTTGAAACTTCTAGCCAGACTGTCACTTCTTACAGAACAAGACTTATGGACTGTTAATGGACTTCCAAATGAAAATAACTCTTCAGATCATTTGCCTTTATTGGCTAAATTTAGACTTGAACTCTGACTCTTGATTACATATATACTTTGCTTTCCCGTTTGTTTTTTTTTTCCCCCAAAGAATGTAAAGTTGTTCTTAAGAGTTTGCATGTTTATTTATTTTTACGCTATGAAATTTCTGAAGAGGTTTATGTTAAATGTTTGAAACAGGTAACAGAAGAAACAAGTTTACACTTTTCTTTTTTAATAATGAAAAAATATTTTCCTGACAAGTGAGATCTAAATGCTGTTCATTGCAAAAAAAGTTGTAAATATTTATTTTAAATCCTAGTAAAATTGACAGTGATTTTTAAATACGGCGCAACTTCTTTAGTTCTCTTAGGAAAGAATTTTGTGTTTTTAGCAAGCTTTACAGTGGATCCAAAATATCTTTGAGTTCTTGCAAACCACAACTCATTCCCTTCCAGAAGGCCTGATATTTCATCACAGGGATCATGTCTGTTGAGTCTTAACTCATTCATCTCAGAAATCATTGGGTTGTTCACAATATCTAACCATTTTAGTTTGTCTTTGATGGGGCTTGATAGTGCTTTTTAGAACTGTACAAATTGCTTAATCCGTTTTATTACCATCCTGAGCCATGCAATGTGCCTGCATTTTATGGGGAAAATGTAGGTCACCATAACTAGGAGGCTGAGGTGTTTTGGACAAGCCCACTCTCCATCCTGTGGTGGACTGTACAGGGTGCCTGAGAGAGTCAGGGACCGGGGTCATGCCTTGGGTTTCCCTAGTAATTTTTTTTTTTTTTAATTTAGTTTCAAGAAAAGATTCTGGATTGAAGGAAAGATTTTACTTTACTGAACCAATCCTGTAGAAATTTACTTTATTAGGAAACTTGTATTTGGAACAAAGTGGCAGCTATAAGATTCTTTTTATTTGCCTCAGAAATAAGAGGAAGCCAGCAGAACTCTAGAGAGGAGATAGCAACTTGGAGACCTAAGACTCTTCAATAGTTGATGTTAACTGTTTTGTTGTGGTTTAACTGTTGTCGTTTCTATAATGTTTTGGGTTTTTTTCTTTTTTTTTATCATGATTCAGTAGTGTGAGATGGTGCAGGTTTTTTTTATAAAGCGGTTAAGAGTGGGTCTGAAAAATCCTGCAGTTGGCTCTTAATGAGTGTTTGAATCAAACATTTTAAAACCTAAGGGAAAATTTACTCTTTTCTAGAATTGGGATCAAAGAACTATGTCCATTTTTACTAAGTAATTTTATATTGAATTATACTGAATTATAAAAGTTTTTTACCATGGGTTTTCTGAATAGAATGCTTCATTTTAAATTAGCAGCAGTAGTTACTTTATAAGCTCAGACTTTTTCTACTAAAGTATATTTACTACAACTATTAAAAAAACAAATAAATCAGATAAATACCCCCCAAAAGCATGTGGGTTATAAGGATTTCCCTAGTAAAAGTTATAGTGTTATAGAAATACTTGTTTATTGTGTCACTTTTTTTTTTTAAACTTAACAGTATTAACCGTATAGTTCTAGGATTTTCCACATTTTGTAGTAACAGTTTTCAAAGTATTACATGTTCTGATTAGCAGATATTGTCCTCAGCAAATGATAATAGCAGATAGTATATTTATCCCTTTTAGTATTAGGGAAAGAAAAAATGAAGATTCATGGATAACTATGTTGTGTTGTATGAATTTGTTAACAACTAACTTTATATATAGGTATTCTTGATAAACAAACATCCCTGAAAACCTCTGAAAACTTAATTTTTTGTATCCTGATTAATATATTGTGATTTTAGGCCCTTTTCATGTGCTTCACTTTGAGTTAATCCCATAAAATTGCTTTCTGCTTTACCTTATAGAATGAAGTATTATGTGTGCTGGAGGCCAAGGAGTCCGTTGTAACTTTCTCACAGGCTTTTAAAGCTCCACTAATAAAATTAACTGTCCTTGTCTTTACTTTGTTTCATCAGAAGAGTTAATAACTGTTGGAGCATTGTATTTACCTGCCAAAAGCAATTAAATTTGGTTAACTGCTGAAACCAAATCTCCCTGTCTCACCTGCAGTGCTATCCAGGTTTTAAATAGAAAGGGATATATTGCAGAATTGCAGTAATGAAATTTTGGTTTTACTCTAGCTTTTGATACCAGTAGGTGTGTTTGAAATTGTCATTAAGTTAGAGATCCAGAGTTCAAAGGGTTGGAAAAACATTCACTTTGTCAAGTCATTTGCACTTCATCCATGTAAGTTACCTAATAAATTATTGTACTAGTACATTTGTGCCTGAAGGTTTTGTGGTAGATGAAGTAAGCTATGTAGCTCACTTGTTGCCTTGGGTGATGCCAAAATAGAAGGAAGCCAATAAGTGAATTAAGATACACCAAAATAGAGTGATAAATTTAATACAGAATCTGAAAATTGTGGAAGAAGACAAGGGTGAGAGTGAAATTAGTTTATAGTAAAGTAATGCTCAAAATTCTCCAAGCTAGGCTTCAGCAATATGTGAACCGTGAACTTCCAGATGTTCAATCAAGCTGGTTTTAGAAAAGGCAGAGGAACCAGAGATCAAATTGCCAACATCCACTGGATCATCGAAAAAGCAAGAGAGTTCCAGAAAAACATCTATTTCTGCTTTATTGACTATGCCAAAGCCTTTGACTGTGTGGATCACAATAAACTGTGGAAAATTCTGANAACTGAACTGAGAACAAGTATATAAAAAGAGGAATAAGGAAAAAAGTCACACCATTTATATTTTTAGAAGGAAAACAATCCTTGAGTTTCCAGGATGATTTTATTGAAAGTCCCATGCTGTGTATAAACATACAAGTGATGAGAAAAACATTAAATTGAAACATGCACTTATCTGGCATTCTCTAAAATACCATTATACAAGTTTTCATTTACTTAGAAAAATACCCACTAAAACAATCACGGTTTTTCTTAAAGGATCTAAAAAAAAATGTATTGGCCAGAACAAAGTCCAAGAGAATAAACAAGATTCTGAGTTGTATGTCAAAAAAACTGTACAAGGTTGTACATAAAACTAGAGCTTACAAAAGCCTTGGGTATAGCAAGAATATGGAATTAAGGTCTCCAAAGTTCTATTTACCAATATCTATTAATAAAATCCTTATGAAATAACTGACTTACAAAAACTGAAATGCTCATGATTTCAGAGTATATAGAAAATACTAAATATCACTTTCTGAAATAAAAGTGTACTCAAAACAGCACATGTAGTCTAGAATCAAGATTTCTGTCATTCATTTAAACTTTGCATGTATTATCACAATGGCTTAAGCATAAAATTTCTCTTGCATTAACTTTTTTTTAAAACTAGATTTCAAATCATTTCATGGTTTTTATCTTTTGAATTATAACCAGATTTAATATCAATTCTGTGAGGTAAATTGTGTCATTTTTTTTTTTATTTTTTATTATCAGTTCACTAGAATGTAAGAGTTTGGTACTTTTCTTGTGTCTTTTAGAAATTAACATATTCCACAGGCAATAAAAATAGAGTAACAACTAAGAACATTTTAACTTATTTTCATGTTTCTGTTGACTAACTTGCTTTGGGGAAATGAATCTTAAAATCAAGAAGTGAGTGTGGAAGAAATCAGGTTACTAATTGAATCTTCAAGCCAGTTGGCAGCTTTAAGGCTTAGACATCAGCATATTAGAAACAGGTTGTATTCCTAATTCCTTCCCCCATTCTGTGGGAGACAAGGATATGCAAATATTGACACTCCGTATTTTAGACTGGACAGTACTTAATACTTGGAAAATCCTATTCCAAGCCCTTAGAATGACTGCAGTATTATATCAATACTATTAAGTAGTCTACTTATTGGATATAATGAACTTTCAGATTGATAAACATGATTATATTTCATCTAGAGAGCTAAGTCTGTATTTTAGAATGAAAATGAAATTATTCACGGACTACTCCAAACATGTAAATACATGTGGCCAGGAGGCTGCAAATGGGTTTGTCCTGAGAAGATTAAAATAACTCATTTTCAATTCTACTGATAATACTATTCTTAAAAGTGGTTAAGTCCTGAATGTGTTTAACTGTTTTAATCTAATCTGAGATGTAGATTGGATTTACTTGGTCCTTTTTCATGTAAAGGACATTCGACTTCTTTTTTCAAGGAAAGTACTTTCTATTAATAACACCGATAGTGAGCTCAGCTGCACATGGCTGAAGGATAGAGTCTTTTTCCTTCCCATGTCGCCCTCAGAGGTAAAGAATCTGAATGAGCAGATTTTTTACTCCCTTCCCAAAATCACCTTCAGGTAAAGAAAGCCAGAGAGGGAGGCCCCAAGACTGAAATAACACTTTTGTTGAGTAACAGACTTCACTTAAAATACGCTTTTTGGTCTCATGAGTTGGCATGGTTGCTAAGATCAAACAAGTGAAGTAGAAGCTGTCCTCTTGATAACACACAGACTTGGTGTGCCAGTTATTCTGTGTGGTCTGCAGCATAAGTTACACATGCAGGCCAGATACTCATACCCTGCTCCATGGAGAACATCACGCTATAAGGTGTAACACCATACCCTCAGTCTTTTCCATTTAAAAAACAAAGGTTCTGCTCCAGTTCACTGCATTTTCCAGTACCAGTTCCTAAACATCATGAAGTGGTACCTAAAAACGGTACTGGCAAAGAATCACATCATGCCGTATTTGGTCTTAATATAAGACATCAGAACACCTACCTACCAACAGTGAGCCCTTCAGAACCAAGGCCTGACTCAGAGTTTAAAACTCAGGTGAAATATGAACAGAAAGGTTATCTAGTTCTCAAAACCTACTGATTCTCTCTTGGCCTCTGTCTGAGGGTGTTATTGTCAGAGGTAATCGCAATACTGCTAAATTTGCCTAACAGTACATGAACTCATGTGCTTTTCACTGGAGTCTGCAAAGTTTAAATGTTGGTGACAGAACACAGACTGGCTTCTGCACGTGCTTTTTTGTCTTGTTTTGAAAGAACAAAAACCACTGTCAGTGAATGCTGTAAGAAAGATTAAGAAAGTAGTAACTCCAAGATCCTGAAAATGATTTCCCGTATTGCCAGAAGAATTTCAGTGCTCTTTAAGTAAAACACTTGCATATAATACCTAAAATCTCATCACGTGTGCACCAGGAAAAAAATTCCAAACCTTGTGGAGATCCCCGTGGGAAATACTGGGGAAACAATACAAATAGAATTAAAAAAACAACCCACCATTACATTTGCATATCTGATGTCAAGATGCTGAGGTAATATTGACTGCTTGAAAAAAAACCCCACCAATCTTTGCCTCCGTTATTGCTGAAAAAGACATTAATACTGATTGAGTTACCTTACTGTATCAAAAGTGGGAGGGGGGAGGGCTTCATGAACATGGACTACTAGGGAGGCATAAGGTTCAAAGCAAGTAAAAGAAAGTAGGTAAATGGGAAAATATAAAAAAACTAGTTATGGTCTTAGCCTTTCTATCTGGAGTGAGGGGGACAGTCCAACCCCAGTGGGGTCTATCACAGCCTTTTCATGGTTGTCCCTTCATGAATTTTTTTTTTTTTTTTGTTACCAGCCACTCAGAGTCTACTTCCAAGTGAATCCTTAAAAATAAAATTCACCAGTTCTCAATAAATAGTTGCAGTTCCTCCTGAAGACGCTGGGTAAAGTGCAGAGAGAAGCACCATGGGAGCCCTGTGGCTGCGGTACGGCCGGCCTAAATCCGGATCTGATAGCCCACTTCGTTCAGAGTGCTGACGTCAGCCACCTTCTTTTCAGGCAGTGCAGGCCTACGGGTAAAAGAAAGATGGTGGGGGAGAGGGGAAGGGGTACAGAAAGATCATCCAGTGTTATCAGGGCCCTCTACCCTTTCGGTATTTCCACACACACAGCACACTCCACCCTGGCCCCCACCACATGCAGTCCTAGCTCCCAACTCTACTTGTTCTGAAGTCCGCCTTTATAGGTTTTAGGGAGCCTTTTAACAGGTTTTCAAGGTAGAGTTCAAAACAAAATGTATAGGTTGCTGAATGAGTTGGTTTAACTTCAAGCCTGAATTTGGTCACACTGTAACTTCTGACACGTATCTGTAACCCTTGCAAGAATCTAAAGTTCAACTACAACAGAACCAAGCACCTGAACCAAATTCTCCTAGAAACCTTGGCCTCCTCGGTGCCCTGGGGAAGCCCAGCGCCTCCCAGATGTCTGGGGTGACTCAGGTTCTCATAGACAGTCTCCGTCTCTATTCCAGGCTTGAGGGTATAAATTTAGGATGAATCTTTCAGAATTCATCTGAAAAAGCATGTCCATGTGGAAAATCATTCCAAGGCAAATCGCCTCTCTTCCCTAAAAGTAATACGTTTTCGTATGTACTTTGCAGAACGACACTGCACTCAAGCATTTACCGAGACGTACGAGAAAGTACTTCAAGCTGGGGAAAGAAGTCCTTCAGAAGCGCATCATCTGTCTTCATTAAAGCTACTTCATAGGAGACTTCCCGACATAAGATCATGCCTAAGCATTCTTAGGATTTATCTCACGATTTTTTTCTCCATTTTTAAAACGAGTGGGTAGCCATTCCCTCCTCCAGGGGATCTTCCCAACTCAGGGATCGAACGTGGGTTTCCTGCATTGCAGGCAGATTCTTTACCATCTGAGTCATCGGGAAGCCATTAACTCACTGGTTGGCAGCTAATTCAGACATGATGCTAGTGATGGTGTTGCGTTATTAGTACGCGGAATAAGAACAAGTTCAAGCAAGTGCTCCAGAATCCTTTCAGAGAAGCAGCCACACCCAAAATGAAGTCCAGAAACCCATCTCTAAGAGTCTGTCTTCTCCCCGGGACCTCGCACACGACTTGGGCCCTGAGCTGTGGCGGCTCTGAGCTCTCCCGTTGCCTCCCAAGGTTAAGCAGTTCCTCGTGCTTTAACGAGAGAACCCCTTGTTCCGTGGTCCTCACAGCACTTACCAATCAGCTCGCCCCACTCTTCCGAGCCTTTCCTGTACAAGCTTCCTCCCTGTCCTGGCATATTCCTCAACACCAAGTCAACCTCTCCTCCTGAAACTCTCAAGGAGCAGCCCTTCGTGTGTGAGATGAAAGCTAGTAAGACCCTAGCTTCCTAACGTTTTTCAGGGGCTCGGATAAACCCACACTCGCCTATTTTCTCTCCCTCATTTCTGCGACCAACAGCACCTGCTGCAAAGTGTGCGGCAGGACAGGCGACGAGGAAGGTCAAGGAATGAACAAACCCCATCCACTGACCCTGAAACAAGGGCTTCCCTGGGGTCACTGCAGCGACGGGCCACAAGCATGGGCCACTCGGATGCCACCTGCTCTGAAGCCACTTCTTGGCCACTCTCCTGGCTTCCTCTTGAAGCCTCTCAGCCGCAAGGAAGAGAATTTTCACCTTTTTTTTTGAAGTTTCTATGTTCCTGAAACTTCTCCCTTTATCTTTCCCACGTTCTGCTCTCAGCATCCTTAAAAATAGATGCACTTTGCCTTGGGGGCCTTTGGCCTCCTTTTTCTAAACCTTCCCTTAGCACTTCCGCCAGTTTCCCACGCCCCCAGGTGCTAAGGAACCACCACTATAAATAGCTTTATTTATTAGGCACTTACTCTGTACCAAGCATTGTTCTAAAGGGCTTACACGGGTGAATTCATTCCCACCACAGGACTTACGGGGCTGATACTGTTACCATCCATCTGACAGAAGAAGAAAGAGAGGCCATGAAAGTTAGGAAAGGTGCTCAAAGTCACGTGGTTAGCAAGAGATAGAAACCAGAATTCTCCTCCAGAATCAAAAGCGGATGACCTTAACCAAGATGCGATGACCTTGACTCTCGGTCTCCTGCCCCCCACACAGAGCATCCTCCCTCCTGTCTCTGCATCTTGGTTTCTGGAGTGCCTCCTGCATGTCTCTGCTCATCCCTTCAAGGACCAACCCAGATGCCACTTCCCCCGTGAAGTATTTTCTGACTAGGTTGCCCCTTTCTCCACACACTCTACCATTTCCTTCTGTACATCGTTGGAGCAGGTCCCCAACTCCTGTTAGGAACCAGACCACACAGCAGGGGACCATCTGCTGCTCCCCACCACTCACATTACCACCTGAACCATCCCCACCTCACCCCGGTCCACGGAAAAACTGTCTTCCATGAAGCTTCCCTGGTGCCAAAAAGGTTGGGGTCCACTAGGTTAAAGAATCCCAAAGGTTCATAATTCTTGAGTCTGCCTCACAGTCTGCAAACAACTGTAGAGAAGGGATCAAGTAACTTCATCTGCGAGTCCCCACTGTTGAATATCCTGTACCTCTCAATAAACTCTGGTCTAGTTCCTTTGCTGTTTTTAATCTAAGTTGGGTCCTACTCTTTACGACCCCATGGACTATAGCCTGCCAGGCTCCTCTGTCCCAGGGATTTCCCAGGCAAGAACACTGGAGTGGGTTGCCATTTCTGTCTCCAGGGAATCTTCCCAACCCAGGGATCGAACTCTCATCTCCTACACTGCAGGAAGATTTTTTAGTGTTGAGCCACCAGGGAAGCCAGTCTAGTTCCTCCTAATGTATAAATGGCTGATAGGATTTCATTATGGTACATTTGTGATGGGATATTTTTATTTTAACAAAGTCCTAAGCCAAAATTCAAGCTACCATGAACAAATATTCTTACGAATTGACTGGAAGATTTTTTTTTTTTTTTCTGTATATAGGAGAGGCTTTACCTTATCTTTGAAGGTCACTTGGGGAACCTGCCTACGTGTACAGCTGAATTTGGTTCTGCGACAACAGACAGCGTGGGGCCTTCCAAAGGAAAGGGACTAAGTTGTCTCCTTTCTCTGTATCCCCACCTTCATGCCTCCCACAACAGCCCAGAACACAGGGATGCAGGAAAAAAGGCTAACACTGGCAGAACTGTGGTGCTGGAGAAGACTTTTCAGAGTCCCTTGGATTCCAAGAAGACCAAACCAGTCCATCCTAAACAAAATCAAGCCTGAATGTTCATTGGAAGGATGGATGCTGAAGCTGAAGCTCCAATACTTTGGCCACCTGATGTGAAGAATTGACTCACTGGAAAAGACCCAGACGCTGGGAAAGATTGAGGGCAGGAGAAGGGGACAACTGAGGATGAGATGGTTGGATGGCATCACCAACTCAATGGACATGAGTTTGAGTAACCTGTGGGAGTTGGTGAAGGACAGGGAGGCCTGGCGTGCTGCAGTCCATGGGGTCCCAACGAGTCAGACACAACTGAGCAGCTGAACAACGCCACCGGCAGAAAATGAGTTCAGCTGAGATTCCTGGCCAACTGTCTGCAAGGTGAAACCCTTTTCTTTCATGGCAACACTGGCTGAATTTCCTGGCCTGGCAAAGGGCACAAGTAGGTTATCGCAGCATGCCACCTGCCTGGGAGCCCAGCCAGAAATAACGGCTCAGTCCTCGCCAGCTCGTCTCAGGGCCAAAGCTGGGGGAGCTATTGTGGAGAGGCCCTTCCAAGTGCTCCCCCGGCTATAATTAGAATATAACAAGGGGGTTTATTTTTAAGAAACACAAGCCCCAGGATGATGATTCAGCTGGGTCTGCACTTGCCCAGAACCTTGCACATTGGATCCAGGGTTATTATTTTAGAACAATGTATTTCTCCAAATCCTTCCCTAGCCCAAACAAGGAAGCCTTTCTCTCTGAAAGGCTCTCGTGCACCTTCTATTTTAGGGAACGTGGGGTAGGGACTTCAGGTTTCCTTTGACGCACTTTGAGGAGGGAAGGAGGAGGCACTTCTCTCCGCACAAAAGTGGACTATCCAAGCCTCACTGCTATCATGTCAGTGTATCCAAGCGTGAACCAGGCTAACTGCCGGATGGCCTGGTCCCGGGTCCACCCTCAGGCCTGCATCCCGGAGCCAGCGCAGCAGAGCTCTGCAGAGTGGGAGGGGGCCTGGCGAGGACAGGGTGACCACAGAGAAAGTGTTTTGTGGGACATGCCACTGGGATTCACCACATACCCTAGCACGGGCTAACTGCATCTAGACAGTGAACCATCTCCAACGTGCGCCACCTCGGGCAGCCTCAGGGCCAAGGAAGAGCTCCGCTAGACTGGACGTTGGCATCAGGGAAGCCTCGGAATCAGAAAGTGATGGAGCACGTTGGGGATGCAAGTGGGGCGACAGCCCAACCTGGGGCTGAACAAGTTGGTGTGTCTGTAAGAGACTGGGCTTCAGGAAAGAGGCAGTAAGTGGAGAAAAAGCCTAGAGGGTTCCCCCTAAACCACCTAGGTTCCTCCCTATCCCTGGAACAAGCGCTGTGTCTGGGGCGTCTCCTCTCCTCGCACCCCCAGCCCCCAAGCCATCACTGAGCAGGATGGGTCAGATGGCCTGAAGGGCAGTCGGCCAGCAGGGCTCCTGGAACTTGGGCACCACTTACTCATTCACAAGAATTTACTAAGCGGCACTTGGGCTTCCTTAGTGGTTCAAATGGTAAAGAATCTGCCTGCAAAGCAGAAGACCCAGGTTCAATCTCTGGCTTGGGAAGATCTCTGGAGAAGGGAATGGCAACCCACTCTGTATTCTTGCCTGGAGAATCCCATGGACAGAGGAGCCTGGTGGGCCACAGTCCATGGGGTGGCAGAGTCGGACACAACTGAGAAACCAACACACTTAGACTTTGTGCCATGCACCNCCCACCCCCCCACCACTCCTGCCAGAGGAGATTTCCTCACTTGGGATCTAAAGAGAATGACTTCTTGGGGCCCATTCAAAATATCTTCCATGTGGTTAGACCAAGGACCTGAACCGCTGCTCTCTGACTTCACTATGACTTCACTTAGAAATGACTTAGGGCTCTCCAGCCCCGTTGCCTAGAGGCACCTTCATGAGCCTGGCGACAGAACGGGGCAGGAGTTCCCTCGTCCGACTGTGGCCCAGCAGTGGAAGGAGACCTCACTGGGCTGAGGAACCTTTGTGACCCTAGGGACTCCACGGGGTGAGCAGAGCCCAGCGGAGCCATGGATCGCCCTCGAGATGGATGACAAAAAAGGAAAATCAAAAAGGAAGACAAAGGGAAGAAAAAGTCATGAGCAGCAAAGAAGAGAGGGGAAGAGACCGAGGGTGCAAAGAAGCCAGACGGGGAGAGAAGGTGTTCCCATGGACCCTGAGGGACTCTTGCCCCAGTTCAGAAGCATGTTCTCAGGGTCACTGGAATTGGCAGGAGCCGCCTTCACGGGAACACACGCAGCCCAGCCAGAAAACCACTCTCTCAGGTTCAGGCCATGGATCAGGAAGCCGAGACCTGGGGACTGTCAGAGATGGAAAGGACTCCAGGGAGCATTCGGGGTTCTCAGTGGGGGCATTGTAGGTGGATTGGTTCTTTATTGGGGGGCAGGAATGGTCCTGAGCTTTGCAGGACATTCACCCTCTGGGCCCCCAGGCAGTCATGGGCAGCAGCATTATTATAAACCCTCCCCTTCCGCTGCACTTCTAACCTCTCTCCCCCAGGGGGGGGCCTGGCCCCTGTTGAGAATATCAGTGAGCCTGAGGCCCACTGTCCTGAAGGAGCTGGTTTTAAGTTCACCGGAGGCCTTTCCCACCTACATAGCAAGCTCTATCTGTTTACGAACCACAGGAAACAAACCTGACTGTGTGGAAGGTTCTTTAAACATTCCCAGAGGAGCAGAGAGGAGGCAGAAGGACTGTTGGGTGGAGGGGTGGGGGTGGGAGTCCCTGTTTCTCTCTAAAAGGAACTCTTGTCTCACCTGACATCAACGGAGTCACTGCCGTCTGCCCTCCCACTCAGCTGACTCTCTTGTCAACCCAGTGACACTGATGCTCCTTTCGAGAAGGATTATTCAGACAAGTGCAAAAATGGCGAGGAATGCAGGGCTGGAAGGAGCCCCAGCTGCAAGAGGGGGGTGGGCGGGGGACATAAAACCACTAAAATTATCCACACGCACAGACAGGGGCTGGGACCCCACAGCTGAGGAGCCTCTTGGCTGTTATGGTAACTCTTCCCCCTTGGGGCCACTCCCCAGCTTCACAGCGGCACCTGCCACATTAGAAATGACTTGGCGGCCTTAAGTAATGCTGAAATAACAGCACAGGAAGAGTCACCAGCTGAGACATTACTTTGCCAACAAAGGTCCGGCTAGTCAAGGCTATGGTTTTTCCTGTGGTCATGTATGGATGTGAGAGTTGGACTGTGAAGAAAGCTGAGCACCAAAGAATTGATGCTTTTGAACTGTGGTGTTGGAGAAGACTCTTGAGAGTCCCTTGGACTGCAAGGAGGTCCAACCAGTCCATTCTGAAGGAGATCAGCCCTGGGATTTCTTTGGAAGGAATGATGCTGAAGCTGAAACTCCAGTACTTTGGCCACCTCATGTGAAGAGCTGACTCACTGGAAAAGACCCTGATGCTGGGAGGGATTGGGGGCAGGAGGAGAAGGGGACGACCGAGGATGAGATGGCTGGATGGCATCACTGACTCGATGGACATGAGTTTGAGTAAACTCCGGGAGTTGGTGATGGACAAGGAGGCCTGGCGTTTTGTGATTCATGGGTTGCAAGGAGTCGGACACGACTGAGCGACTGAACTGAACTGCACAGTCACCAAACCCTTCCTGGTCCCAATCATGCTACACACTAAGAGGTCTGGAGTTTGATGGAGTTACTGGATCATAACCACATTTGTCACTTTCTCGTTTCCTCGCCCAAAAGCCAGATTACCTGGAGAAAAGCCTGCTTGGGGAAGGCCATGGGTAGAGGCTGGGAAGCTGCTTTTCTCCAGACACACCTCTAGGAACCAGGCTGTCCTGGGTCCCAGTCTGTTGCAGTGGCGGAAGCTGGGATCTGGAGAGGGAGGGAGGAGCTTGGTGCTCGGTGTGTCTCGTGGTCCCCACCTCCCGCAGCCTTCACGTTACTCTCATCTCCTGCATCTCTCTTCCCTCTCTTCTTGCATGGGGGGCCTGTCATCCCTCATCCCGCCCTGCAATCCGGAAGTCAGGGTTAAGGAGGAACCATGGAAGAGACGCTGCCATCCTTGTAACGTCTCCATGTGCGCGTGCTAAGTCGCTTCAGTCGTGTCTGACTCTTTGAGACTCCGTGGATGGTAGCCTGCCAGGTTCCTCTGTCCATAGAATTCTCCTGGCAAGAATACTGGAGTAGGTTGCCGTGCCCTCCTCCAGGAGATCTTCCTGACCTAAGGATAGAACCTGTGTCTCTGTCTTAAGTCTCCTGCATCGGCAGGCAGGTTCTTTACCACTAGCGCTACCTGGGAAGACCTTGTAATGCCCCCATCCACTGTGAAACTCTAGCCAAGATACTTGCCCCACAGATTCCTCTCCTGGCCTCCAATCGCTGGGAGCAGAGAAAAGCAGCACCGGGAGCTTCCACCACCAAGAATCACCATGGTCTTACTGGACTTGCTCACATTAGAGAGTCCACAGGAACGCACAAGCCGCCTGGGCTCCCTGGCTGGTCAAGCAACCAAGGCCACCTGATCCTGGCTGTGGGCCAGAACCACCACTCCCCAAATTCTGGCCCTAGGGAAGAGTTTATGAAGATCCCTGGGAGTCAGGGCTCGGCCCAGGAGAAGGGTCTGCCAGGAGGGGTCATAGTCTCAGGGGATCTGGGGCCTGGTTGCAGTTCCTCTTCATCATTTTGGAAAAGTCTACATTTCCACTGAACCAAGAGCCATCACCTCTGTGCTCCTGGGGCCTGCCTGGCTGGAGCCGGGACCAGTTCAGGGAATGAAGAGGGGTGATGGACTTGAACTGCACTTCCCCACAGGTCTTCCTCCCTGACCTCTCGATGACTACTGCCCTCTACCCAGTCTTCCTCCCCATTCTCAGGCCCACTTCCACGCCTCTGGAGGGCAGGCGGGGAGGGCAGGGGGCCCTGACACTCGAGGGTGCCTGTGCACTCGCATCTGTGGTGATCTCACAGCTGTCCGCTGCAGGCGCCGGCGGGCTCGCTTGCCTTGGCCGCGTGACAGAGTAGCAGACGAGGGCAGGGGCATGGCCTGGGCAATGACTGAGGTCGGGACTTCTCTCTCTGGCCCCCAGGAGAAGGACCCGTCGGGTTCCTCCCAGGGTGACTTCAGTGGGGCCCAACCACAGGGTCACACCAGGGCCACACCCTCTGACTTCACAACAGCAACCTCATTACCCAGGGGCCCAGGCAGGACTAGGCAGGGCTGAGTCCCTGATCCACGCTGGATAGCCTCATCTTCCCCTCTCAGCAGACCCAGAACCTTCGAGACTTGACGTTCTGTTATATTTTGAAGGTCAAGCCCCAAATCAGTTCTCCGACAATGACTGACCAGACGCTGGCTCTCCAGGTGGCATCCCTAGACCAGCAGCACCAAGATCACCGGGGACTCGTCAGGAGGGCACCTTCTCAGGCCCCGGCCCAGATCTGTTGCATGAGAACCACTGGGGGAGGGGCCGGGTAATCTATGTTAACAAGCCCTCCTCTAGTGCTCAAGCATTAAAGTGAAAGTCGCTCACTCATGTCCGAGTCTTTGTGACCCCATGGACAGAGGAGCCTGTCCATGGAACTCTCCAGGCAAGGATACTGGGAGTGAGGTAGCCATTCCCTTCTCCAGGGGATCTTCCCGACCCAAGGATAGAACCCGGGTCTCCTGCATTGCAAGCAGATTCTTTACCGTCTGGGCCACAGGGAGGCCCTGTGAACAGGGTTATACGATGCTTCCATCTCTCCTCAGCTGGGCCCTGTGTGCCCATTTTCCACCCTGTACTGATAAGCCTCTTCCCCACTCGCACCAGATGACTTGGGCTCCCTCACAGCAGCATCAGAGCCACGCAATATACGGTGTCACCTTCCGCCACCTCAGCGCCCCTAAGCCCTTCCTCGCTGTCCTTGGTGCGCACAGGAGGATGCCTTCACGCCGGCCCTTTCTCCCACTCTCTATTTCTTCCCCATCTCCTATGCTGGGTCATCTTCTCGCACACTCAGGACCCTGACATGACTTCTTTTCCGCTCTCTTTCTGCTTTCTTTCCTGGCAAACTGATCCAGCTGTTGTTTCAACTGTCCCTTCTGAGTAGACGGCTCTAAAAGCAGGATCTCTATTCCCCAACACCCTTGAACTCCACATCTGCATTTTCGGCAGCTTCTATGACATTCCCCCTAACCCCCACCTCCGATGCCTAAGAAGCACCTCAAAGCCCACGGTCCAAATTCAAACTCCCTTCTTCCTCCACTCAAACCAGCACCAACACCACGACCATCACCAGCCGCTTGTCTTCCCAACTTTTGTCTCTACAACCAGCTTCTAAGATTGTATGGGCTTTACCATCCCTGGGCAATCACGGTAACTTTTTGCAGTTAAAAATGTAATCTGCCTTGGACTGCAAAGCTCCTATGGATCCAAGTAAAATGACCCCAACAGGAATTGCCTTAAAAACCAACAACGGCCATCCTGTGCAAAAATCCAATCAGATAGAACACCTAGGGTTTCCTGGACCCTGGATGCCAGAGTCTCGAGGGTAGAGCAAGACTTTATGGACCGTGCAACGTTTGCTGAAGAGTTGAGAGCTCCTCAGGAGAGGACTCAGGCCTCCACGGGCAGTAAGGATAACCAAGCATATTAAAGGCTACCCTCCCCCAGTCCAGGGGTCACCAGATAGATTCCCATTTCGGGTGGGGACCCTTACACTCTGCCCAGTGACCCTCTGGGAAGGGCTTCCAGGTCCATAGTCCTCTGAGACCACAGCTGCTTTGTTCAGTGACAGTAATGAATGGCTGCTTGAATCAGAGAGGACAGACAGGGTGAGCGTCAGGATCAAGGGTGCTGCCCAGCATCAGGGGCAGGAATAGGGTCAGAGGCCATGTATGACAGGTCTAAAGCCACCCTGCTCCCTAAAAGGACAAACCTACGTTGAAACCACTGGGAGTTACTGCATAACACAGGGAGTTCAATGTGTCACACTCTGTGACAACCCAGAGGGGTGGGATGGGGTGGGAGGGGGGTGAGGGGGAAGGTTCAACAAGAAGGGGACACATATACTTAAGGGCTGATTCACACTGTTGTATGGCAGTAGCCAACACAATATTGTAAAGCAATTATCCTCCAATTAAAACTTTTTAGAAAAAGAAACCACTCTGATCTTCAGTTATAAGAGCACCCACGCCTCCCAGTTGGTCACTCCTCCCCTTTCAAACCCTGGGCTCTGGTCCCAAGACCTTCCTGGCTGTTGGTGCAGAAGCCTGGGACTGGCAGTGGGAGGTGGAACAGAGATGAACAGGAAAACCTCCCTGGAAATGACAATACTTCATCCTGTCTTCTACCCCAAACCGAAGCAACGCTATCCTCCCCCACCACCTTCCCAGAGTCAAGAGGCCGGGTTCCAGCCCCAGTTCTGTCGCTGGCCAATTACACGACACAGCACAGGATCTTTTGTGCCTGAGTTCCTTCTTCTGAAAAGGAAACTGTAAAACTCTCTCCTCCCACTACAGGAACGCTGTGACAACCACCTGCTGTGTAACACAGTTCAGCATCCACAAATCGCTCTTATCACATCTTCTAACCTGAGCTTACAACACCTTGTGAGATAGGCAAGAAAAGCATTCTGATCCTCTTTGACGCACAAGGAAACTAAGATGCCCCCAAGCATTTGCCCGGGCTGCAAGGTGAATGGGCGCACGGGCCGGGGCCCCTGTGCCCCTGACCCCTGGGTCCCCTGCACGGTGAGAACCCGTGTGACAGACACAGCAGGTCGCTGGTATTCATCAAGGCAGTATTTTTTTTTCCCAGCGTACTTATGGCCCACGTATTTGCCAGGGGATTATCACTGGCTACTTTGGGCAGCCTCAGCATCTCCAACTGTCATTTCTTAAGTGGATCACTTTGATCTAGGAAGGAAGCGAGGAGTCACCAGCTTCGAGGCTAAAAAAGAGGAGGGTACAGCCAGCCAAGGAGAGAGGAGAGGCCAAGCGCTGTTTCTGATGTCATTCACGGAGGGCAACTGCACTTTCTACTGGGCACAGAGGGCTAAGGTTCTATTAACAGGCAAGTTCATCCCTTCTAACGGTCTCAATTTTGGGGTGAGAGAACGTGAGCCCAGAAAGGTTGCATGACACGTCTAAGGCCCCACAGCTCCCTAAGCAGCTGAGCTGGCTCCAGACCCAGGCTTCCTAACTCTAAGCCCAGGGCTCCTTCCAGGCTCTTCTCCATCTCGCAGCGTCTGGGGCTTATCCCTCCAGCTGTCTCTATATCTGACCGTCAGGAGGGTGAGAGCACTGGGGGGGTGACGTGCATGGGGGACCTTTGCTGTCAGAGATGTCCCCCATGCAAGAGGCCCATCTCTTGGAGATCACCATTTGGTTCGAATGCCAAGCCCCGGACAACCCCACGAATGTATGTGCTGGGCCTTGAGCTGGGGAGTGGCGGGGGGAGAGGAGGGTACTACTCACGACTTGTCTCGCCTGCCGAGCCGTCTCGGGGGGCTCGCCTGCCTCCTGCGGGGGGACAGGGATTTCCCCCGGCTTCTCACTTGGGTTGGAGAGTGGGCACTTGCAGGTTTCAGGATCTGGAGGAGACAGGAGGAGTCACCACGCTGGCTCCCCAGGGACCCTCCCCGTGCCTTCCTAAAGCCCAGCATCCCAGCCCTGCCCACTCGTCATCCCATGCTGCCCAAGGCCCTGAGCTGGAAGACGTCTGGGAGAAGGTCTGAGCCACCCAGGTGCCTCTCTCATGAGGCACCTTGCTGCAACTAGAGAAAACTGGAGTGCAGCAACAAAGCCCCAGCATGACCAAAAATAAAGAAATAAATAATGAAATTATAAAAAAGTCAAAAAAAGAAAAAGAAAAGCCAAGAAAGTCTTGGGCAAACCAGGATGCGTGGGTCACCCTGCTGTATAATTTATCAGATTATACAGAGTCACGTTTTATCTCTGGTTTGCTTTGTGAGTTGCAAAGCCCTTGGGCATAAAATTCTGGCCTGGTGTCACAAGGTCACCACAAGAAGCAGAGGGGTCCCTGCTCAGAGGATGACAGGATGACCCTGTGCCCCTTCCCCCATAACAGACAGCCCAGTGCCTCAGCCTCCTGGGGCTGTTTGGTTGCTCAGTAAATTCCCCTCTTGTGAAGACAAAGTCCCATCCATGTTGCGCCAGAAGCCAGTTTGTTCTTGCCTCCATCCTTCCACCTCCCACACATGCACATGCGCATGCGTGCTAAGTCGCTCAGTCGCGTCCGACTCTGCGACCCTGTGGACGGTAGCCCACCAGGCTCCTCTGTCCATGGGATTCTCCAGGCAAGAATACTGGAGTGGGTTGCCGTGCCCTCCTCCAGGGATCGAACCTTCTTCTCTTGCATCTGACATCTGCATTGGCAGGCAGGTTCTTAGTCGCTAGTACCTCCCAGGAAGCCCACACGCATGCACAGAGTGGGTTCAAAGGATCAGGAATCTCCATTCCAGGGAATTCCCGGGCGGCCCAGTGGTCAGGACCCCGCACTTCCACTGCAGTGGGCCCAGGTTCGATCCCTGGTCAGGGAACTAAGATCCCACATGCTCATGGTGTGGCTAGAAAAAAAAAATCTCCATTCCAAGTGCTGCCAAGTGAAGATGACGAGTCCCCAGGTGCTAACCACAACCAATCCTAAATTCGGCATAATCACTTTCTCCTGTGGGCCTCGGCGTAGACACAGCCCTCAGTGACTCCAGAAGGCCTGGAGCAGCAAGGACAAGCAGGCGTCCTGCCCCCTTGGCAGTGCGCGGGCGTTTATGAAACTACGACAGGATGTCCACTCCTTTGTTTGCTATTGTGACACCAGGTCAGAATTTTAGGCCAAGGGCTTTGCAACTCACAAAGCAAACCAGAGATAAAACATGACTCGGTATAATCTGATAAATTATACAGCAGGGGGACCCACTCATCCTGGTTTGCCTGAGACTTCCTTGGCTTTTCTTTAACTTTTTTTAATCATTTCATTATTTATCTATTTATTTTTGCTGCGTTCCAGCTTTCTCTAGTTGGAGCAAGCAGGGAAGCTGCCGCCTTCCAGTCGCAGCGCACGGACCTCTCCGTGCAGGGGCTTCTCGTGCTGCCGAGCGCCGGCTCTCGGGCTCCCAGGTCCCGGTAGGGGCGGCTCTCGGGCTCTAGAGCTCAGGCTCAGCAGCTGTGGGGCACAGACCTGGAATCTTCCCAGACCAGGAATCAAACCCATGTCTCCTGCACTGGCAGGCAGACTCTTAGCCCCTGGACCACCAGGGAAGTCCCTTTCTTGGTTTTAAATGCTCAAAGTCTCATGTCCTTGAAAAGCCCTCAGTCTCAGGGAAACTGAGATGATTGCCCGCTCTTATTACCAGGACAAAACAGAGCAAAGCTGGAGCCTTAGTATACAGTGATGAACAGTTTCGATGAACTCAGAAGGAACTACAGGCCAAGACTTTGCTTCAGCTGCAACACCCACATGGACTTTAGCTCTGGTTTTTAAAGTAGTAACTGCAAAGAAACTTAAATTGTCCATGTCAAAAATCAAATCTGATAGGGCCCACATGGGGTCTCATTGATAAGATGGCTCGACCTGGCAAACAAAGAATAAATCACAGTGATCTGTGAGACTAACCCTAACCCTAACCCAAATGGCATCCTGTTATCTCATGGGCGCCTATCTTCTCAAAGCTGCAAGACCACCAGATTCCAGACCTCTGGCTCTGCGACCACCCCTTCAGAGAATTTTTCATTGGTGGGGTATAAGAAGGACTCCATCAGAAAGGGAGAACGCTGGTTCTCCTTAAGAGCCAGTCACCCTCTCTGTTCCCTCTAATAAATTTCCTTTTCTTTTTGCCTAACTGCCGGGCTCGCTCTCTTTTTCTCTGCAATCACCTTACAAAATCCTTTACAATTTTTTTATTATTATTTTTTTGGCCACACCATGTGGCATGTGGAATTTTAGTTCCCTGACCAGGAACTGAACTTGTGCTCTCTGCAGTGGAAGCTTGAAGTCTTAACCACTGGACTGTCACGGAAGTTCCCAAAATTATTTAAAAGGGTGGCTAATAAGCAAGATAACCTCAAGAAACTGTTGGCCATCTCAGAAACACAGGGCACGTGGCGAGAGAGAGAGAGAGACAGAGAGAGGGAAAATGAAAGAAGGGTCTTGCATCCCTTATCTGCCTCCCCTGCACCGACCTTCATCCTCATGTCTCTGGCGTATTTCTCCAGTTCCTTCCTTATGTCAGCCCTCAACATTTTTGAGACATTGAGGACCAGCTGCTTCCACTCGATGGGCTGGAAGCTATGAGGCTCGTGGGGGACATATAGTCCAATCTTGACCTTCTTGACGGTGTGAAGATACTTCTTGTAGGAGTCTTCAAAGTCAAAGATGAGGTCACTCAGAGTCCGAAAGGTCAATGGCTTGTCCATCAGCTCAGCCCTTCGGCTCATGCCCAGCGAGCCATAGCGGCCGTTGCAGTAAATCCCCAGCACGACGTGGTGAAAGTAGTTTCCTGAGAAGTAGGTTTTAAAGCTGATGGGGAATCGCTCGATGGAAGGCTGTCCATTCGTTAAGTATCTTAAGACAATCTGAGTCAAGGAAGAGAAAAGAGGCCTTGAAGATACCAGAACTTGCACTCCCACACGGCCAGGGGATCCACTCCTCTGCCTCTGAGCAGACCCAGACCTCATCTTTCCAGATCAATCCTCTTTGATTTACTCGCTATCTTTGAGATACCTGCTGTCTGCTGCACACCAAACCAAATTTTATGGAACAAACAGTGAAGATTTCCTTTCTTCTTTAGTAATTAAATAAATACAAGCACAACCATCACAAGGTACTTTTTCTTTACCTGGTGCTCTACAGGGGATGACGAGCTATTAAAAGTCGGTTTATGCCCCTGGAATGATGTTCTCAGTCATTAATTCTGATTCAGGTATGTGGGGCAGACCAGGAATTGAAGGCCTCCGCAACGGTGCAGGGAGAAATGACGACCAGAATCAAGGCAAGGCAGTGGAGACGGAAAAGACCCAGACCAACTGATGGAAAGGGAAGGGACAGGATGGTGTCAGGACGCATCACACCCACACCTCGCCTGCTCCTCTCACTGGCCCTGGCACACCCATGCCAGCAGCCGTGGGCACCACTGGAGAGCCGCCTGCAACACCCGACCCCCGGGCTCCCCTCAGTCCCCAGACCACCTGGTGACGGAGCTCAGCCCTCTCCAAGGACTGGCTCACTGAGATCGAGCCATCCTGTCTCTATTAACTCAGTTTGGGCTCAGCAACTCCAGAGCGCACAGCTTCAAGTAACTGTCCCACAGACTCCAAATGCTGCAATGCTGGACAAGAGGCACCACATTCTCAGGTCTATATCCAAGTCTCTGGACGGTCCTGGTGTGGCTATGGTGACTCATAGATCCAGCTCTTCTGAAGAGAGACACTAAAAGTCCAGATACTCTGTGCTGAAAACTGCTGGTGTCACCAGGCCTTTGCTAAAGTAAGTAACAAGCCAGTCTCTTAACATGGTGGCTTGGTGCACGCATGCACGCCAAGTCGCTTCAGTCGTGTCCGACTCTTTGCCACCCCATGGACCATACCCTACCTGACTCCTCTCTCCATGGGATTCTCCAGGCAAGACAAGAATACTGGAGTGGGTTGCCGTGCCCTCCTCCAGGGGATCTTCCCAACCCAGGGATCAAACCCGTGTCTGTTACATCTACCTGCACTGGCAGGAGGGTTCTTTACCAGTGGTGCCACCTAGGAAGCTGGCTTGTGCATGGTAAGTGTTGATACTTGGTTAGTGGGTACAGTTCTCTACTCTCTGGGAACTTGTCTTCACCATTTCTTATCTCTGCTCCAATTCACTTTCTACACAATGGCCAGAATGATCTACTGAAGCCAAAATGCAGCACATGTCCTTCTTTACTTAAGTTTGCAGTGTCTCTCACCTTCTCCAGGACTTAGTCCAAATCTCTCCGCAAAGTCTGCCATGATTCAGCCCCTGCTCACCATCCTCTGTACCGTCTCATCTCCCACACACACTGACCTACAGCTGATCCGTGAAAACTTTTTTTTTTGTGGCTGCACAGCTTGCAGGATCTTAGTTCCCCAAACAGGAATTGAACCAGCACCCTTGGCAGCAAAAGCGCAGAGTCGTATCCCCTGGACCGCCGGGGAATTCCCGACCCATGACATTTTTGCAGGATACACCCCGAGACCGTAAAGAATCCACAGATCTCTGCCCACTGCCCTCGGCACATGTGTTCCCCCAGAATGTGAAGTCAAATGTAACTGAAAATCTTAAATGATCTTTAGATTACATCTGACTCATTGGAAAAGACTCTGATGCTGGGAAAGATTAAAGGCAAAACGAGAAGTGGGGAGCGGAGGATGAGATGATTATAGTATCACCGACTCAACGGACATGAATTTGAGCAAACTCTGGGAGACAGTGGAGGACAGAGGAGCCTGGTGGGCTACAGTCCATGGCGTCACAGGGTCAGACATGACTTAGTGACTGAACAACACACGCACACACGTTACAAAGCTATGAGGCCAAAGTGACCTACGAAACTGGCACAAATAAACCACTATACCTGCTGTACACGACCTCAGGTCCCTATTTTAGTATAACTTCTTTTTCTGGCTTCTTGCAGGTCAGGGATTTAAACCTGGCAGAGATCTTTGGGGTCTCCCAAGAATCATGGTTGGTAAGGATGCTACGGACTTTCTCGTTTTTACACAGGCCACACCCTGACTGGAAGAGCCTCACTTCCTGGTTGCGATACCTTCCCTGACCTTCCTGAGTGTGGGTGAAATCCCCCGCATCCCCTGCAAAAGCGCCCAGAGCACCTGGTGCTTATTCGCCCAGCACCGTGTGTCAGTGTTTGTATCTTACAAGGGCAGGATATGTACTTTGCATCCTGGGCCTCCCACAGGCCGGGCACACAGAAATGTCTGGTTACTGCTTGCTGAAAGGATGAACCTTACGTTGTGAGGATAATCTCCTTATGCTCTAAAGGACTGGATATCACCTACATGTGGAATCCCAAAACCACAACATACCAGTAAACAGAACAAAAAAGAAGCAAGACTCATAGGTACAGAGAAGAAACTAGTAGGTACCAGCAGGGGGAAGGGGCAACATAGGGATGGGAAGTCGGAGGAACAAACTGTTGGGTGTAAGGCCGGCTCAAGAATGTATTATACAGCACTGGGAATGGAGCCAATATTTTGTAGTAACTGTAAATGGAAAGTAGCCTTTAAAATTATATTAAAATTTTTCAAATAAAAGTAATTAAAAAAAGGACTGCACAGGGTATAGGGCTAATCCAGGTATCCTTAAAAGGAAGAAGTCATCTGACCTCAATTTATTCACAGATGGCTCCTCTCTATAAAAATGGTTACCTGCTTTCTCTTCACTTTATCACGTGAGGTTAACTGGCAGTAAGGGAGTGAAATCACATCCTTCTGGGTCCTCTTACATAAATTCTTCCCTGCTTTCTGGGGCGAGTTCTCTGGGGCTGGAACACGGGCACTCCTCAGTTAAGATGAACAGTGGAACAAGCACTACTTCCTATGCGAGACAGACTGCTGGGTAGGGCCGTGGAGTCAAAGACAAAGCACACAGCTCTTCCCTGAACGTCTGACAGAGAGACAGACTCAACATGGACGCAACACTGGGGGCTCCCCTGGTGGTGCAGTGGCTAAGACTCCATGCTTCTCCTTCCAGGGGCAAGGGTTTGAGCCCCAGCCGGGGAAGATCCCCATGCTACATGGTGTGGCAGGGGGAAAAAAGAACACAATACCGTCAGCATGGCAGTTATTCAGGCAAATTAAACACAGAATTACCATATGACCCTGCAACCGTACTTTGGGTACACACCCAAGAGAAGCAAAAGCGAGGACTCCAACAGATATTTGCACACCCATGTCACAGCAGCATTCTTCCAAAAAGTGGAAATAACCAAAGGGTCTATTCAAGTGATGAATGGATGAACAAGGGGCGGTATATACATACAATGGAATAGCTCAGCCTTAAAAAGGAAGGAAATTCTAGCATATGCTACAACAGGAAAGAAACTTGAGCAAATTAATGTATGTGAAATCAACCAGTCAGAAAAGGACAGATACTGTATGATTCAACTTTATGAGGTATCTGGAGGAGTCGAACTCGTAATAGAGACATAAAGTAGGATGGTGGTTGTTAGGGGCTGGGGACCCTGTTTAATGGTCTTAGCATTTCAGTTGCAAAGAAGAGGTGGTGGAGATGGACAGCGGTGATGGCCGTATAACAGCGTGAATGTCCTCCATGCTACTGAACCGTATAGTTAAAAATGGTAAATGTAAACCAGTCCATCCTAAAGGAAATCAGTCCTGAATATTCACTGGAAGGACTGATGCTGAAGCTGAAGCGCCAGTACTTTGGCCACCTGATGGGAAGGGCTGACACATTAGAAAAGACCCTGATGCTGGGAAAGACTGAGCGCAGGAGGAGAAGGGGATGACAGAGGATGAGATGGATGGATGGCATCACCGACTTGATGAACATGAGCTTGAGCAAGCTCCAGGAGTTGGTGATAGACAGGGAAACCCGGCCTGCTGCAGTCCATGAGGTCGCAAAGAGTCGGACACGACTGAGCGACTGAACTGAAGTTGTGAATATGTCACTACAATTCTTAGAAACCCTGCGTTTGCAATATATATGCCAAGTCATTACGGTGTACATTTTAAACTTACACAGTGCTCTAAGTCAATTTTATCTCCGTAAAACTGAAAAAACCCACCCCAGTGCGATCCGCGCTGAGAGCGAGGAATCCCAGCCACCTCAGGGAGAGCAGAGAAGAGGCCTCGGTGTGACCACACCAGGATTCCTACGGGACAAGCAGAGTCAGTCAAGGGGAGAAGAGAGAGTGGGGAGTGGCTGGAGGGACCACTAGCCCATCCCGTGACGAGTCATCACTCACTCGGAATTGCTCCATCACTCCGGCAATCAATGGGACCTGGAGTCTCTGTGAACCGAGAGGGAGGGACTGGGTGTGGATGAGGACTGGGCAGTAGCCCGAGCTTTTCTTGGGAAAAGAGCAGCAGTGCCCCCAACCTAGGGAGGTTCGGCCCAGCACCCAGCCTGCTGGGGCGCTGTCCCCCCACCACCTCCGATCATACAGCTGTTACTGGAGAAACCCTAGCACTTGAAAGCCCAGCAGTGCCAATGGGGCCCCCCCGAAAGAAGTGCCAGGACCCACAGGGCTCGCTCTCTCCAGCACAATCACAAAACCAAGATCAAAAGAAGTGGCCCTTCACGAATGAATCCTGAACTCCACGCTCAATATCAAACAAGAGAAAAAAAAGGACAAGCTGACGACACAGGGTTCTAAGAAGCAGCCGAGTCGACCTATTTCAGAGTCGTCAACGCACCCCCCGTCCCCCAGGACCTGCGGAAGGACCCGGGGGAGGCAGACGGATGACCCGAGTTGGCCCTTGGCTGTGCCCGGGAGGAAAGCAGGCTACAGGGATGCTGACGGAGCAAAGACAAAGAGGCCGTTGCTTTTGGAATCCAGCTCTGTCTCTTGTCTACGCGGGAGTCAAATTTCCCTGAGTTTGGCAGTATTTCTCCACCCTCCTTCCACTTCTGCAAAATGACACAACGGTAAGAACAAAAGAGAGCCAGAGCAGGCTGTCTCTGATCCGGACAGGCCCAGAGGCTGGCCAGAGGTACAGCCCCCCAACCCCGAGGGTTTTAAGCAACTCCAGGAACCTAGTTTCCACTTGGACTGATGCAATTGCACGGCGACAAGACTCCCCCGTACAGGACTGTCGTGTGACGCCAGATGACCTCCGTCCAGGGGCCCCGCGACCCCCACCAGCACAGGGTCTGGCGGCAGCTGGCGCCCACGCGAGGGGCTCCTTCACCCACCACCAGCAAATCCCCGACAACTGTTAGCCCGTTAAACTTACAGGAGGCTCTGCCCAACAGCTGTGTGGACTCCTGCCTCCAAACGGAGGGGCCTGGAGCCATCTGCTGTTCCCCACCCCCCACCCCTGCCTTCCTGCTGGGCTCCCAGACGTGTCCATCTCCCGGGTGGGGAGCAGCGGGGAGGTATGACTTGGAGGGGTGGGCAAGGGCCTCCACGAGACTCAAGTTCCCATTCTTCAGGCGCGAGCCTGGGCACCTGTGGACAGTCGTGTTTCAGATCCAGCCAGACAGCGGTCTGCAGACGAAAGGGGAAAAGTTCCCTTCCCCATGAAGATGTCCAGGGGGGCCAGGAAAACGGACCAGACCCAGCCTACCATCCACAGTCCGAAGCCTCCCGCTGAGTTCTGAGTCTCCTCTCTCTCCTGGTTTCCTTTCCACTTCTCTTAACTGTCCTCATCAGGCTCTGTCACGGGCTCCTTGTGTCCAACTAGAGCAGAAAACCCTGGGTGTCATCCTTGAAACCACGGCCACCCCGAACGCCCACCGCCTGCCAAGTTTCTATTTCCAGCGAGGACCCTTCTCCTGAGCGCCACAGTCTAATACACGACCCGACACCCCACAGGCACCTCAAATTCAACACATCCAGATCGGAACTCACCTCCCCGTAACTCTGACCCTCCTCTGTCGGTCCTCCCTGTGGACGGGGGCATTACTATCCGATCACCCAATTTGCCAAACCAGAAATGCAGAGTCATGGCCTCTCTCCTCTAGCTCCGCACATATGAGTCCCCGCGTGGGGCTGAAGACACGTCCAACTCCCCTCCTCGACCTTCACGGCTACATCTGAATTCAGGTCTGCGCTCGAGTCTCTCACCTTCCTCCCACCCGTCTTCCACAGATGGTCGACTGATCCAGAAACCTGTACTCATGGACTTCCTTCTGCATCAACGCCAGCTAATTCTCGGTCCCTGAGATCTTCTGCAACTGTCCCCTCAAAGCCATCCCCACGGCCAAGACCATGGCTCAAGCACCGCCACCCCCTCAGGGAACGGCTCCTCACTGGCTTCGCAGGTGCAGTCTCACCGTCCCCAGCTGCCCTTCTGTCCACCCCAAGAACTGTCTCTCCAGAGTGCACGCTCTTCATGTCCTGTCTCTACTCCAGAGATTTCGGCGGGGCTGCTCACTGTCTTTGGAAAAAGTCACCCTTCTCAGCACGGCACTCAAAGGACCTACCTGTCCTAACCTGGGGCCACCTCTCGAGCTCATGTCTGGCTGCATTCCCTTGGCCGGTTCACCCAAGCCATCCGTCCCGGGATGGGGAATTTCTCTGCTCTTCTACCAGATCAGGTTCTACTGCCGCCACCACTAAGAAGTCAAGGGTCATCACGGTTATTCTGGACTGTATTTCCCCTCAGGCTGAGGAGCCAGGCGCCTAGTGGGAAATGGAATGGAAAGTGTGAAGAGTCCAGACCCTGGTTTCAGCCTTATGTCCTGTAGGGTCGGGACAGTACACTGCATGGACTGCCCCTCCACAGTCCACTAATTCTTCCTGCAGATGGGTTTGAGTAATCCCATGGGCGTGTCCTTCCTGTTGCAATGCCAGGTAAATGCAAACAAAATAATGACACACACGCTCTCGCTAGTCCCCCAGAAGCTAGACTTCTCGCAACTAATGCGGTCTGGCCTGGGAGCCGGCCTCGAAGCAGGCTTCAGCTCACAGGTTACACTGAAGATGGCCGAGCAGCTGAGCTCTGATTTGGTTCAAGTCCAAATGGTGACAGTTCAAGAGAAGCACCAGCGGAGCTTTACAATTTCCTCCGTGCACATGACCAGCATCATCTCTGAGGATCTAGGATGTGAAAGGCACAACCAGCCCAGAGTGATGCTACCATCTACGGAGCACATTTAAACTCACATTCCTTAAAGGATACATGCCCAGGATGACAGCTTCAAGGCATTTGATAGGCAGGGACTCCCGAGTCATTTCTTTAGCTGTTTCCATTAACCTGTAGGGTAGAGCACAAGGAAGGATCTCAGGTTCCTTTAATTATGCAGTTGGTCTCTGTGTCAGCCCACAAGTCTCCACGCTAGGCCCAGCATGCAGGAATACAGAGGAAAGGGGGAGAACTGGCCTTGCAGGAAGCTGGCAAAGTACTTGGCAGAACTAAAATTCCGAAATTCTCCATTCCTCTCTCCAAGAGGTAGTTTTGGGAGGTTGCATGCATGCATGCTAAGTCACTTCAGTCATGTCCAACTCTTTGCGATTCCATGGACTGTAACCCACCAGGATCCTCTCTCTGTCCATGGGGATTCTCCAGGCAAGAATACTGGAGTGGGTTGCCATGCCCTCCTTCAGGGGAATCTTCCCAAACCAGAGATCGAACCCAGGTCTCCTGCATTGGTAGGCGGGTTCTTTACTACCAGCGCCACCTGGGAAACCCTTTGTGAGGTTAGTGCCCCTAATCCACAGTACCCTCCCACTAACCCAGGACAAGGGATGTTACAAGGGAGCAAGTAAAAAAGGCCACATAAAACAAATTTCAAACGCCTCCCCCATCTCTGAGTTAGTCTCCACCACTGAGCTTGGCTGCCCAGAGTGGCTCAGACCTGTCTCACCTCCACCCTGGTCCTGGGGCAGCCCTACCCTCACCTCTTACAGACCAGAATGTTTGAGCACTGGAATAAAGGACCAAGAGTGGGAGAGGAAGATGACAGCTCTTAGACAGAGCACAGTCTCCTGGTCCATAGACCATGCACCACTTACCCACTCAGCGGTCTCATCTTCCTAATTTCAAAGAACTGGGTCCCTGTATGATTGTATCTGTGTAAAGTATGTAAAGGGAAAATGACAGAAAACTCCAAAGGTCCCAGTAATCCAACAGAGGAAGCTATGTTTGATTTCTCGAAGGGATGAGGGAGTCGGGGCTTTCTAGGTGTCCAGTAGCCAGAATATCACCAACAGCATCTTCCTTCTCACTGACCTGCCCTGGAGGCCCCAAAGCACCCTGGAACTTCAGACTAGTTCTTTTCAATATGCTCTGTATTTTGTTTTGTTGACTACATGTCTTAATTCACCTACTAAACTACAATCTCTTTGAGAGCTGGGACTGTTTCTCTGCCATCTTTGTATCACCCTAAAGCATGGCACAAGTCCAACATATTCCAGTTAGCAAAAATTATTAAATATGAGGGATAAGTGAATGGCTGGCTGAATGAATGGATGGATAAGTGGGTGGATGCAAGGAAGGAAAGAAGAATGGATTGACAGAAGAGTGGTTAGGTGGGACTTCCCTGGATATTCTTAGATCCAGCATGCCACAGCCAAAGATCCTGTGGCCAAAACTAAGACCAGGCACAGGCAAATAAATCATAAAATAAATACTAAAAACCAGAAGACAGGATAGGTGGATGGATGAATGAAAGGTTGGCTGGCTGCAGACAGAAGGGTAGGTTGACGGCTGGCTGGCTGGCTGGATGGAAGCATGGAAGGGTGATGCATAGAAGGCGGTGGAGTTTCTCAAGAGCATACTGACTGCAGCAGAGTTTACTGGGGAGACATCTCTTCCATGTCCCGTCTGACTGACACTTGGCATGGATAATTAAATCTGAGGAGACTGACACCATTACCCCACAGGGGTTTAGCTGGTTGCCCACAAGGTTTCAGAGATCTGCAAGCCTACATCAGCTCATTCTGAAGGGGACCGGAGGTTCTCTGATAGCAGGCTTTCTTAACACTGGATCTTGATTTTTTCTGAACCTAAAGAAAAGTTACTTTCTGTCTCTTTTTTTTTTGCCTCCAACAAAATCCTACAGAAAAAAGCCCGTATGGGGAAGGTGCCAGTGAAGCCTGAACCTGTAGCCCAGGAGTGGAGTATGAGGTTAGATGCATGCCCCCAAAATGGTACAGGCAGCTGCAGAGGGAGGCAATGATCACCTCAAGGCATTGCACACCCTCCCAAGAGGGGCTGGGATTCCTGTCTTGGCAAAGACGCGCTCGGCCCCTAGGACACGAGCGTGTTTAACAACCTCCTGGAGAGTCTGTGATAAGCAGGTTCTGGGCTCCACCTCTGGCGATTCGGATTTCAGGCCATGGTCTTGGCCCTGGATGTTATTCAGTCGCCCCATCTGGGACTGATGGCTTGGAGGTTTGGAGGGTGCCAGGGGATGATTTTAAGAGGCTCAGGTGTTGGGAAATTACCAGCATGAGCCATAAGAATAATCTGTAACAATAAAGGCCCACTCAGCTTTTAAAAATACAATATACAAAACCCTGGAGGTAACAGGAAGATAAAGGGCTCCACAGTCTCATTGTGAAATGGTTTTTCACTTTACCAAAGATTTCATTCAAACAGTGAGATTCCTGGTATATTTGAAGTGTTAGTTGTTCAGCTGTGTCCAACTCTTTGCAACCCCATGGACTGTAGCCTGCCAGACTCCTCTGTCCATGGAATTCTCCAGGCCAGAATACTGGAGTGGTTTGCTTCTCCAGGGGATCTTCCTGACCCAGGGATCAACCCAGGTCTCCTGCATTGCGGGCAGATTCTTTACCTGCTGGGCTTCCCTGGAGGTTCAGACGGTGGTTCATTCTCCTGCAGGAGACCCGGGAGGAGACCCGGGTTCATCTCTGGGTTGGGAAGATCCCCTGGAGAAGGGAACAGCAACCCACTCCAGCATTCTGGCCTGGAGAATCCCATGGACTATAAGGTTCATGGGGTCGCAAAGAGTTGGACATGACTGAGTGACTTTCACTTTTTCACTTTCTTTACCTTTCTTTAGCCACCAGGGAAGAATGTAAAAGTAGAATGCAATTGGCAAAAGTTCTGTTTATATGCCCAGATTTCCCCCCGTGTTTATAGCTAGTTTATACATCTAGTGCATAGAGTGAGACAAACCTATAATAAAATAATAATTAGGAAAAAGTTACCTGACCATCCTTTCTCAGTCCCTTACAGTTATCAGCCCTGAAAGTGGGCTGGGGAGGAGAACTTCCAGTAAATGGCTGCCTTCAGAGAGAGAGAGACCTCACCCTCACCCTCACAAGGCTGCACCCCACACAACGGAGCTCAGGACTGGAGACTTCACTTCCCAGAATCCTGTGCGAGGCCAGCACTCCTGTTGGCCAAGGCTGTGAGGCTGACAGAAGGGAAGGCAGGATTCACCCTTTTGCATCCCCAGCTGAGAACCTGCACAGTCAGGGCTGGCCCCAAGTGGTCCCCATACCCTAGCACCAGTCCTTACATCCAGGACAAAGCACTAGGAAGGCCCGTGGAACTGCGAAATAAAAGGCTGGTCAGAGGGTAGAACAGAGGGGGCACTCCAACAGCCAGGTGACCTGGAACCTGACCCCGGCAGCATGGGGCGTGTTTTTGCTTCTCTGGCCCTCTCTGCAGTCACTGATCCAGGTCAGCGACCATCACAACGGGTCAGCGAAGAGAAAAATGAAAAAGCAGATCCTTCAGGACTGAGAGTGTGCTGCAGGGTTTATGGGAGAAAGAGCAGTTATATGTAAAGCACATGCAAACGAGCCCCCAAAATGCATTTCCCCCAGGCTTATCCCCTTTAATCTCCAGCCAGACGATCCTTGTGAAGACCCTGTCCTAAGCAGAAGGGACCTGCTCAGTGGCTCAGTCGTGTCCGACTCTTTGGACCCTAAGGGCTGTGGCCCACCAGGCTCCTCTGTCCATGGGATTTCCCAGGCAGGAATACTGGAGTGGGTTGCCATTTCCTCCTCCGGGGGACCTTCCCGACTCAGGGATCAAATCCAAGTGTCCTGTGTCTCCTGCATCGCAGGCAGATTCTTCACCTGTCAGGGAAGCCCCAAGTAGAAGTGGGGTGGGCAATTCTAAGTTCTAATTTCCATCACCTTCTGGAATGTTCTGTGAGGAGTCAGTCACGTCCAGGAAGGCTCAGCTCTTGGGGTTCCAGGTTGACTCTGGCAAGAGTTTACGCTCCTGGGCCACAGGGAGCTCCCCACGAGAGTTCCCAGTTCAGTGATCAGCACTGAATCAGACAGCCTTCCCTGGGCTTGGGCTGCCAGCCTGAGCCTTGGAGGCTGGTGCTATCTTCTACCCCTAATATTACCTTAGGATTCTACTGGGAAAATACGACACAAGGAGCTCACAGTCTGTGAGGGGACTGAGCGGGGTCACCCAAACAAGGGGCCATTCTCATCTGCTCGCACCCTTCCCTTCAGGGCAAACACACAAGTCCACAGGAAAGCTTCTTGCCCGCAGCAGAGAGGGGAGGCCTCTTCCGGGGCAGGTCGGACATGTGTGCAGTGCCCCATGAAATCCTCTCTGCTAAGCTCTCTGTCTCTAGGGAGGAAGGCCAGAGGTGAGCAGAGGCCTGACCTCATGGACCATGTGCTGGGGGCCAGGGTGGCGGCAGGGAGCCCGACGCTGGCTGAGCCAAGATGCTCCCTGACTCCCTCGGACAGACAGCCCCTCCCGCTCACTGACATTGCTCTCAGCCCGGGTCCCATCTGACCCCTATCCTGGATAAAGCACGAGCCTCGGCAAGGGGACCATCTTACCTGCCCCCTTGGTTCATACACCATGGCTCACGCAGGTGCTCAGAACTGATCTAATCCTGACTGCAGACACTCCTTAGATCAGAGGAGAAAGGAGAGACAAGGCTACCTGGTCTGCACCCAGCTGGGAACCACAAGGCTCCTTGGCTCTTCTTCAAACTCACGTAAAGTGGAGGGGACCCTAGCCGCCTCACTCACTCGTGCAAAGCAGAGCAAGAGCACCAGGTGCGAAAGGCAGCACCGGATGGGCTTCCTGCTGATGACACGTGGTCAGGATCAGGCCGAAAAGAGAGAGGAAAGAAAAGGAAGCAGAAGACTAGAGGGAAGAGAGAAAAGGAAGCTGGCACAGGAAGAGAGATGGAAGGAGCCAAGGATGACTGAGAGGGAGGAGAGAGAGAGAAAGAGGAGGCCACTGCCTGGCCGCCCCTTGCTGGCTGGCCCACACCCTGCTTAAAGGGAGAGGGTCTGAGCATCACAGCGATGGCCCTCCAGTGTCACTCCTAGACTCTCACATCACGGCGTCCCTCCGTCCCCGGTCTCATCAACCTCACAGCACATTTGCTGACCATCTGCGAACAGAGAGACATCAGACTTGCGATCACCATGCCCATCCCCTTGGCTGGGTCTTCTCCTCTGACCCCGGTCGGAAGGATACTGTAGTGTCTTCATGTAGTTCTGGATCGCCTGGAGCCAGTCTGGGATCGTCATTGACAGCCTGTAGTTTGGAACCTGGGGTATTGAAGGCTGCAGAGAAGTAGAGAGAGATGGTTGTATCAAGGAGATGCTGTGGGGCCCAGTGCCTCAGGGTGGACCAAGGGTCAGGACCACCGCAGAGCTGCTCCCAAGCTCAGCTGACCACCCTGCCCCGGGCACCCATTCAACTGGTGCCTCCAGGATAAGGTCTCCCCAGACCAGCCAGTCCCCTGCTGACGTCCTCTGTGTTCCCTTGGCACACAACCCGCCCTGGGTCGTCGCAAGGGCTCCCTACGGCTTTCTGCATGTTGTGTGAACACGGCCTGTCTCCCCGCAGGAGCCTCCGCTCTCCTTGAGGCCAAGGACCATGCCCTGTAGTGTCCTGCCCTCCCCTCCCAGGCTGGGACGTTTCAAGGTGCTCCATTAATCCTCACACTTCGATTGCACGACGACGCTTTCCTGCGTGGCTGGGGTAACCTGTGTTCTTCTCCAGGGCACCTCTGAATACAAGATGATGGTGCCCCAAAGGGAGGCAACATGGCGCTGCACCTAGCGCTTCTCCTCCACACCACCCCGTGCACTGCCTGTGGCGCCCCTTCCCTGGGTCCAGCCCCGAGCGGACTCGTAAAGACGCCCCTCTTGTCTCTGCTCTTCCCAGGGAGGGGTACCCCTTCCAACTCAGGAGCCGTCTTACCGTTTGACCCCTCCTGGCAGCCAGTCTCCCCTGCACTTCCTAATCTGCCTCTAGGTCAACACTGAGTGTCTGAAGGTCTTACCCTCCACTGGGAAGAGAAGGGAGCAAAAGCACCCAGGACTGGGAGGTGGGAGGTAAGTGCCTCTTCTTAGGAACTTAGCTGAGACGGCACTCAGCTCTGAGCCACCCCGCCGACCAGGCCAAGAGCAAAAATAAGCAAGTGTTTCTAATCCAGTCATTCCCGGGAAGAAAGGGGGCAGTTTCTCCTTTACTTTCCTCCTAACCTTGGCCTCTGTGGTGGGGAGATGCTGGGACAGGGCCCCCCAGCCCATGTGGGCTGGCAGCTCCAGCAGGAGGGAGAGCAGGCCTGCGTCGCTTAGGGAGGAGCAGAAGGGGCCACAGGTCAGATTAGTTCCACTCTCGAAGAAAATGGAAAGGGAGACCCTGGGGACAGAGTGCTTAGCTGATAGAGGGGAAGCCACTGGTGAAGAGACTTGGGGGCAGAGCTGGACAGCCTGTGGGCACCAAAGCCAGACACAGCCCACCAAGGTCCCCGCTTCTGCCCCCAGCCCTGCAGGCTCAGGCCCTGCATCCAAACTGGAGGGCGCAGGGCCTCTGGGCCTGAAGCTGGAGGTTCTTCGAACTTCTACACCTTCCACTGCTTTTATTTAAAAAAGAACTAGCCACACATCCTATCTCACAGCCAAGGTGCAATGTGCGTGTGTGTGTTTGAGAGAAAAAGAAAATGTGAGACTGGAAGCGCACACGCTCACACAGCTGTTCTGCAAACATTTTGCTTACGACATATCAACTCAAATCACATTCCTGTCATGGAGAGTCATTTTTGGGAGCAAAATGTTCCCATCTGAACATTTGTTTACATGGCCCTCCCCACAACCCCCCGGGGGTCAAAATAAGAAGCATGTCCTTGTGTTTCTGCCCTAGCAAACATGGGAAAGCTTGTCCCTGTTTTTTTGTTTTTTGTTTTTTTTTTTGCAGTAACATCCACGGATCTATCCACACCCAGAATTCTGGGTAAGAAAGTGCCAGAGCTTTCATACAGAAGTGAGGAAGCAGGGCAGACACGGACAACTATTTCTTTTGCACCTCCCGTGTTCTGAGCTCTGGGCCAGGTACAAAGCGGGAGGTGGGACAGGCACCAAAAAGGGCAATGGCACAGTTCACAAAGCCACGGGCACCCATCGACACAGAAAAGTGGAGTTGGTACCTAGTTAGTAGAGAAGCTGGCAAGCACGGGAAAATGCCCCACAGAGTCACCGGCCACCTGAGGGATCCCCAGAAGGACATCCCTTGGCCAAAGCCCTGAGGAAGCCAGGGCCACTTGGTTCTGAGTCAGCTTTCGGGGCCAACCACCAAGTGATTTCAATTCCCCCAAGCCCGATGGAGCCCGCAAGAGCCGGATGCCGGGGGTGGGAGTCAGGGGGCAGCTGGTCCTCAGAATAGCAAGCCCAGTGGCGCCCAAGGGCTTTTCAAAACAGCTGCCCGCTTACCTCAGCCCCGCTGAGAGCGAGTGTGGAGCCATGGCCACATTCCCCAAACCCCAGCTGGGGACGGCCGAGGGGATGAGGTCATCTGGCTGCAGCCCACCCTGCCGTCTGGGACAGCTGGCGGGGGGCTCAGGCTGGGTCAGCCTCCGGCCACCCACGCCCCCGCAGGCCGACAGTCGGCAAGTCAGGCAGACTCCCTGTGGGGTAATTACGAGTCCCTGCTTTCTCACCTAACTGCTGGGGACCCTAGGCAAGCTGCCCCCACCTCTCTAAGCCTCCAAGTCTTTGATAAAACAAGAAAGAATATCATCTGCTTCAGACCTTCCAGGCTGGCGGTGAGGATTATATGACCTAATGTAAAAAGCAGGCAACTTGGGGCTCGGAGTGCGGGGCTCTTCAAGTGTTAGCTGTGCTATCATTATTCATCAACGGTGTGTTTTCAGGGGTCTAGATGAGGGGTGAGGAGTCTGAATGGTGTCCACTTTTCAGGAACTGGAAAACAGAATCAGCAGAGTTTTGAGCCCCCGGAGGCTCAACTCAGGAGCATCACAGAGATGCCTTCTCAGCCTGAAGGAAGAGCATGAAAACATCCACGTGGCCCTGTGGATACGTGGGAGCCATGCGTTAATGTCCTTAATTCATGAAGAGATCACACTTTGAAGAGGTTAATAAAACTCTCTGGGCTTTCATGAAAAGGAAATGGCCCCAGGGACTTCCCTGGGGGTCCAGTGGCTAAGACTCTGTGCTCCCAAGGCAGAGGGCCCGGGTTCCATCCCTGGTCAGGGAACTAGATAGCACGTGCCCGAACTGAAGAGCCAGCATGCCCTAGCAAAAGACTGAAGATCCCACATGCCACAGTTAAGACCCGGTGCAGCCAGAATAAATAAGTGAATATTTTTAAAAAGAAAGAGATTCTGTAAAACAATTATCCTTCAATAAAAAAATAAATTAAAAAAACATAGTTTCTTTAAAGTATATGGTCAGGAAGGTAATATAGGTAAGCTTACAATAAAAACAGGCACATTTATATTTTCAAAAAAAGAAAATGGCCCAGATGGACACCCAAGTGTCCATCAACAGATAATGGGTAAACACAATGTAGTATACAGGCCACGCCATTACTATGCAGCCTTAAAAGGGACATTCTGACACTTGCTATATAAGCCAGAACTTCAAAGACATGATGCTAAGTGAAATAACCCAGTCACGAAAGGACAAATACTGAATGATCTCTCTTATATGAGGTTACTATAGCTGTCAAACTCATAGAGACAAGCAGTAATAGAAGTGTGGTTGCCAGGGGCTGAAGGAGGGAAAAATAAGAACTCAGTGTTTAATGGGTACAAAGTTTTAGCTGAGGAAGAAGAAAAACTCCTGTAGACGGAAGGTGGTAGCGGTTGTACAACAATATAAATTACATGAGTTAATATCCTTCATTCATGAAGTTAATTGTAAGTACGTGTGAACTTACATGTAAGTAATGTGAGTAATTCATGTACTTAATTGTAAGTACGTGAACTGTACACTTAAAAGGGTAAATTATATGTTCCCACAATTTTTTTAATGACCATGAAAAGACAGTTCACAAAAGAAGGAATGCAAATAGTGAATAAAAATGTTTTCAAATGTGCCAGTGCACAATTTAAGAATGGAAAATTAAAGCCACTGCAGAATATCATTTTTTGCCTCTCCAATAAAGAGAGATATCCTGAAGATACCCAGTCCTGGTAGGATGTTCTCCTGTGGCATGATGGGAAAATTTACTGATACAGCCTTTTCATGAAAAGCCCAGGGAACACTTCTCTTTCTCGTCCTCCTTGACTGGGGTCCTGAGAGTCTCTCCTGTTATTTTCCTGCCCCGATTCACCCGAGACTTCAACCTAGATTTCTCCTGTCCCTGTCAAGTCCCTCCTGCCAACTGCATCCAACTTTCTCAAGCCACATCCCAACTGAAGAAGGCTGAATCTAGAGGGCACAGATCTAAACCACCCCCTCTAAGAGCTCTTACCACGGTAGGCACTGTGCCCATGGTCAGGGGTGGGGGAAGGGGAGTGGACAGGAAGACAGTTGTTCCAGAAGAAGAAGGAAACAGACCACGGGCCAGCTTTTGCGGACAGGCTCTTTCACTCCATCCTTGCCAAACGCAATGACCTGTCAGAAGCATGCAAGGAGGAAGGATGTGGACAGACACCACTGTGTGTCATCCCCATACATCACCATGTGGCAAGAAGGGGGAGCCAGGAGGCAGCGAGAGCCCTGGGCACCAGGAGTCTTTGACAGGAAAGTACACAGAGAAAGCACAGCCTTTTGCCACCCCTGCCCTGGCAATGTACCATACACTGTGCAGGTTCCAGGCAGAAGAATCTTCTCTGGCAAGCTGGAGGGGAGCACCGAACATCACTCTTGAGCCCAGGCTGGGCCCCAGAAATCTGCTGATGGTAACTGGTTGAAGGTCAGGGGTCACATCCTCAGGCTGAGCAGGAAGCGGGGACCGATGGTTTGGAACGCAGGACAGGGGAAAAAGCGAGCTGCCCGTGTGTGCCAGCAGGCAGCAGGAGAGGAGCCCTGACTGCAGCAAAGCCTGGCTCCACGGCCCTCACATTTCTTCACTCAGGCCAAGCGCAGTCCACTAAATGTGAATTATGTCCCAATTTGGGATCAACGTGAGGATGAGCTACAGAAACGTGGCATCTGCAAACAACGGCTTGATGTTTCCCGCTGAATCCATCTGCTTGTCTGCCCCAGGAGAGTCGGGCTCCAGGCAGTCAAGAAGCAGGAAGGCGCTGACTCCTACTTGGCTCAGCTGATTTTTTCTGAGCCAGCCATCTTCTCTGCCTCTCCTTCCCAACCTTGATTATCAGCCAACTAACTCGTGCTGCTGTCTTGCACTATCCCTAAAAAACCCTGGCTTTCACCTAGTCAGCTGAACTTCAGAGCCAGTAAGCTGTAGGGCAGAGGCCTGCGGTCACACATTTAGAAGGAGGATCGAAGAGCAGGTGACAGCTGTCCCCTCTTCCCCCGTGGGGGCACCTGGATCTCTGGACAGAACTTACTAACAGAATGCCTGTGGTCAAAGGAACTGTCATTCAGGCCTCCTTTTAGGTCTTTGACACTTTACCCTGCTCACCTCTTTTCTTGATCCATATCCAATTGTCAAAAAAAAAAAAGGTTTATTGTTGTTGTTTAGTCACTAAGTCGTATCTGACTCTCTTGCAACCCCGTGGACTGTAGCCTGCCAGGCTCCTCTGTCAAGGGATTTCCCAGGCAAGAATACTGGAGAATGTTGCCACTGCCTTCCCCAGGGGATCTTCCCAACTCAGGGATCGAACCCACAGCTTCTGCATCGGCAGGCGGGTTATTTACTGCTGAGCCAACTGGGAAGTCCACCAAAAGGTTAATCTCCCTGAAACTCCCCAACTTTTCTACCACCACTCCGCCTACCCCCGCTTCTGTACAAATTCCTCAGCAAGACACTGATTTGATTAAAAGAGAAAAGGACTTGGCCCCAGAGGAAAAACTCTGCTGAGCTGAGTGCAGGTATAGCCTTGGAATCAGAGGTTCCTGGAAGTGGGAGTTTTCGAAGCTATTCCCTCAGCTCAGTGCTCTGTGGTGACCGAAATGGGAAGGAAATCTGAAAAGGGGATATATGTATACATGTAGCTGATTTACAACACAACACTGTCAAGTAACTATATGCCAATACAAATTTTTAAAAAAGAAAAGAGCTGTTCCCATCCCAGGGCCTGTGCAGGGCCAGAGTTTGGGGGATGTCAGAACCAGGAGAGAGGGCATGCTACAATGGGGCTGAGGATGGAGAAACAAGCATCATGATACAACATAGGAGAGGAAAGTGGAGTTCTTTATTTAGGTTCAAAAAGCCAATGCCCACGTTCAGGCTGGGGTTGTCCTGGCTTGGCAGAAGCTCTCATATGACCTTAGTGTTACTGTGAAAGTATAATATGATACGGCCGGCCACTATACTAAAAAAAGAAAAGAAAGAACACTTTTTTTTAAGAACCAGAATTCAGCCACAATAATGGAAGTATCAAAGCACAGGTCTCCGGAAGTAGTGGTGTATGTTCTAAGCTGCTCAGACAACATTCAGAATATTGTGTTTCATACTGTACTTGCTTTCCGGGACTGACTGATGACAAAGTAGCAATTGTCCTAGAAAGAGGACAAGGAAAGTGAGTTGATCTGGGAACTATGATACATAAAAAAGAAAAGATGAAAGGAATTACCTGTGGACAAAGACGATTAAAGGAAGATGCAGAATAGTCCAGTGCCCCTCTGGTATCCCACAGATCACCGGAAACCTGAAGATTAACGGGTATAACCCCACAGGATTTGAGACTTGGAAAGAACTTTACATCCTACCTGATCTACTCCCATTCTATAGATGAGAAAATGAAGGCGGGAGATTTTTAAATGAGTGATCTAGGTCACGAAGCTAGAGGTAGCACAACCAGGGCTAGGATTCGGTAGCTTGATTTTTTACTCCAAGTCCTTCCCTCACTCCGAGAGAACCATCTCATAACATTCAAGGGAGCTGTGAGAAGCATAGGAAGTCCACAGGTGCTGCCCTTTGCTTCTTGACCAGAACTGTTGATGACACGTAACTGGGGGTGAAGGGGTGGGGACGGACTTCTGTTCAGTTTAAGAGTTCCCCAGTAAGCAAAATCTGGCCAGGCCTGGAAGCCGCCCTGTGAGGTAGCAAGCCCTCCATCCCCAAGAGGTCTTCAGAAAAAGGGAGGGTTTTTGCTGAGAGGCAGGGATTAATCTCTACCGACGCTGACATTCTCTGATTCCTATAGAGAAAGGGGGTCACCATCCACAATGTCAGGAGAGGGATGAAGTCACAGTTAGAAGCAGGGTGGGTGCTGAGGGTGCTAAATGAGAAAGCCTCACTTAAGTAAGGATCAACTCTGAAGTCAGAACTGTACATCAGTACCAGAGTTGTTTTCAGGTTCTGAGTCCTCTAGAAGGACTCAGCAAGGGTAATTACAGCTGACACGAAAGCAGGCAAGATTCTCTTTGGGCAAAATGAAAGATCTCCTTGACCAGCAGGATAATAAAACACTGTAACCAACTGCCACAGGAAGCTGACAGGCTCTGCCACTTTCCCCAAGGGCACACACAGCTTTCTGGCCCGCAGGCTCAGAGGCTCAAGTAACCAGATGCTCCAGGTTGGGGACTCGACCAGATGGCTTTCCAGGTCTCGGGTCTGGCATTCCTAGACCTGCCCAGGAATCTTCTCAGCCACAGCAGAGTCCCCAGGGTACACGGGGAACCATCTGCCACGCTACAGCCCCCGGGCTCTGTGTCATTCCTCCCCCAGCTTGCATTCTGATGTTTCACAGAGAGACCCATGCACATGCCCCTCCACTTGATTAACATTATCCTTGGCCACCACATTCATCTGGCTCACTGGCTTCTCTCCAAGGTAGAAAGAGTTTCATTCCTGAGTCTCTTTCTCTATCCTGTGACATTCATTCATCATGTGTACTGGAAAGTCCCTTTTAAGTCACAGTTAAAACTCTTTTTTCTTTTTTCTCAGAGCCCAGATAAGCTGGGAAAAGAGAGGGTTGACTCTTTGGCAAGTTTCAGAGGTGAGAGTCATTGTCATTTTTTAAAAAGATTGGCAAAAAGTCTAGGAGTGATTCACGATGAGAAGTCTGACTGGTTGGTTGTAAATTCATTCACAGTCTAATACATCATTTTCGAGGGGAACACAGAGGAGGACCAAGAGACTCCAAAGAGGGTGACAGGGGCGCCATGCCTAGGGAGTCTATGCATTCTTGGCATCACTGGTGCTACCTGGTGGCTTCAGTTTTCGCCGAAGGAGGATGTACACAGGGTGAGTAAATAAGAGAATTTGGCTCCAGATTCAAAGAAACCTTGGCACAAGTCGACCACACAGTCCCAGGACAGTAAGCCCTCTTCCTTTTCTCTCCCATTGCTAAGACATCCAAGACAAACATCTCCATTAAGCAAAGGGGGTGGGAGCTGGCGGGAAGAATTAGGCGGGGAAGGGAGTTTGCAGCAGGACCAGGAAAATGGAAATTGCCTCTATTTGCTACGCTACGTACCGGTAAAATGGTCCCATCCCTGCCCAGCCCACCCCCTCCTTCGGAGGTACTAACCTTTGCCAAGAAGGTGGCGTTCCTGATGGCGCCCACCATCTCTCCCCCCTTGGGATGCACTTTGGCCACGTGCAGCCACATGCGCTCCCAGGTGTGGCTGTCGATGGGGAAGCCACTCTTGTTAACGTGAANCCGCTACCAGGCGGTGAAGGGTGGTTCAGGCAGGGCTGTTCACATGATGGAACAATGCTAATACATATATATACTTTTTTTTAACCCCACATTACAAATTACCCAAAACTCAATAGGTGACAGGGCCATAGACCCTCTGACATTATTGTTGTCCAGAGACCAGTCGTGTCTTACTCTTTGTGACCCCGTGGACTGCAGCACACCAGGCTTCCCTGTCCATCACCAACTCCAGGAGTTTGCTCAAACTCATGTCCATCGAGTCGGTGATGCCACCCAACCATCTCATCCTCTGCCGTCCCCTTCTCCTTTTGCCTTCAGTCTTTCCCAGGATCAGGGTCTTTTCCAACCAGTCGGCTTTTCACATCAGGTGATCGAAGTATTGGAGCTTCAGCTTCAGCATCTTTCCTTGTGAGACATTAGTCCAGAGACACTAATAAAGACCCTTTACACCCAAGTTGATATTCGAGGGAGAGGTCATCGAGGTTCGCACTGTTGTTACAGCTACTGATTTAGGAGAGGAGGGAGAGATGCTTCAGAGCCAGGGTGAAATGGAGGCCCTCCCACACTCTCCAGGGAAAGACCTTTGTACTAAAGACATCTTCTTGTTAAAGAGAAGAGCAAGGTGAGAGGGGAAGAGCACCAGAGTCCTCACCTAAGGGCTGGCCCTAAGGCCAGGTTTATCACTTGGCTAAGCTGTGTGACCCAGGACAAACCATTTGCCTGTTTTGTTGTGCCTTGGCCTCTATCTAAGAGCAAGCCCGCTCACTCTCCAAGGTCTGCTCTGGCTCTAAGATTCTGTGACCCTCTGACTTCCTCTCTTATGGAGACTTCAGAACCTGGCTGTAAAGCCTTTCTCTTTAAACTCCAGGCCAGCCTGCCAGCTTTGAGGGGTTGAAGCAGCTGTGACAGCAATGCTAGGTTAACCTCAAATTAAAAATGCAGTCATCTGCGGACTTAGAGAATAGACTTATGGGGCGGGGGTAGGGAATGGAGAGAGTGGCATGGAAACATATACACTGCTGTATGTGAAATAGACAGGCAGTGGAAATTTATGACTCGGGGAACTCAAACCTGGGCTCTGTGACAACCTAGAGGGGTGGGATGGGGTGGGAGGTGGGAGGGAGATTCAAGAGAGAGGGAACATGTATACTTAACGGCTGATTCATGTTGACATAAGGCAGAATCCAACACAACGCTGTAAAGCAATTATCCTTCAATTAAAATAGATAATTTTTTTTAATGAAGAGGAAAAAGATGCAATCATCAGAAACCACTGATGACAGGTCTGTTTCTGGATGCTACGGGTTAGTTGCTCCTGTGGAACTGGAACTTCGCTTTCAGAGGAGGGTGTGGTGAGGGGTGGGTGCTGGAGTGTAGCTCCTGGCTCAGAAGAAAGCTGAGGTAGAGCCCTGGATTCCTGACCAGTCCTGCAGCATCACCGACAGAGCCCAGGACTTTATAGATTCCACAGTGAGAATAACTCAGGTCCAGATAGACAGATGGAATGGACCTAATAATAACATTCAGGAAATTCTCTGAGTAATTCAAGTACAAGCACACCTGGAAAAAATCGGGAATGGAAAGAGAGTTATCCTCTCAATACATAACTGCCTCGATTTTCCTTTCCTGATTAGGAGAAAACATGCCTCAGAGGAATGAGCTGTATTCTCACCTCAAACAGCCTTCCTCCCTTTGCTCACTCGTCTTTCAGATCCGTCTCTTTCTCCTCGCTTCCCCCGGGGCTTCAGTCCAGGAGACTAGGGTTTCAGGATGCAGATCTGTGTGCAGAGTAGAGAACATGGCCTCACAAGCCCGCAGGAGAAAAGGGAGCTCCCTAAGCTCAGGTGATCAGACCCGTTAGTGAGCAGCAGAGTGTCTGGCAAGTGTCAGTGTCCTTGGCATCAATCTCCAGTGTCCCCACTCAGGCCAAATCCAAACAGCCACAAGGTCCCTGTCAACCCAGGGCCTGGATCCTGCTTCACCCGGGTCAAGATCCTAGGGACCAGAGAGGGCCATCGATCACCTTCCTGGCCTAGGCACCTCAGGACTCCCTCACAGTTGAAGGAAACGCTTTTTTTTCATCTCCAGTATTCCAACTATCCATCCTCCGTCCCAGGGGATGGGGTGCGGTGGGGAGTCAAGTGAAACGGTCTAAGAAGACAGCTATGAGATTTGGTTAATTTTCCAAAGAGGTGGTTAAGACAGCTTCTGATGTGAGCTGTGCTGTCCCACTGAAAGGACTGGAAGTCAGAAGGGCCCTTTTGTTCAGAATCCTTTTGCATCTGAGAATTGTACTCATTGTGTGGACCAGCCAACTCTGTTCTCCATTTCTTTGTGTATTTTGTGTTATATAACACTCAAGTGAACCCAGGCCAGACAGATTATGGATTTTAGGGGTTTTTTGTTTGTTTGTTTTTAATGTTTTAATTGAAGTATAGTTGATTTACAATGTTGTGTTAGTTTCAAGTATACAGAAAAGTGATTAAGCTATATATATATATGTTCTTTTATATATAATATATATTCTTTTATTTATAATATATTTATTCTTTTTCAGATTCTTTTGCCTTATAAGTTGTTACAAAATATTGAGTATAGTTCCTTATGCTATACAGTAGGTCCTTGCTATGTTTAGTCATTCAGTCATGTCTGACTCTTTGCAACACTGTGGACTGTAGCCCACCAGCCTCCTCTGTCCATGGAATTTTACAGGTAAGAATATTGGAGTGGGTTGCCATGCCCTCCTCCAGGGGATCTTCCTAACCTGGGGATCGAACCCAGGTCTCCTGTACTGCAGGAGGATGCTTTACTGCCTGAACCATCAAGGAAACCTAAGAATACTAGAGTGGGTAGCCTATCCCTGCTCCAAGGGATCTTTCTGACCCTGGAATCAAATCAGGGTCTCCTGCATTGCAGGCGGCTTCTTTACTAGCTGAGCTACCAGGGAAGCCCATATATAGTACTGTATATATGTTAATCCCAAACGCCTAAGTTATCGCCTCCTTTTCCCCTTTGGCAGCCAGGGCTCAGGTGATTAGTAAGAGTGACATAGCCACATATGCACACAGTGGGGCAAGGCCAACTTGCAACTTGAACAGGGACACGTGATGACCAGCTGGTCAACCTCTGAGAGCATAATCCTATTTGTTCACCAGCATAACAACTGGCATAGCGGAAACATGTAGTAGGAAGGTTTGGAACCATAAAAACTGAGTTCAAATGGTGTCTTCAAGTGCCAGTTGCTAGGGTCTCAAAGATAAATATGACAAAATCCTAACCTGATGATGATACATCTAGCTCCACCACCTGTTGATATTAATAGCCTCTTGATGGATGTATGAGATGTATCTTATGAGCCTAATCACACTGGCTAGATGTTCTAGATGTTGCCTTTTTTCCTGCCTCCACAGCTCCCTTCACAGCCAACCAAATATGTGCAGTTCAGCCATCTGGGACAGACAGTCGCTTGCCCATCAGGTCCCTCTTGGCTGCTGCTGTACAGCCAAGCTGGCTGACCGCATGTCTGGAGTCTCCGACCCTTCTACTACTACTGCATCAGATGAAATGTCACACTGAAGGATGTGGCTTTTAAGCAGCCCTCAGTGGGGAATCTAAGGGAATTAATTTCCTCTGGGGAACATTGTGGGGCTTCCCAGATGATGCTAGCGGGAAAGAACCTGCCTGCCAATGCAGGAGACATAAGAGACACGGTTTGATCCTTTGGTTGGGAAGATTCCCCTGGAGAAGGAAATTGCAACCCACTCCAGGGTTTTTACGTGGAGGATCCCCGTGGACAGAGTATCCTGGCGGGCTGTAGTCCATGGAGTCGCAAAGAGTCGGACACAACTGAAGCGACTGAGCCTGCGGCCCCCACGAAGGACATTTGACTGATAGAAAGAGGAAATGAGAGGGAGCTGGGCAAATAAATTATCTTTCCTTCCTGCCTCCTATGGACTGTTCTGAGTCGTGATTTTCTAACACTGTCTGAAGACATCCCACATGGCTGAGCAGACGTACTTCCTAAAGCACCTGCCAGGGCTCTTTGCAGAGGGTGAAGCACTTACCCGCAAGAGAACATACAGTCCTGCACTGCTTCTCTTCCCAGCCCACCTCATTTCCCTTTTCACTCACTCTTGCTGCCTTCTCAGTCAGATTTCATCTCTGCCTTCAGATCCTGTTTTCTAGAGAAACAGAGCTAAGACAACTGGTTTTACAAGTGGTTCTAGAAAGCACGTCCTCAGGATGGATTTTGGGGTTGTGTCTCCTAGCTGTATGAAATCAGTAGAGTCCTTTGCTGGTGACAAGAGAGATGGCAGTAGCTTTGATATGCAACAGCATCACAGCTTTCACATATTTAATCGGGGTGAATTGGATGGAGAGGGGAACTTTGGGAAGACAAGTGGCTGTGGCTGTTCAGTTGCTGAGTCATGTCCAACTCTTTGCATCCCCATGGACTGCAGCACACCAGGCCCCTCTGTCCTTCACCGTCTCCTGGAGATTGCTCAAATGCATGCCCATTGAGTCGGTAATTCTCTCTAACCATCGCATCCTCTGTCACCCTCTTCTCCTATTGCCTTCAATCTTTCCCAGCATCAGGGTCTTTTCCAATGAGTCAGCTCTTGACATCAGGTGGCCAAAGTATTGGAGCTTCAGCTTCAGCATGAGCCCTTCCAATGAATGTTCAGGGTAGATTTCCTTTAGGATGGACCGGTTTGATCACAAGGGTAGCAGAACTGCAAAAAAAGACTAAATGCATGGCCTTGATAGGCATCCACATCAAAGCAGAGCCCTGATAGGGAAACACTGGGACCCTGAGACTGGGGATAGGGGTGGATGAGTTTCTTGACCCTTCAGATCTCCTGAATGTTCCTGCCCAAAGAAGGTCCCTTTCTTCATGGCTTCTTCTCAAGACCTGGCCCCGCCACTTACTGCCTCTGCCAAAACACAGAGTCAGGCTGTCGCACAGCCCACACTTGGAAGTCCTGCTCCAGAGAGAAAGAGCATGCTTGCCACAGATCTTGTGGGACTTGGCTGGCGTGCACTGGCAGGAACTGTAGAAGCACGTGGGAGGGGATCTGGAAGATGTTCTGTTTGGGGGTGGGGGTGAAGCAGGAAGCTCAATTGGGAGAATTCACTAATTTGGAGATATTCACACAGAACTCGAGATTTAATATTTTAGTAAAGATGCTTGGAGCTTGCCTGGAGAGTTTGCTGGGGTGGCTCTTTGAAGCCTGGTTTCAAAAATGGCCTACAGTAAGCAAAGTGGAGAAGCCAGATTTCCATGTGCAGTGTTGAGGAAGGGGTCAGAAGATTCAGGAAGGAGGGACTATTAGAAGTGTTTATTATATACGACTCAAGAATCCACCACCTGACTAGTTCCCTGGACCGGCCCAGAGGACATACTCTTCACTAAAGCAATAAAGAGTGTGCTAGTAAGGAAGATTTTTTTTGTGAGCATGACACGACTGACCTTGTAGTTCAAGGTTGATGGTACGGGGGAGGCTGCTGTGGGACTGAGCTCCGTGATTTTAGTGGAGATGATAAAAATTTCAGAACTGCAAAGCCCTGGTGGGAGCACATGATCATAAAGGACAAGGTGGAATGCTTAGCACAATGGACAGCAAGGAGGCGGGAAGACCAGTGTGACTTTGTCTGCAAGAACCCCTGGCGTTTGGATGATAAATCATGGTGTTCCTAAGGGGAGGGTATTCATGGGATTTATTGTCTACATTGGGCTTCCCAGATGGCACTAGTGGTAAAGAACCCACCTGCCAATGCAGGAGACATGAGACATGAGACACAGTTCCCCTGGGTTGGGAAGATCCCTGGAGGAAGGCATGGCAACCCACTCTAGTATTCTTGCCTGGAGAATCCCACGGACAGAGGAGTATGGTGGGCTACAGTCCATGGGGTCGCAAAGAGTTGGACACGACTGAAGTGACTTAGCACACACACACACACACACACACACACATGTTGTCTAAACTGAGCCACTTTCAAGAGTGAAAAGGGTGCTAGTAATGATTACATGGGGGAAATAAGTGTACACTAGAACCATCCCAGTCAAACTGATACCCATGGTCACCCTACCAGGGGGGATGGGTGAGCAGCCAATTAAAGTATTACTTGATTTGTATAATTAGAACAGAGAGCTATGAGCCGAAGGCCAGCTTCAGTCACCACAGTGAAAAATCATACACCCTTACCACATTTCTAAATTGAAACCAGATCTGGTCCATAGCTATGCCATTGTTGAGGGAGCTCAGCTGGCCAACAGCGAAGACTGATACTGAGCCTGCCATACAGCAGCCCTCTCCAGGGTAACCAGATAGACAGCTGGCAGAAAAATAGACATCCACAAGTCTGTACTGATTATAAATAAATACATAAATAAGTGGTGTAGAAGGCAAGAGTCTTGTTTACAGTAGGATGTAAATGTGAATGGAATACCAGAGTTAGAAAATCATCACTTTGCAATCCTCATAGCAGACTTTTTTCAGGCAAGAGTCATAAATGCATGCTAGGGGACATTTCAGTGAGGAGCAGGATATCTGCATGATCTTATGTGTCTTACTTCAAATTGCTTGTAAGTTTCAAGGGGAAGAATGGTAACTATTCAATGGAGTAACACAGTACCTTGAACAGGTGATCAAAGTTATTATCACCAATTATGGGCTGATGAACATCACATGTCTCCAAATGTGATATCTAGAGAACACAACATCCCCTATACAACAGTCTGACTAGCATCCTTAACATGAATCTAATTATGAAGAAACATCATACCAATCCCAAATAAGGAAGTTCAGTCACTCAGTCGTGTCCGACTCTGTGACCCCATGAATCTCAGCACTCCAGGCCTCCCTGTCCATCACCAACTCCCGGAGTTCACCCACACTCGCGTTCATCAAGTCAGTGATGCCATCCAGCGATTTCATCCTCGGTTGTCCCCTTTTTCTCCTGCCCCCAATCCTTCCCAGCATCAGAGTCTTTTCCAATGAGTCAACTCTTCACATGACGTGGCCAAAGTACTGGAGGTTCAGCTTTAGCATCATTCCTTCCAAAGAAATCCCAGGGCTGATCTCCTTCAGAATGGACTGGTTGGATCTTGCAGTCCAAGGGACTCTCAAGAGTCTTCTCCAGCACCACAGNAGGTGACAATATACAGCCTTGACGTCCTCCTTTTCCTGTTTGGAACCAGTCTGTTGTTCCATGTCCAGTTCTAACTGTTGCTTCCTAGCCTGCATACAGATTTCTCAAGAGGCAGGTCAAGTGGTCTGATATTCCCATCTCTTTCAGGATTTTCCACAGTTTATTGTGATGCACACAGTCAAAGGCTTTGGCACAGTCAATAAAGCAGAAATAGATGTTTTTCTGCCTTGAGAAAAGAAAGAGATGTTTATTCTTGCCTTGAGAACCCCATGAACAGTATGAAAAGGCAAATAAGGAAACTTCCATTCAAAACACTATATTTTTAGAACTGTCAATGTAATACAAGACAAAGAAAATCTGTGGACATGTTCCAGATTAAGGAAAGACTAGGAACTTCTCTGGTGGTCATCCCACAGGCCACATGGCAAGGCCAAAAAAAAAAAAGAGTTAAACTAAAAAAACATGATGGCTACATGTGATATCTGATCATAAACTAGATCCTGACCTAAGAGGGGAAAATGGTATAAATGACATTAGCGGTTCAGTTGACAAAGCTGAAATCTATATGTTCAATTAGATAAAAGTATTGTGTCTTTGTCAGCTTTATGGAAGTTAGTAATTGTACTATAGTGATGTGAGAGAATATCCTGATTCCTTTTCTTAGAAAATGGACCTTAGGGGACGTCCCTGGTGGTACAGTGGATAAAAATCCCCTGCCATTGCAGGGGACGTGGGTTCGATCCCTGGTCCAGGAAGATTCCACATGCCACAGGGCAACTAACCCTGTGAGGTGAAACTCCTGAAGCCTGTGTGCCTAAAGCCTTGCTCCACAAGGAGAAGCCCGGGCACTGTGACAAAGAGGAGACCCCACTCACGGCAACTGGAGAAAGCCTGAGAGCAGCAGCAAAGACCGAGTGCGAGAAAAAAATTTTAAATTAAAAAAAATAAGTAAAGAAATAAATAATTTATTTTAAAAAGAAAATATACGTTGAGGTATACAGGGGAAAGGGCTCTTCAATGTGTAACTTACTCTCAAGTGGTTCAGAAAAAAACCTCACTCCGTGTGCGTGTGTAGAAGAAAATAATAAAAGATTTAAAGTGAAATGTTAATGGTAAAGAGTATGAGGACAGTGTTTGCACTATTCTTATTCCTGCCACTTTTCTGTGAGTTTGAAATTATTTCCAAGTGAAAAGTTTTTAAAAGGTGAGGGGGGACACTGACTAACTCCTGAAAACATAACAACCGTCTATTATATACTAAGCCTGTAAGGCAGGTATTATTATTCCCATTTTACAAAGGAAGTAAGTGGGGTTTAGAAGGTTAGGTAACTTGCATAAGATGATACAATTAATAAATGTCAGAACTAGAAATTATACCTAGATTCTCTCAATCCAACTCTTTTCTATTCTTTTTTTTTTTTTAATAGCAAGAAGCATGTGGATTTAAATGGTCATCACAGTCAAGACCCAGATGTCCTTATGATCAAAAAGTTTTACTGTCCTGATGTTTCAAACTTTTGCCTCCTAGAGAAGTCCCTTGAATTTCAGGTTCACTAGTTTTCCTAACCAAAGCCCTGAAGAGGGATCACCAGAGAAGGAGGAGCACAGAGGAGAAATGAAAGCAAAGTGACTCCGACCAGGGAGGCACCAGGGAGGGGACCACACTGGGGCCTGAATGACCCACTGGCAGCAGCGGGCCCTGGCAGTGGTTCTTCCTGCCAGGTTTAGGGTGCTGAGGTGCTCTGAGGACATTTGGCTAGAGGGAGCAGAAATTTAAAACTTTCTTGGATTTCAGCTACTTTTTTCCCAAAGAGGAAGAGAATCGTCTCCTTTGAAATAACAATGGCAGCCTTCAGAGAAGAAACCTCTTGTCACTCCTGACAGTGCAGCCAGAAGCCCTGGGCCCGCCCCTTCACAAAAAGACCACAGACGGCGTGACTTATAAACAACAAACACTGAGAGGCCGGGAAGTCCACGGCCACGGTGCTGGCAGAGTCCAGGCACTGGTGAGGACCCACTTCCTGGTTCCTGCACAGCCAGCTTCTCAGTGTGCCCTCGCCTGGTGGAGGGGACACGGAGCTCTGCAGGGGCTCTTTTACAAGGACACTGATCCCATTCATGAGGGCTCCACCCTTATGACCTAATCACTGCCCAAGGTCCCATCTCCTAATACCATTGCACTGGGGATTAAGGATTTGACATTTGAATTTTGGGTGGACACAAAAATTGAGTCTCTCGGGACTTCCTTGGTGGTCCAGTGGTGAGGAATCCACTTGCCAGTGAAGCCGACAGGGGCTCGACCCCTAGTCCGGGAAGATACCACACGCCACGACACAGCACTAAGCCCGTGTTCTAGAACTCGCGAGCTACAACAAGAAGCCACCGCACTGAGAAGCCCGTGTACCACCAAGAGGACCCAGCGCAGCCGTAAGTAAATAAATAGGCAAACAGAATGCAGTCTCTAGCAGCAGCCGTCTTGCAAATACTTGAATTTGGCTTCTTTGGGTTTCCTGAGATTCATGCAGAGAGGAGCCATTGCTCAGATGCCTTGGGACACCGAGGTTATGTGAGGAAGCTCCCCTTTTGGCTCTTGGGCACTATAGGAAGACAAAAAGAAGCAGTTTAATAAGATAGCGTCTGTTTCCCAAACGAATAGGGAAGCGCAGTGACCCAGGCCTGCCCCAGCTGATGAATGAGACCTAAGGCAGTTGCTATGGAGACGCATCATCAGGGTCGTATAGGACGTACCCTGAGGAGTTTCTGAAGGTCCAGGAACCCAAGTGATACAAAGAGCACTCCATCTGCCAGTCTTAGCTGCCTGCAGCCTCCCATCTGAGGCAAGTAGCCACCGCTAGGTTTTGGTGAATGCCACAGGTGTGTATGTGGAATAGTCATGGAAATTGGAGCAGGAAAATCATCCTTGAGCAGAATGAGTGCCTAACTCATCACCCTGCCACTGAGCAGTTTTTCTGGGTTCAGACCTCTCTACTGTGCCCTGAAAATCTTTGTACAGATCAGGTTCCTTCTATATGAGTCAGGGATCAAGCAGAAGACAGGTGGGACTCTTGAACTGGTTTTTAAGTGAAAGGTAGTTTTTGAAGGGCCTGTTGACAGAGGCGGAGGGGAGATGGAGGGGACCATCAAGGATGGTGCAGAATCCAGAAGCTGTTACCTGTCTGAGGCCTGAAGGAGCAGATGAGGGCAGGAGACGGGAGCCCAGTCCGCCAAGGACAGCCTCCGGTGCAACGCAGAGCAAAGAGTGGAGCAAACCTAGTTGACCAGAACACCTGGATCTCCAGGGCCAGGACGCAGGCCCGGTGCCTTCCAGGGAATCTCCCACACCCAGAGATGAAAACGAAAGACAGGTAAGATGGGACAAGGATTCTACACAAGAAGGGAAACCAGGCATTTGTGTATCTGGGCCACGAGCTGAACACATTCACAGGCTGACTGTCTGCCTGGGAATACTGAAGAGGGAGTGTGAGCCCAGTTACACAGCGGGCGTTCAGTTTTCCCAGAGGAGACAACCAAGGGGTCTTCTGTTGTCAGTCTCCCTGGAGGCTCCCTGAGTGTCTAACCTGCGGAAAGAGTCAGCAGTAGACACATGCCAACACGTCTTCCTTCCTTAATGCTAACACTTTCCTCGACCTTATGAAAGACAAGAGTTGTCTGGGGAGCAGTTGAGAGACTGTGACAAGCATCTCTCTTGGCAGAAGAAGTGCTACAAAAAGCTAAAGAGGAAGCCTACGCCCTCACTGTTATTGTCACATGTTATTGCTGACATTTACTGAGAACATATGATGCGCCAGACGCTGAGTGCTTTTCCCATATGGACTCAGTCCAGCCTCACACAGCAACCCTAGGAAATGGGCACCATTATGGACTGAAGAAGGTGATTGCAGCCATGAAATTAAAAGATGCTTACTCCTTGGAAGGAAAGTTATGACCAACCTAGATAGCATATTAAAAAGCAGAGACATTACTTTGCCAACAAAGGTCCATCTAGTCAAGGCTATGGTTTTTCCAATAGTCATGTATGGATGAAAGAATTGGATTATAAAGAAAGCTGAGTGCCGAAGAATTGATGATGTTGAACTGTGGTGTTAGAGAAGACTCTTGAGAGTCCCTTGGACTGCAAGGAGATCCAACCAGTCCATCCTAAAGAAGATCAGTCCTGGGTGTTCATTGGAAGGACTGATGCTGAGGCTGAAACTCCAATACTTTGGCCACCTGGTGCGAAGAGTTGACTCACTGGAAAAGACCCTGATGCTGGGAAAGATTGAGGGCGGGAGGAGAAGGGGATGACAGAGGATGAGTTGGTTGGGTGGCATCACTGACTCAATGGACATGAGTTTGGGTGAATTCCCAGAGTTGGTTATGGACAGGGAGGCCTGGCATGCCACGGTTCATGGGGTCGCGAACAGTCAGACATGACTGAGCGACTGAACTGAACTGATGGACTGAACTGTTGCTGTTTTTCAATAACTCAGTTGTGTCCGAATCTTTGTGACCCCATGGACTGCAAAACGCCAGGCTTCCCTGTCCTTCACTCTCTCCCAGAGTTTGCTCAAATTCATGCCTGTTGAGTCCATGATGCCATCCAAGAATCTCATCCTCTGTTGCCCCCTTCTCCTTTTGCCTTCAGTCTTTCCAAGCATCAGTGTAAAGCTTTCCAATGAGTTGGCTTTTCAAATCAGGTGACAAAATTATTGGAGCTTCAGCTTCAGCATCAGTCCTTCCAATGTATATTGAGTGTTGATTTATTTTAGGATTGACTGATTTGATCTCCTTGCCCCAAGGGACTCTCAAGAGTCTTCTCCAGCACCACAACTCAAAAGCATCAGTTCTTTGGCATTCATCCTTCTTTATGGTCCAACTCTCACATCCGTACATGACTACTGGGAAAAACCATAGCTTTGACTAAACAGACTTTGATCAGGAAGATGATGTCTCTGCTTTTTAATCTACTGTCTAGGTTTGTCATAGCTTTCCTTCCAAGGAGGAAGCGTCTTTTAATTTTGTGGCTGCAATCACCATCTGCAGTGATTTTGGAGCCTGAGAAAATAAAATCTGTCACTGAGCCATGATCTTAGATTTTTGGATGTTGAGGACTGACTTGTTTCCTCCCTCAAATTTGTATGCTAAAGCCCTAACTATGTGGCCATATTTGGAGATGGGGTCCTTACGGAAAGGATTAAGGTTCAGTGAGATCGTAGAGTGGGGCCTTGATCCCATAGGGTCAGTATCCTCACAAGAAGAGGCACCAGATAGCTTGCCCTTCCCTGCAGCGTATGTACTGAGGAACGGCCATGGGAGGCCATCGCAAGAAGGTGACCGCCTAAAGCCAGGAAGAGCGCTCTCACCAGCAGCTAAATTTACCTGGATCATGGACTTTCCACACTCCAGCACTCTGAGCAAATAAATGTCTGTTGTTTCAACCATCTAGACTGTGGTATGTCGTTCCAGCAGCCCAAGTTAAGACAAGCACTATCGATATTTCCATCTTACAGGTGAGGAAACTGCAGCATAGGGTCACTAAGTGGTTGTCTTAGGTCCCCCGTGTGCCTTTGATCTTGTCACCTCACTGGGTCCTGTTTTTCTTATAGGGAGGGGGTCGGTGGAGATAGGTCAGGGGCCATAAGCTCAATTGTCAGTGTGTCAGGCAAGGAATAGAAATGGGTGACGCTGGCCGAGTGGGTACAGTGGCAGGCTGGAGAGTACTGTCCTCTCTAAAGAGGAGGGAAGCCCTAGTCTGCCTCCACCAATGGCTGGCCAAGTGATCACAGTTTTTCAGGACAAGCTTGGGGGACTTCCCTGGTAGTCCAGTGGTTAAGAATCCGCCTGCCCATGCAGGGGGCCTGGGTTCGATCCCAATCAGGAAACTAGATCCAGCATGCTGCGACTAAGACCTGGCATGCCAAAAGAAGTAAAACAGACAAACTTGGAAGTCTGGCTGTTTGGGGGAAATGCTCTGGTTTTTCAAATATCAGCAACAGATTCCATCATATAAGAGTGTGTAGCCAATTAAAACATATCTACGGGCCATGTCTGATATATAGTGTCCCCTCTGGAGCAGATGATTTGTTTTTAACCCTCTCTTCTCCTCCTTCCTCTCTCCTTGGCCATGGTTCTCTGCCTTTTGAGATGTTCCTGTGGCATCTCTAAGTCCCCTGCCTTCAGGAAAATTATCACCATATCATGATCCAGGAGGGTTTACAAGTACAGTCCATGCAAAGAATACTGTGCAGACTCAGCTAAGCCATGCAACCTTGAACCCGTTTGCTCTTCTGAAAACTGATCCAACAACAGCCACCTCGCAGGAGTTGTGGAAGGATTAAACAAGACCAGGCAGGAGGAAGCAACTGGCAGAGGAGGAGTTAGCTGTGTGTGGAGCCCCTGCTGGGCTCAGCACTTGCTGAACATCATCAGACATCTCAATGATGGGTGTGTGAGCTCCTTACCTCTGGGGCGCGGATGGCTTGGTTGGCTGTAACATTCCTGAAAGAGAATCTATCGGCCAAGTTCACCAGAGGGTGATCTGGACAGCCCAGAGGCCTGGCTGGGAGATGGAGAAATTGTCAAGGACGAGAAAGCAGTGATTTCACTCCCTGGAAGTCAGGAACCCAACAGCATCCTCTGCCCCCAGCTGTGCCCGCTGCACTCCACCCCCCCCC
>SJYQ01020077.1:6207-16596 GCA_006410935.1 Redunca redunca
CAGATGGTAAAGCGTCTGCCTGCAATGTGGGAGACCTGGGTTTGATTCCTGGGTCAGGAAGTTCCCCTGGAGAAGAAAATGGCAATCTACTCCAGCACTCTTGCCTGGAAAATCCCATGGACCGAGGAGCCGCAAAGAGTCAGACACGACTGAGCGACTTCACTTTCACTTTTCACTATATATTTGTCATTACCAGTGAGATGTATACTTTCCTATGTTTTCTTGTTGCTAATTAGCCCCATTTTTTTCAGTTTAAAAAAGTTCTTTTATTTCTTGTCAGGCCAGTTTAGTGGCAATAATCTCTGTTAGCTTTGCTTGTCTGGAAAACTCTTTATCTCTTCTTCAGTTCTTGATGAAAACAATGGCTGGTAGACTACTCTGGCCTAGAAGTTTTCTTTCTACACTTTAAATATACCATGCTGCTCCCTTCTGGTCTACAATTTTTCTGCTGAAAAATCAACTCATCAATTTACAGGTGTTTCCTTGTATGCAGCTAGTTTCCCCCCACCCCACCCCCTTGCTGCTTTTAAGATTCTCTTCTTGTCTTTAGCTTTTTACACTTCAATATGTGTTCCTGTGGATCTCTTTGGGTTACTCTGTTTTGGAATTCTCTGGGCTCCCTAGATCCAGATGGTTTCTTTCACCATGTTAGGAATGTTTTCAGCCATTATTTCAATTCAGTTTTCTGGTTCTGCCTTTCTCTATCTCTCCTCCTTTTCAGACCTCAGTAATGCAAATGTTGGTCTGTTTGATACTGTTCCATAAGTCATTTAAGCAGTCTTCACTTTACTTCATTCTTTTTGTTCTGTTTTTTGCTCCTCTGATTGTATGAATTCCACTGCCACGTCTTTGAGTTCACTGATCCTGTCTTTGCTTCATATAGTCTGCTGTTGAACTCCCCTAATGTATTTCATTCCATTATTGTATTCTTCAACTCTGTAACTTCTGATAAGTACTTTTTTTTTTAATATTTTCTGTCTTTGTTGAAGTTCTCACTGCATTCTTTCTTCTTCTGAGTTTGGTGAGGATTTTTATGACCTTTATTTTGAACTCTTTATCAGGTAAATCAGTTATCTCCATTTCATTAAGGATTTTTTTCTGAGATTTTTTTTTCCCCTTGTTCTTTAGTTTGGAACATATTTCTCGTTCTCTTCATTGTGCTTGACTCCCTATGTTAGTTTCTATGCATTAGATAAAACAAACACCTCTCCCAATCTTGAAGTAGTGGCTTCACATAGGACATGAACATTATGGTTCAACTCTGCCCTAGCTCTTGGTTGTCTCTCAAACCTTTATACTCTTCTAAGCATCCTGTTTTAAGTTTGATGGTTCCCAGTAGTTAAAGAGTATGTGAAGACTTTTCAGTATCCCAAAGGAAAGATCTCAGGCAGCAACTGATTAAAAGCTAGCCATGGAATTTTCCAGGCAAGAGTACTGGAATGGGCTGCCATGTCCTTCTCCAGGGGATCTTCCCAACCCAGGGATCAAACCCAGGTCTCCCGCACTGCAGGCAGACACTTTATCGTCTGAGCCACCAGGGAAGTGGGAGACTCTCATCAGTAGCTCTTAAATTATGCAAATGTATAAAGTCTTATGGCACCACAAGTATAAGTCTCACTTGCCATCAGAACTAAGTAATTGGGAGATATCCCTGGGTGACAGTCAAAAAAAATGAGGGGTGCTAAATAACTATATAAACTCCTTTCTGGGAGGTACTGGCAGGCTGAAGCAAAACAAAGTGAGAGTGAAAGGATGGCATCCATCACCTTGTGTTCCCTAAAAGCACCTCCATAGGGCCCTAAATGTGAAGCCAGTGCTCCAGCACACACAAGTAGACGTTTTTCACAGAAAGAATGATGGGTTTATATTCACTCTGCTGTTTGCATAGTGCTCTGGTTTGGTAGCTTACAATGAATTGTCTCTCCTGCTGTCACATTCTCATGGTACCTAGGAATGCAAGGCCCCCTGGCCACCAGAACCAGGTGATCAGGTGTCCCCTGGGTGGCAGCCACTAAAACCAGGGCTCCAGATACAAAACCCAGGGCACCAGTCACACATTAAAAACTCCCCTCCAGGAGATCCAGGGGCTCTGGAGTACAGTAGAAAGACAGTATGAAGAAATACCCACCCTTTGAGGCCTCTGGAAGGGATTACCCTTAGATCTGTGCTTAATTAAGAATTTCTATCCCTCTTACTGCAGCTGTGATGGTAAGCTAATAGGCTTCTTTAACAGACTGGGCTCTTGGGTGTGTTGCCTCTTGCTTTGCCCTGGGAGTGGTAGCTCTTTAAGAATTCTTTCTCGTTTGGTTACAGTCCTGTGGAACCCTTGAGTATAAGCCCTGGTGGCCACCAGAGCCAGACAATCCAGAGATGTCCCTGGAGGCAGCCACAGTAACCAAGGTGTCAGACAAGTTTATAAGCTGCTTCCTGAAAGATACAGCCAGAATGTGGCAGAGGGGAAGCTCAAAGATTGCATCCATCAGTCATCATTCCCTGAGAGCTCCTCTATTGACCTCTGGATGTGTGCCAAATCAGAAGCCTGCCCCTCAGGCCCAAGTTCCTGGTTAAGCAAATAGGCTTCTCACTGAAAGACTAGGAGTGTTTTCTGATCTTCTGTCTGTGCTGTGCCCTGGATATGGTAGCCTACTAAGAACTGTCTCAAATTGTTGTGGTCCCATGCTATGGTACCATAGGCCATGCTGGCTTCCCAAGCCAGGCAATCAAGTGGCATCCCCCAGGTGGCACAGTAAAAACTGGAGCACCTGACATAAAAGCCAGGACACTGGTGAGATACTGGTGTTCTGTTAAGCAGTGGGAGAGTGGGAAACTGGTGCCCTCTGGCTGGAGTGAGCCACAGAGGGAGTGAAAAGATGGTGCCTGCTAGTGTCTGTCCTTTCAGAGTAGCCAGGAGGCCCCTAGATGAGCATTAAATTAGATGCTTGTCCCTTAGGCCAAGGCTTAAAGATAAGGAAATTTGCCTCCTTAACAGAAAATCTGGCACCTTTATAGTGGCTGCTTCTATACTGGGTCCTGGTACAGGTGAGACCAAACATACAAACCTTTTAAGAGCCTTTTCTCACTTCAGTATAGCCTTTTCTCACTTGTAGGTCTCATGGACTCCAGCCTCATTGGTTTTCAAAACTAAATGTTTCAGGGAGAGTCCAGGTCAAGATGGCAGAAAAGCTATGCTTATCTCCTCCTATAGACACACTAAAACTACTTTATATGGAACAGCTGTCTTTGAGAACAATCTGAAAACTAGCAGAACAAATTTTCTACAACTCTAGATATAAATAAAAGGACACATCAAGACAGGAGAGGCAGAGACAGATTCCAACAGAATCCATGCCCCTGAGGCAATGCCACAAGCAGGAGGCATATCATAACCAAGGAGGTCCCCCTTGAGGAGCAAGAGGCTCAAGCCTCATATCAGGCTTCATAGCCCATAGATCTACTCGGGGAAGATGAGTCGATGAATCCCCACAATGTCTGGCTTTGAAAATCAGCTGGGCTTATGTCCAGGAGAGCCTAAGGACTATGGGGGAATAAAGCTCTGCTCTTGAAAAGCTCATACAAGCTCATTCACTCTGAGTCCCAGCACAGAGAGAGCAGCTTGAAAAGCACCTGGATCATACAAGAGGGAGACTTATTTTAGGGCATGTGCCATAAAGGGCAGGTTTCTGGTGGATCTTCCTCCAGTGATAGAAGTGCTGTTGGGCATCCTTTTTGTTTTTACTCTCCTGTTCTGCTAGGTACCATTTCTGTCACTCTCCATCAATCTACTTAACACCTTGGACCCATCCCCAGCATTGCTCTGAGAACTCACACTGCCCAACCCACCAGCCTCAGCCAGAGCCTCCAAAGCACCCACCCTGCCCTACCTGGCAAGTAGTCCCAACCAGCACCAGTGTCCCTCAAAAATGGCTCCTGCTAGATGGGACAAGCCTTGCACACTAATGTACCCACAGTAGTCATAGCCAGGCTCCAGGGACAGACAGACTGGGGGCTAGCCCTACCCACGAGGGTGTCAACAGCAGTTGTATCCAACCCACTCAGCTAGCCACGTCAGGGACCAGCCCCGTCTACCAGTGCACACACAGCACTTGCAGCCCAACCACAACAAGAAGGCATACACGGCATATACAGGGGATAACAGGAGGATCTCGCTCTGGTGCCTGGGGTTATGGTGCCACTGGGCCCACAGATACTTACATAGGGCTAGTCTTTCAAGAGGGAGAGATATAGCTGTAATATGTAGAAACATACAGAAAGGCAAAATGAGGAGACAAATAGCCTACAAATGAGAAAACAAGACAAAACCAAAGGAAAAAAATAAAATGGAGATAAGCAATTAACCAGAAAAAGAGTTCAAATTAATAGTCTTAAAGTTGTTCACTGAACTCTGCAAAATGGATGAACTTGGTGAGAACTGCAACAACGAGATAGAAGATATAGAAAAGAACCAATCAGAACTGAAAAATAGATTAACAAAAATGAAAAATATACCAGAGGGAATCAACAACAGACTAGAAGATGCAGAAGAATGGATCAGCAATCTGAGACAGGGTAGTGGATATCACCCAGTCAAAACAGAAAAAAATAAAATAATAAGTTTTAAAATGAAGATAGCTTGGAACTTCCATGGTAGTCCAGTGGTTCACACTCCATGCTTCCACTACATGGGGCAAGGGAAACAGTGTCAGACTTTATTTTTGGGACTCCAAAATCACTGCAGATGGTAACTGCAGCCATGAAATTAAAAGACTCTTACTCCTTGAAAGAAAAGTTGTGACCAACCTAGATAGCATATTCAAAAGCAGAGACATTACTTTGCCAACAAAGGTCCGTCTAGTCAAGGCTATGATTTTTCCACTAGTCGTGTGTGGATGTGAGAGTTGGACTGTGAAGAAAATTGAGCACCAAAGAATTGATGCTTTTAACTGTGGTGTTGAAGACTCTTGAGAGTCCCTTGGACTGCAAGGAGATCCAACCAGTCCATTCTAAAGGAGATCAGCCCTGGGTGTTCTTTGGAAGGAATGATGCTAAAGCTGAAACTCCAGTACTTTGGCCACCTCATGCGAAGAGTTGACTCATTGGAAAAGACTCTGATGCTGGGAGGGATTGGGGGCAGGAGGAGAAGGGGACAACAGAGGGTGAGATGGCTGGATGGTTTTCACCGACTTGATGGACGTGAGTTTGAGTGAACTCCGGGAGTTGGTGATGGACATGGGGTGGCAAAGAGTTGGACACGACTGAGTGACTGAACTGAACTGAACGGAAGGGAAGTTGAAACTCCAGTACTTTGGCCACCTCATGCGAAGAGTTGACTCACTGGAAAAGACCCTGATGCTGGGAGGGATTGGGGGCAGGAGGAAAAGGGAACGACAGAGGATGAAATGGCTGGATGGCATCACCGACTTGATGGACGTGAGTTTGAGTGAACTCCGGGAGTTGGTGATGGANCAGGAGTTGATGATGGACAGGGAGGCCTGTCCATCACCTGCAATTCATGGGGTTGCAAAGAGTCGGACACGACTGAGCAACTGAACTGAACTGAAGGGAAGGGAAGTTGTACATGCTGCATGATGCGACCAAAATATAATTTTAAAAAATAAAGTAATAGGATAGTTTAAGGGACCTGTGAGACAACATCAAGTGTATTAACATTCACAGGGGTCCAGAAGGAGAAGAGAGAGGGAAATTTTTCTTCAAAACATATTTGAAGAAAAATGACTGAAAACTTTCCTAACCTGGTTAGCAAAACAGACATCCAAGTCCAGGATGCACAGAGTCCCAAATAAGATGAACCCAAGAGACCCATACCAAGATACATTAAAATTAAAACCTCAAAAGTTAAAGACCAAGAAGGAATCTTTAAGGCAACAAGGGACACCCACATAAGACTATCAGCTGACTTGTCAGCAGAAACTTTTCAGGCCAGAGGAGACTAACATGGTATTCAAAGTGCTAAAAGAAAAAAAACGTACAACCAAGAATACTCTACCTGGCAAGACTATCATTCAGAATTGAAGTAGAGATAATGGATTTCCCAGAGAAGTAAAAGCTAATAGAGTTCATCACCACTACCTGAGCCTTATAAGAAGTGGTAAAGGAATTTCTTTAAACCAGAAAGATGAGGCCATAACTAGAAACATGAAAACCATGAAAGAAAAAATATCACTGCTAAGGGCACATATACTAAAGGTCAGTCACCTACAACGCTGATATGAAGGTTAGAAGACAAAAGTAGTGAAATCACCCATAATGTGAAACAAATAGACGATACACAGAAAGATGCACAATATGTCAGAAACATAAAATATGGGGGCGGGGGGTAAGTAGCTTTTAGAATGTGCTCTGACTTAAATGACCATCCATTTAAATAGACCGCTGTTTACATAGATTGTTGTATATGAACCTAATGGTAACCATAAACCTAATACCTATGATATACACACACACAAAAATAAAGAGACAGGAATACAAACGACACACTAAAGTCATCAAATCACAAAGAGAACAGGAAAAGAAGAAATGAACAGATGAACTACAAAACAATTAACAAAATGGTAATAAGTACATACCTATCAATGACTACTTTAAATGTAAATGGACTAAATGCTGCAATCAAAAGACAAAGGGTAGCTGAATGGATTAAAGCAACAAGACCCATTTATATGCTGCATACCCAGGCTTCAGATCTAAAGATATACACAGAATGAAAGTGAAGGGATAGAAAAAGATATTTCATGTAAATGAAAATGAAACTTGTAGTAGCAATACTAATATCAGGCAAAACAGACCTGAAAGCAAAGAAGTTACAATTGACACAACAGAAATACAAAGGATCATAAAAGATTACTACAATTATTTGCCAACAAAATGAACAGCCTAGAAGAAATGGGTAGTTCCCAGAAACATGCAACTTTCCAAAAAGTGATTCAGGAAAAATAGAAAATCTGAACAGACAGATGACCAATAATGAAACAGAATTAGACATTTTAAAAAGCCTCCCAACAAACAAGCCCAGGACCAGACAACAGGTAAATTCAACAGACTTAAGGAAGAGTTAATACCTATCCTTCTCAAACTTTTCCAAAAAAATTGAAGAGGAAGGAACTATTCTAAATTCATTCTCTGAAGCCAGCATTATGCTGATATAAAAACCAGATAAAGACACTACAAAAAAATTACAGGCCAGTATCCCAGATGAACATAAATGCAAAAATTCTCAACAACATATTAGATGGATATCAACAGTATAGTAAAAGAACCATTCACCATTATAAAGTGTATTCCACAGATGCAAGGATGGTTCTATATACACAAATAAATCAACATGATATATTACATTAACAAAGTAAAGAATAAAAACCACACAATCATTTGAATCAATGCAGAAAAAGTGTTTGACAAAATTCAATATCCATTTTTTATAAAAACTTTCAATAAAATGGGTATAGAGGAAACATGTATCAACATAATAAGAGCTGTGTATGACAAACCAGTGGTTCAGAAAATACTTAAACAATGAAACACCAAATGGTTTTCCTTTAAGATCAGGAACAAGGAAAAATATCTACGATTGACATTTTATTCAAAATACTATCAGAAGTCTTAGTGACAGCAGTCACACAAGAAAGAGAAATAAAAGGCATCCACATTGTAAAGGAAGTAGTAAAACTGTCCCTGTTTACAGATGACATGATAATATCTATAGAAAACCCTAAAAACTCCACCCAAAAAAAAACTATTGAAACTAATCTATGAATTCAGTAAAACTTCAGGATACAAAATCAATATATAGAAATCAATTGCATTTCTATACACCAATAATGAACTATAAGAAATAGAAATTAAGACAATCCTATTTACAATTGCAGCCAAAAGAATAAGAATAAAATCTGCCAAGAAAGTGAAAGACCTATACTCTGAAATCCATTAATGAAAGAACTAATGATGTTAAAATGTCCATACTACCGAAAGCAATCTACAGATTCAATGAAATCTCTTATCAAAGTAACAATAGCATTTTTTACAGAATTGAAACACAGCATACTAAAGAATATTCTGGAACATGAAAGACTGTGAAAACCAAAGCAATTTAAGAGGAACAAAGCCAGAGGGGTCAAACTGTGCTTGACAGTTTTCAAGCTGTGCTTGCTACAAAGCTATAGGAATCAAAACAGTATGGTCATGGCACAAAAATAGACACATAGATCAATGGAGAATAGAGAGCTCAGAAATAAAGTCCCTCTTACATGGTCAGTTAATGTACAACCATTCACTGGAATGGGTGAATTTAACTCAGATGACCATTATATCTACTACTGTGGGCAAGAATCCCTTAGAAGAAATGGAGTAGCCCTCATAGTCAACAGAAGACTCCGAAATGCAGTTCTTGGGTGCAGTCTCAAAAATGACAAAATGATCTGTTCGTTTCCAAGGCAAACCATTCAACATTGCAGTAATCCAAGTCTATGCCCCAATAAGTAATGCTTAAGGAGCTGAAGTTGAACAGTTCTATGAAGACCTACAAGACCTTCTAAAACTAACACCCAAAAAAGATGCCCTTTTCATTACAGGGGACTGGAATGCAAAAGTACGAACTCAAGAGATACCTGGAGTAACAGGCAAATTTGGCCTTGGAGTACAAAAAGAAGCAGGGCAAAGGCTAACAGCATTTTGCCAAGAGAATGCACTGGTCATAACACCCTCTTCCGTCAAAACAAGAGGAGACTCTACACATGGACATCATCAGATGGTCAACACCGAAATCAGATTGATTATATTCTTTGCAACCAAAGATGGAGAAGCTCTCTACAGTCAGCAAAAACAAGACCGGGGAGCTGACTGTGGCTCAGATTATGAACTCCTTATTGCCAAATTCAGACTCAAATTGAAGAAAATAGGGAAAACCACTAGACCATTCAGGTATGACCTAAATCAAATCCATTATGATGATACAGTGGAAGTGACAATAGATTCAAGAGATTAAATCTGATAGAATGCCTGAAGAACCATGGATGGAGGCTCGTGACACTGTACAGGAGGCAGTGATCAAGACCATCCCCAAGAAAAAGTAATGCAAAAAGGCAAAATGGTTGTCTGGGGAGGCCTTACAAATAGCTGAGGAAAGAAGGTAAAGGCAAAGGAGAAAAGGAAAGATACACCCATTTGAATGCAGCATTTCATGAATAGCAAGGAGAAATAAGAAAGCCTTCTTCAGAGATCAATGCAAAGAAAGAGGAAAATAATAGAATGGGAAAGACTAGAGATCTCTTCAGGAAAATTAGACCAAGGGAACATTTCATGCAAAGATGGGCACAATAAAGGACAGAAACGATATGGACCTAACAGAAGCAGAAGCTATGAGGAAGAGGAGGCAAGAATATACAGAACTGTGCAAAAAAGATCTTCACAACCCAGATAATCACAATGGTATGATCACTCACCTAGAGCCAGACATCCTGGAATGTGAAGTCAAGTGGGCCTTAGGAAGCATAACTAGGAACAAAGCTAGTGGAGGTGATGGAATTCCAGCTGAACTATTTCAAATCCTAAAGATGATGCTGTGAAAGTGCTGCACTCAATATGCTAGCAAATATGGAAAACAGCAGTGGCCACAGGACTGGAAAGTCAGTTGCCATTCCAATCCTAAAGAAAGGCAGTGGAAAAGAATATTCAAGCACAAAAACACAATGTTCAAGCACAACTGCACTCATCTCACACACTAGCAAGGGAATGCTCAAAATTCTCCAATCCAGGCTTAAACAGTATGTGAACTGTAAACTTCCAGATGTTCAAGCTGGATTTAGAAAAGGCAGAGGAACCAGGGATCAAACTGCCAGCGTCCATTGGATCATCGAAAAAGCACAAGAGTTCCAGTAAAACATCTACTTCTGCTTTATTGACTATACCAAAGCCTTTGATTATGTGCATCACAACAGACTGTGGAAAATTCTTCAAGAGGTGCAAATACCAGACCACCTTACCTGCCTCCTGAGAAATCTGTACGCAGGTTAAGAAGCAACAGTTACAGCTAGACATGGAACAACAGACTAGTTCCAAATCAGGAAAGGAGTACATCACGGCTATATGTTGTCACCCTGCTTATTTAACTTATATGCAGAGTACATCATGTGAAATGCTGGGCTGGATGAAGCACAAGCTGGAATCAAGACTGCTGGGAGAAACATCAATAACCTCAGATATGCAGATGACACCACCCTTACAGCAGAAAGTGAAAAAGAACTAAAGAGCCTCTTGATGAAAGTGAAAGAGGAGAGTGAAAAAGTTGGCATAAAACTCAACATTCAGAAAACTAAGATCATGGCATCTGGTCCCATCCTTTCATGGCAAATAGACGGAGAAACAATGGAAACAGTG
>SJYQ01020081.1:0-14045 GCA_006410935.1 Redunca redunca
AATAAGCAGGGTGACAATATACCAGAGCTTATAGTCCTTCTCAATCTTGTTATAGTGTCAGGATGACCCACTACTTCATAACTCCTTGAGAGATAACCTTCCCTGTCAGTGATTGATTTGATGTATAGCCCTTTATCTCAAAAACTTCTGTAACTGTGCTGTGACCTCTAAGGGGTGGGGCAGTCCTCAGAGAGCTTTATGAAAGACTGTCTCCCAGGTTATAAACCTCAGGTTGTCTCAAATTAAATTTTCCATTTCTTTCTTAGATCAACTATTAATTTTTTCATCAACATAACAAAACACAACATTTTAACTTATACCTCCAAGCCTTAACTACTTCCATCCTTAAGCCCTCATCCTCGGTCCTTATGGAGAAGGAAATGGCAATCTACTCCAGTATTCTTGCCTGGGAAATCCTGTGGACACCGTCTGGTGGGCTACAGTCCATGGATCGCAAAGAGTCAGACACACACACACACACACACACACACACACCCTCAGTCCTTAAATTCCAGGTCCTGATCAAATCTACCTAATCCACAAGGCATTCCCAGATACCTTAATCAAAATTAATCTCTCCTGATCTCCCAATGTACAAAGTACTTTGTACCTATTATGGCTTCATCAATACCTGACAGGTTTTAACTAACTTGTGTTTCTCTTTTTCCACTAAATTTACTCAGTTCAACTCAACATTTATTTAGCACCTTCTACGATGTGCCAGGCATGGCAGCAGAAACATAAGAGAAATTTTGAGGTTGAGAGGAGCATATGATTTATGTAAGCAAGGTATCTAAATCATAAAGATTCAAGAGATATTGAGGAATAAGAACAGTACCTATGTGTCAAAGGTGCTCAATAAATAACTAAATTGATTGAGATGCTCAGATTACTCATTCATTTGAAACATAAAATTATGAACACCTCCTATGTACATAGATTGCTAAAGCTATAAGAAAAAAGCTACTTTTTATTAAGCTGAGATACGTTATTTGTTATCCCTACCACAACCCTGCAAAATAAATATTATCAGTACATTTTGCAGATAAAGAAAGTGGGCTCAACAAAACTGAATAATTTATCCAGGACCACACAGCTAGCTCTAATGTAGTTAGGGAACTAAAATATACAAATATGGAAAACTAGACCATTATGACACAACTAGTCCAGTTGTGTCAGACTCTGCAAACCCATGAATTGCAACAGTCCAGGCCTCCCAGTCCCTCACCATCTGCCAGAGTTTGCCCAAGTTCCTGTTCTTTGCATCAGTGATGCCATCCAGCCATCTCATCCTCTGATGCCCTCTTTTCCTTCTTCCCTCAATCTTTCCCAGCAACAGGGTCTTTTCCAGTGAGTCAGCTGTTCATATCAGGTGACCAAAATACTGGAGCTTCAGCTTCAGCATCAGTCCTCCAATAAGTATTCAGGATTGACTGCCTTTAAGATTAACTTGTTTGAACTCCTTGCTGTCTAAGAGACTCTCAGGAGTCTTCTCCAGCACCACAGTTCAAAGGTATCAATTCTTTGGCATTCTGCCTTCTTTACCGTACAGCTCTCACAACCGTTTGACCACTGGGAAGACCATAGCTTTGACTATATGGATCTTTGTCAACAGAGTGATTTCTCTACTTTTCAACACATTGTCTAGGTTTATCATAGCTTTCCTGACAAGAAGCAATCGTCTTCTGATTTCATGGCTGCAGTCATCGTCCACAGTGATTTTAGAGCCCAAGAAGAGAAAATCTGTCACCACTTCCACCTTTTCGCCTTCCATTTGCCTTGAAGTAATGGGGCCGGATGCCATGATCTTAGTTTTTTTAATATTTAGTTTTAAGCTGGCTTTTTCACTCTGGAGAAGGGAATGGCAAACCACCCCAGTATGCTTGCCGTGAGAACCTAGACCATTATAAATTAGTGTAATTAGTCTGGAATTCTCAGGGAAAGCTAGATAGAGAAGATAGGGCCTGAAATGGACTATAAAATGTGAACTTCTGAAATGCTATACAGCTACTGTATTACCAAACTTTTTTTTTTATGCTCATTGCTGAAGACAACAGAGAGAAAACTAGAAAACCATATACCAAAATATGATCAGTAGTTGTCTACATATCAGATTATTTTTATTACATTCATCCACATTTTCCTAATGTTCTACAGTAAGTATGTATTACTTTTATAATCAGAAAAATAAACTTTTAAAAATTGAGTAGGCTTTGGATGCCATATGTGTAATTTCATCCATTTATACTATAAAGACATGAGTGGAATGGGAAGGCATTTGAAAGAGAGGAAGTGCAAACACAAATTACTAAGTTAAAAAGAGAAAAATAATTACCGCAGAGAAATGAGAACTTAGGCAAAGATTTAGCTATAAGAATTTTCATTTCTCCATTGCAGTACTAATTAAGAACAGAAAGAAGGGATTTCTCTGGTGGCCCAGAGGGAAAGAAGTCACCTTGAAGTGCAGGGGATGTGGGCTCAAGGGACCTGGGTTTGATCCCTGGTCAGGGAACTAAGATCCACTGAGCCTGAGCGCTGCAGCTACTGAAGCTGGCATACTCTGGAGCCCATGCCACAACTAGAGATCCTGCATGCTGCAACTAAGTCCCAACACAGCCTCAACTAAGACCTAACACAGCCAAACAAATTTAAAAAAATTTTTTTAAGGATAGAAACTGTTTTAACAAAAAATACAATGGAAAACATACAACCATGTTGGTTTTTAAATATGTTTATAAAAGCTTTTTAGATTACAAAATAGCATGTACAATGTAAATTACTGCTTGAATCATTATATACATAGAGAGGATCTGGAAGACTGCTCCAAAGTGTTTTCTGTGGTTGTTTACCAGTGAATGTTTAACCAAGCAGGACTCTACAGGGCCTTTCCAGGACAGACCCCTTTCTCCCATAACCTCTGCTGTAGCTCCTCTCTGAAATACCAAGATAATAGTATCTGATACATACTTCCTGAATTACAGATACTAAAACCACCACCAAATGGGAGAAGCTATCTGACAATCATGAGCCCCGAGACCCTATAGACACCTTAGGACTGACACTGTTAAATGCCCTATTATCTCAACATCAACCAGAGAATTGTACAGGAGCTAATCAGTACCCAGCAACCAGCCTCCCTCACCCAGCTTTTAAAAAATCCTTTACTGCAGGCTTCCCTGGTGGTCCAGTGCTAAAGAATCTGTCTTACACTGCAAGGGCCACAGGTTCAGTCCCGGGAAGATCCCAGACGCAGGGGAGCAACTAAGCCCTCCAGTTGCAACTACTGAAGCCCTCACACCTAGCGCCTATGCTCCACCAGAGAGGAGCACCGGTCCACTGACACCAGAGAAAGCCCCTGAACAGCAACCAAGACCCGCCACAGCCAAAAAATAAAATCATAAATCTAAAGAAAGAAATCCTGTGCTGAAATCCTTCAGGGAATTTGGGGTATTTGAGCCCCAGCTCCCTTCTCCTTATTGGGCCCGGCAAGACACTTTTCTGTACTTCAAACTTCCACATTTTAGTTTGGGCTCACTGTGAAGAGGAAATTTGGCGGTTTGGTTTTGTTTCCGCCTGCGTGTGCTTGCCTTCATTTTCTAAAGCAAAAATAGTTGTTTTATAGGAAGTTGTGTAAAGCTGCTAAAAATATCACAGCAACAAATGAAGTTGCACATAACTTTAAAACGCTTTCTAGCTCTTTTTGCAAATAGTAATTCACTTATCGAGGGCCACCAAAAATTCGGTGAAATTCGCCTTTCCTTAGCGATCCGTTTCCAAGGCAGAGAAAGAACAAAACAGTCTCCACCACCCACTGCAGGGATATGACACACCCGTACCCAGAAACCCCACACCGCTAAAATACGCAAACTGACCGGGTGGAGGAGTCAGTCCTTCGCATCCGGAAGTGAATTAGAGAAGGCGCGCGGCATTCTGGGAAGACATGCGAGCCTGGTTGGTGTAGCTGGCTGTTACCAGGGAAACCAGAGGTGCTAGAAGGTCACCAATGGCTGGGCGCCTTTAGTGGGAGAGTCTGAGACGCTCCATGATCATTTGGAAAGAGTGAAGAGGGAAGAAGGGCCCTTTGAAGAGGCAGTTGGACTGCCTGGTTATCTAGTCGTGCCGGCAGGCTGAGCGCCTGCCCTACGAATCTGAGTCACGCCCGCTTGTTCTTTGAGCCTTTCGGCCAAATGAAATGGCCTTGCGTCTCTTGACTATCATTACTTTTCTGCCCCTTCCTAGAAAATGTAAGTTGAGAATTTGTAATTAACACTGTAATGTGTTCTAATATCAACGTTAATTCTTGTTTATAAAATTGAGGACATTTTGGGGGACCACAAATTGAGAACTTAAAATTCACACACAAACTGTAGACTGCCCATTGAGATATGGTAAGGGCATAAGGATTTTAGATCAAGAGAAATGTTACTTTTCCCAAAGGGAATTGTTTAATTCCATTAGGAAAATAAACAATATGAATATTTTTTCCCATGCGTTGTGCAGAAAATAGAAAAGTGTGGGATTAATCACTTTTATTAGCGATCAGAGTGTAATCCTGGCCATAAAGGGATATTAATTACCACCCTCCACCTCCTCCATGCTCAACTCCCCCCTTTATGTTCCAGCTAACTTTAAACTTATGCAATGCTTTTTCAAGTCTCCTCCCTTTGCAAATGGTAAAAATGATCTTCCTTGCCTTGATTTTATTTGTTCGAATCCTCATTTAGTTATTATGTCCTTCCCTGAGACATTTGTCCAGCTCTCATTCAAGACAGAAAATACTCTTCTTTATGAACTTTTGAATAGTTATCATAGCAATTGTGATTCATTTAGAGACATCTGATCTTCCAGCTTTAGAGACCTTCCTGTGAGCAGGGCATATTTTATATTCATCTCAATTGCTTTGATGCTCTGACTCATTTGGTTCTCAACAGATATTTGCTGGATAAATGTGAACTGTGTTAACTGGAGTCTAAAGGAGTGTGAAATAAAATGAAATAAATGAGTGGCCACTGAAATAATAAATAAATAATTCATTTTTTTAAAAAAAGGGATACAACTCACCAGTCATAAGAAATAACTTAAAATTTTCATGTATTACATGTAAGTTTTTCTCTACATAAGTATTTTTAGAATAGTTGAGTATATTTGAAGAAACCATTTTATGTCCTGCTTTTTTCACATGTATGTAATATACTTCTGTTATTAAAATCTTAACAATAAAGACAGCACTGAAAATGTAAATCTGTTTGTAGTGAGTTGAAACAGATGAAGTGGATGTAGCATGTGAAGACAGTTCTTCCAAGAAGTTTGGCTGCAAGGTAAAGGAGAAAGGTCGGTAGTCAAAGCAGAATGGCAAGTGAAAGAAAGACATTAGTTTCTCTGTAAGGAAAAGAGACTTGGTGATGTTAATAGTATAAGATTAAAGAGTAGTAAGAGGATAACTGATTGAATGATTCCCTAAAGAAATAGAAGGGAATGAGATCCATAGATCAGGTACATAGGTAGGAGACAGAACTAGGAAGGAGGATGTCAAAGTGGGAATGGATGATAATAATTTTAAAACTATTGAAAATTGGCAAAAGAATAACAAAAATCTGTTCAAAAGATATATTATGTACATGTGTGTGCTGAGTCACATCAGTCATGTCTGACTCTTTGCAACCCTATGTACCATAGCCTGCCAAGTAACTTGTCCATGGGATTCCCCAGACAAGCATGCTGGAGTGGGTTGCCAGGCTGTCTTCCAGGGGATCTTCCCAAACCAGGGATCAAACTCCTACATTGGCAGGCAGGTTCTTTGCCACTGGCACCACCTGGGAAGCCCAAAGATATATTGAGTTCAGTTTAGTCGCTCAGTCATGTCCGACTCTTTGCAACTCCATGGACTGCAGCACACCAGGCCTCCCTGTCCATCACCAACTCCCGGAGTTTACTCAAACTCATGTCTATCGAGTCAGTGATGCCATCCAACCATCTCATCCACTGTTGTCCCCTTCTCTTCCCTCCTTCAATCTTCCCCAGCATTAGGGTCTTTTCAAATGAGTCAGTTCTTCGCATCAAGTGGCCAAAACATTGGTGTTTCAGGTTCAGCATCAGTCCTTCCAATGAATATTCAGCACTGATTTCCTTTAGAATGGACTGGTTGGATCTCCTTGCAGTCCAAGGGGCTCTCAAGAGTCTTCTCCTATACTACAGTTCAAAAGCATCAATTCTTCGGTGCTCAGCTTTCTTGATAGTCCAACTCTCAAATCCATACATGACTACTGGAAAAACCATAGCTTTGACTAGACGGACCTTTGTTGGCAAAGTAATGTCTCTGCTTTTGAATATGGTATCTAGGTTGGTCATAACTTTTCTTCTAAGGAGCAAGCGTCTTTTAATTTCATGGCTGCAGTCACCATCTGCAGTGATTTTGGAGCCCAAAAAAATAAAGTCTGACACTGTTTCCACTGCTTCCACATCTATTTGCTATGATGTGATGGAACCAGATGCAGTGATCTTAGTTTTCTGAATGTTGAGTTTTAAGCCAACTTTTTTTACTCTCCTCTTTCACTTTCATCAAGAGGCTCTTTAGTTCTTCGCTTTCTGCCATAAGGGTGGTGTCATCGGCATATCTGAGGTTATTGATATTTCTCCTGGCAATCTTGATTCCAGCTTGTGCTTCATCCAGCCTAGCATTTCTCATGATATACTCTGCATATAAGTTAAATAAGCAGGGTGACAATATACAGCCTTGACATACTCCTTTCCCTATTTGGAACCAGGCTGTTGTAAAGATATACTAGGTTGATGCAAAGGTTATTATGGTTTGGACCATGAGTTTTAAATCTTTATAACTAGGCTCAAACACATCTTTATTAGTCAAAATAGGAACCGTTATAATGAACACATTTTGCCAATGAGAAATAAGTTTGTTAATTCCCATAGCATAAAAATCCATGCCCCAACTCTTTGCATTTTCTGCCTCCTGCAGCTTGTGGAAGCGTTTTCCCTATTTAAAAAATTGTCAAAATACTTGAAGAAGTGATAGTTGGTTGGCAAGAGGTCAAATGAATATGGCAATGAGGCAAAACTTCATAGCCTAGCTCATTCAACTTTTGAAGCATTGGTTGTGCAACATGTAGTCAGCCGTTATTTGGAGAAAAATTGGGCCCATTCTGTTGACCAATGCCAGCTGCAGGCGTTGCAGTTTTCGGTGCATCTCATCAATTTATTGAGCATACTTCTCAGATATTATGGGTTCGCTGGGATTCAGAAAGCTGTAGTGGGTCAGACGAGCAGCAGACCACCAAACAGTGACCATGACCTTTCTTTTGTGCAAGTTTGACTTTAGGAAGTGCTTTGGAGCTGCTTCTTGGCCCAACCACTGAGCTGGTTGTCACCAGTTACATACAATCCACTTTTCATCACACATCACAGTACAATTGAGAAATGGTTCATTGTTCTGTAGAATAAGAGAAGACACTTTAAAATGATGGTTTTGTTTTTTTTTTTAATTTGCAGTCAGTTTATGAGGCACCCACTTATCAAGCTTTTTTACTTTTCCAATTTGCTTCAAATGCCAAATCTACAATGAGTTCTTCAGCAATTTCTTATGTAATTATAAGAGGATCAGCTCCAATGCTTGTTCTCAGTTGGTCATTGTCAATTTCTGATGATCAGCCACTGCACTCCTCATCTTCAAGGCCCTTGTCTCCTTTGGCAAACTTCTTGAACTACCCCTGAATTGTAAGTTCGTTAGCAGTTGCTGGACCAAATGTGTTGTTGATGTTGAGAGCTGTCTCCGCTGCTTTGCGACCCATTTTGAATTCAAATAAGAAAATAGCTCAGATTTGCTTTTTGTCTAACATCATTTCCCTAGTCTAAAATAAATACAAAATAAACCGCAAGTAATGTCATTAGCAAAAAAAAAAAAAAAAGTGAGAAATGTGCATTAAAATGATGTATAACATAACCACATTTAAGAATTATTCCAATATTAAATGGCAAAGTTCAACAATGCAAAAACCACAGTTACTTTTGTACCAACCTAAATATGTAAAAGTGGCCAATAAATACGTATGTTCACCCACATTACTTAAAAATATAAATGGCATATTAAATGCCTATTAAATTGGCAAAGATTAAAAAGAAAATAGTGTAGGTATTGGGCAGCTGTTCAATAAAACAAGATTGCAGATGAGGACAGAAACTGGTACATCTCCCCCTTTCCAGGCATTTTAGAAATATGTATCAAAATTCTTAAATGCTTTGACTAAATAAGTATGGGCTTCCCTGGTGGCTCAGACAGTAAAGAATCTGCCTGCAATGCGGAAGACCTGGATTTGATCCCTCAGTTGGGAAGACCCCCTGGAGGAATGCATGGCAACGCACTCTAGTATTCTTACCTGGAGAATCTCCATGGACAGAGGAGCCTGGCTGGCTACAGTCAGTCCATGGGGTGGCAAAGAGTCAGATAATGACTGAGCGACTAAGACAACAAACAAGTATACTTCTAGGATGTTTTCAAAGGAAATAAAACTGCATATGTATGTTAAGCCAGGTGGGGTTCACTTCAGTTTCTCTACCAAAAAACACAGGTTAAATATTATTACATACTTGTTAGACATGGATAACATGAATGCAGATACGAGACATTCACTCATATCAATATAAGTAAGATCATTTGCAGGTTTTCTAGGAAGGGCATGTAGAGCTGCAGTTTGACTAGCCTGATATACAATTATGGGATGCTTTGAACCGTTTAAAATGACAATGTAGAAGACTATTTAATGATAAGGAAAGATATATAAGAAAGAAAAGTGGGTTATGTAATCAGCAGTATGTAGTTCTAACCACGTGGTGGTTTAACAGACAAGGAAACAAGTTTACAGAAATAAACTGTCCTAGGTCACCTGGCTGGTAAAGGACAAAGCCTAGATTTCAAACCAAGTCTGTCTCATGCAAACCACCTTCTTAACTACTGCACTTCAAGGATGCAGGTAGACTTTAGAGGATGGGAAAAATTATATCAGGCAGGCAGAGACTAGGGAAGGATAATCTAAGTAGGAAAGAATAGCACTAAACTGAACAAAAAAGATTGGAAAGAATAGGTATGTTTTAGAACACACACACACAGAGGAATATGAGATATATGCAGGTAAGCACTAGAGAATAAAGCAAGAAAGACTGGGGATAAATTTTTAAGATTCATAACCTTCAAAAACCTCACAGAAAAGTGGCCTCACTTAGGACATACCTTACAAAGGTCTTGGGCCTCAGAGCCTGATAAAGCAAGAGTTGTAAGCACAGAGCTTTTGAACCTGAAAATTCTATGGGAGGACCCTGAGTAGGGGATTTGGGGGACAATGTATCCAGATTATGGACTTTCCCCAAAGTGAGGAAGGGGTCTAATGGCATGTAATAGAACCCTGTGAGACCAAGTTCTATACAGTTGTATAAAATTGGTCAAGTGATGTTAAGTTCTTTGGACCTCAATTTCTCCATCTCTTACAGGATAGAAGGTGGAAGAGGCTATTATATAAGGTGATCTTTTAATATCTCTTCCTATACTAACATTCTGTGATCTTATAGGCCAAAGATTACAAATTCAAATGCCTCAATTAAGGATGAAGTGCTGCATGCATGCTCACTCAGCTGAGTCTGATTCTTTGCAACCCAGTGGACTGTGTAGCCTGCCAGGATTTTCCTGGCAAGATACTAGAGTGAGTTCCCATTTCCTACTCCAGGGGATCTTCCCGACCCACGTCTCCTTGTATTGCAGGTGGATTCTTTACCACTGAGCCATGAGAAGAATGTTTCATAAATGAGGAAATGAACTGAATGTAATAAAAATAAGAAGCGGTAGAGATTAGAGTCAATCCTAAAGGAAATCCATCCTGAACACTCATTGGAAGGGCTGTTGCTGAACTCCAATACTTTGGCCACCTGATGCAAAGAGCCAACTTATTGAAAAAGACCCTGATGCTGGGAAAGATTGAAGGCAGAAGGAGAAGGGGGAAGCAGAGCATAAAATGGATAGATAGCATCACCAACTCAATGGACACGAACTTGAGCAAACTCTGGGAGATAGTGGAGAACAGAGAAGCCTGGAGTGCTATAGTCTATGGGGTCACAGAGAATCGGACACAACTAAACAACAACATCAGAGATTAGAGTAGTATTTCAGATGTCTCATCTAAAACTCCAGTCATGCTGCCATGAATGAGGAGCCAGTGTTGCCTGATTTTCCAACTTTTCAAGAGAAACAGGAATATCGTACTTGCCTGGTGGCTCAGACAAAGAATCTGCCTGCAATGCAAGAGACCTGTGTTCAATCCCTGGGTTGGGAAAATCCCCTAGAGAAGGGAACAGCTACCCACCCCAGTATTCTGGCGTGGAGAATCCCATGGACTGTATAGTCCGTGGAGTCGCAAAGAGTCAGACATGATTAAGAGACTTTTGCTTTCGCTTTTCTTTCAAAAATATTATGCAGACCAAACAAAACACCTCTACTGGCTAAATACTAATTTTCAATTTCTTATAGATAAAAAAAAGGCCTAACAAGAATGATAAGTGTTTGAATGAAAATAATTAAGTATGAAGAAAGAGGAAGAAATCAAAGAGAATACCAAGATTTCCCCCTGGGTAATGAAGAGGAGGTGGTATACAGTAATGTAAATACTGAAGTCAGCAGAAGGTTTAGAGACAGAAGGTATTTGTGAGTTTTGTTGTTTTGTTTTTTTTAACACTGAACAAATTTATCATTTATAGGTGTCCACAGCACATGAATCAAATTCAGCTTTTGAGTATGAGAAATCTATGAGATTTTCAAGGAAAGGGTGCAGGAAGTGGACAGCAGTTTGGGGAGTGAAGATGAAAGGGGAGTTTAAGATGCAAGAGTCATTCTCTCAAAGTTTCATTAAGTCTATGTCACAGTATGTATTTGTTAACTCATGAGAATAAAATCCTATGAGAGCAGAAACCACAAATGTATTCTTCACTGCCTAGCACAATGCCTAGATAGTAGGTGTCTTAATGTATGTTGGATAAACAAATAAATAAATACAAGACAATGTGTCTCACAGTTAAAGAAATGCAGGGTTGAATTCAAAAACTGTTCTTAAAGAAGCTTATAGGCCAGAAAGTAAGACAAGTCTTATACAGAAGTAACTAGTTCATGTTTGAAAAGTTCAGTTCAGTTCAGTCGCTCAGTCATGTCCAACTCTTTGTGACCCCATGGACTGCAACAGGCCAGGCCTCCCTGTCCATCGCCAACTCCCAGAGTTTACTCAAACTCATGTCCATTGAGTCAGTGAGGCCATCCAACCATATCGTCCTCTGTTGTCCCCTTCTCCTCCTGCCTTCAGTCTTTCCCAGCATCAGGGTCTTTTCTAATTAAATCAGTTCTTCACATCAGACAGCCAAAGTACTGGAGTTTCAGCATCAGTCCTTCCAATTAAAGTAGTTTTTAAAAAATAGTTGAAAAAAAAAGTTTGAAAAGTTGAAAAAAAAGTAGTTTGAAAAGTAGTGCCATTTAAAAAAAAAAAAAAAAAAGTGGCACCAAGAGATTCAGGAGAGAAAATTTGTTTTAGAAGAAGAAGTAAACCCAGGCTTTTATAATGGATGGTTAGGATTGGATCATGAAGATTTGGGAAGGAAGTGATTGGAAGCAGCAAAATAAAAGGGCTCATCCTTTCTTTAGAAAATAGGCAAGTGTTTGAGACTGCCAAGACAGTGAACAGAGAAACCAAAAACCTAGAAAATCATCCACACGTGAAGAAAACAACCAAGTAACTAGGGAAGAAGTCTCAGAAAGATAAAAGGAGCAGAAAGTTTATAGAAACTATGAATTCATGCTTCAAGAAAGAAAGGTAGTCCAAATACTGCAGAGACACAAGGCCATCAAGGAAAAGGATCTAAACCCACTGGATTTGGTGATTAAGGAAATCATTGATGACTTTCAACTAAACAATTTCTTTATAGTTGACCAAGGAATATATGGTTCCCTGGTGGCTCAGAGGTTAAAGCATCTGCCTGCAATGTGGGAGACCTGGGTTCGATCCCTGGGTTGGGAAGATCCCCTGGAGAAGGAAATGGCAACCCACTCCAGTATTCTTGCCTGGAAAATCCCATGGACAGAGGAGCCTGGTGGGCTATACTCCACGGGGTAGCAAAGAGTCGGACACGACTGAGCAACTTCACAAGGAATATAAGGAGAGGAGCTTAAAAGACCAGTAGAATTAATAGGCTTTTGTTTATGAGGTAGGAAATGTAGTTACTTTGGAGGAGGGAAAAAAAGAAAAAAACTAGAAGAAAAGGAGAGGATTATGTTGGAAAAAAGGATAATTATATGAAGCAAAATGTTGGAGGATCTAAACAGTAATGAGATCAAGAAAGGGGAGATGAGTCATTCATCAACAATCAGCTTTATAAATTCTAACAAATATTATTCAATAACAAAGGTAACTTTTTTTAATCCCTCACCATATTTTCCTACTCCATTCCCTGGTTTCTTTCTACTTTTATAGCCTCAGAGTAACTTTTGATATACTGAAAAATAATATTAGAACTTCAACTTAGTAGTATTTTTTTAATATCCTCATATAAATCAATGGGTATTATAATACCAAAACCTCCTGCATTTGTGGTTATGCCTCATCTCTTCCTTTCAAGGAACCACCCCTCTCCAGTTGGCCTGGCTGGTTTAAGTGAGGCTGAGTACTAATTCCCCGCCTTGCCCCCGTGAGTGTTTAATCCAGTTCTGGTCAATAACAAACATCACCAATACTTTTACTGACACAGTAAGGGAAAAGACTCTCTTCCTCTGCTGTTGCAGGTGCTGAAGCCCATATAACCCTGGAAGAGACAAACCACCTTTGTTACCACTTGGAGGCTTGCCTAAAACTGAAACTAAAAAAGCCAACCAACCTGGGAGACAGGAAACAAATCCTGGTGATGTTATTTGAGCCCAGGGATCCAGACATGCCTAAAGACTACCTTTACCACTGAACTCACTAGTTAAATGAGCCAATAAATGCTCTTTTATGCTTCAACTTGAGTTTTATCTGGATGTTCATCATTTACTACTCAAAGCATCCTAATACAGGTATACATCATTAAAGTAACATTATTTTTGTTTCTGTACCCTATTTTAAATGTGTTACTCTATAACGTACTCTATAAGATATTCCATAGTTTTCATGAAATCATCCACACATTTAATACAATTCCAATTTTAAATCCCAATAGCAGCTTAAGAGCTTTTTCTTTTTTTAATTTTAGAAATAAACAAAATTACTTCAAAATTCACTCAGAGGGGGAAAAACTATAAATACCAAGAAAATAAGGGGGAGATTCATAAAGAAATTGTGTAATCAGGTATTAAAATATAAAGAAAAATAATAAATATAGGATGGTAATAGAGTAAGAATAAACAGTCATGGAACAGAATTCAAAGCCTGAGTAAATATAGGAGTATTTCCCATACTTAAAATATGGTAAATCAAGAAAAGACTAGTTCAATAAAGTAAGGATAATGAGCTAGAAAAATCATTAGAATTTTACCTTACTCATCATCCCAGAACAAATTCCAAGTGGATTTATGATTAATTGTAAAAATTGAAGCCAGGTTTTAAGTATATATTTGTTAACATATAATTGGGATAATCTCTAGTAATCTCTACTAAAATTTTAAATGTTAACACCTTTTGATACAGCTTTTTAATTCTAGAAATTTATCCTATAGAAATAAAATATATGTATAAAGATAAATATGGATAATATTGCATTGGAATGTCAAAAATTATATACACATGTGGAATAACAAATAAGGAATGGAATACCAGGCATTCTCAAAGGAGCGATATCACAACCAAGAAGGTGAAAATTGGTTCCTGAGGAGACAAACCATTTTTATGTATAAAGCACAAATATGCATAAAGCATATAAACAGGTATACAGTATATATGTGGTACTGAAATTTCATGAGGCAGGTGATGATTAAGGGGTAAAAAGTCTTAGGTGGATAATGATGAAAAAAAGACTGAGAAAAACTGATCTATACA
>SJYQ01020081.1:14233-31742 GCA_006410935.1 Redunca redunca
TGTTACATACATGTTGCATAAGGTATTGATGGTGTTTATCTTTGGGGTGAAAGTTACAAGAAATATTCAATTCTGGACTCCCATGGTGGCACAGTGGATGGCAATGCACCCGCCGATGCAGGGACACGGGTCCAATCCCTGGTCCAGGAAGGCTCCACACGCTTCAGAGCAACTAAGCCCGTGGACTACAGCTACTGAAGACTGAGCACTAGCGCCTGTGCTCCACGACAGAAGATGAGAAGCCCACGCACTGCACGGACAGGGCACCTCTGCCCACCACAGCCAGGGAAAGCCCACGCACAGCAGTGAAGACCCAGTGCAGTCAAAAAGATGAAAATAAATTGTGAAAAAGAAGCATTCAATTCTATGCTAAGTATTGTAATACTTACCGTTTTACAACAGTGTTTTAATAAAGAAAAGATAAGCTGTAAGAATAAATGAATATTAGAGTGAATGGTGTTATAGTCTTGTGGTGAGAAAGGACTTTATAAACATAACCCCAAAGCTCAAAGCTATTAAAGCTTAAACTATATAAAATTAAAAATTACTGCATTAAAAACAATAACAAAAACAACCCCCCCACCTATACCATAGTTGAAGCAGTAACAGAATAGAAAATATTTGCAACATCTATGATAAAAGGTGTATGTCATTATATACATGTAAGAGCTCTTACATGTCAATAAAAAGGTTCAACACCATAACCAGCAAACCCGGTAAAGAATATGAACAAGCAAATAACACACACACTCTACAAATGATTAATAAGCATGTGAGAATGTTTTTATTATTGCTAATTAGGAAATACAAAAAATCCCGACAAAGAGATAATGTTTTCATTGGATTAGCAATGTAGCAACACCTACAAAGGTTGGTGTTGGCAGAGAAGTGAGAGAGTCCTGCAGGGATATGAACAGATTTAGCCTTTCTGAGTACAATCTGACAACATGTACCAAAATGTTAAGTACATATACTTTGAACCAGAAGTGATACTTCTAGGAATGAATTCAAAGGTGATAATCAGATAAGTGAGAAAATTATTTCTTATATTAGCTATTTAAAAAAATTGGAAACAATTTAAAGTTGTTTAAACAAAGTTATTAAGAGACTAAATACAATTTTGAGTGAGAAGAGCTTGTTACAAAGCACCAGGTTCATTGTGATCTTATTTATATAAGTAGATAAACACACATAGAAATAATTTTTAGCAAAATGTTAGTAATGGAAATCTCTGGTGGGAGTGCAAGTTTCAAGATTATGCAAAAGCAATACTAGCATGAATTCCTGTGTACCCCTACTCAGCTTTTTTATTTACAGGAGTTCCCTGGTGGCCTAGTGGCTAGGATTTCAGGCTTTCACTCATCAAGGAACTGAGATCCCACAGGCTGCAACAGAGCGTTGTTTTGGAATAATAACATACCCATCAGATAAACGTTTATTGCTAGTTAATAGATGTAGCAAATATTAATATACAAAAGACGCTGATAATTGCCTACCAGTTCACATCTTCTTCTAAGGTAACTTGTTTTGAACACAGATCTTTTCCCTAAAGGACCATTTACTATACCATATACCTACTATCACCATCACTGATGGGGCCAGGCAATGTAGCACTATATCCAATAGCAGTCCCCCTTCTCCCTTCTTCCATTCTCATAGAAAATTTTATTTGTCTGATACCTAAACAAAGTAAATTGTTGTTTAGTTGCTAGGTCGGGTCTGATTCTTGCAACCCCATGGACTGTAGCCCACCAAGCTTCTCTGTCAATCGGATTTCCCAGGCAAGAATACTGGAGTGTGTTGCCATTTCCTTTTCCAGGGGATCTTCCCGACCCAAGGATCAAACTCATGTCTCTTGCATTGGCAGGTGGATTCTTTACCACTGAGCCACCAGGGAAGCCCAGCAACAACAACAACAACATCCAAATGCACTACACTTCCTCCTCAGCCTAAGAGGATTAATCTTGATGGTTGTAAATCATTCATGATAATTGCCGTTTCCCTTGCCAACTCTGCCAATGAGATGCCAAGGAAAGTCTGCTGGAGGCCTTCTGGGAAAGTTGCTCTTTAAAAGGAACCGATGAGAGCTTCCCCGGCACAACTACTGAAGCCCTCGTGCTGTGCCTGCTGAAAGCCCAGTGCTCTAGAGCCGGTGCTGTGCAACAGAAGCCATCCCAGCGAGAGGCCCGGCACCACAGCCGGAGAGTGGCCCCCGCTCCCTGCAGCTAGAGAAAAGCCCGTGAGGCAACAAGGACCCAGCATGGCCAAAACTGAATGAAATTTAATAAAAGGAGCACGTGATAGGCACAGTTCGTGTCCTGTTTCCTGGTGGTGTCAACCCCTGAAACTGTGGCAGTCATCTTAGAACAGCGAAAGAATCATCACCTTCAGAGGAAAACCCAACACGATGAGATGACAGGACAGAAAGATGGAAGGGACCTAGGTCCTCGCGCACGGAGCTCAGGTCCTATCTCCATATTGTTATACAAAGCAGCAAATGTTTGAACAAGTTTGAATTGGATTTTCTTTTACTTTCTGCCAAGAGCATCACATCTGATAAAAGCACATTTCAGACTCAAGAGTAGCCAATCACTCAGCTGACCAGTTGGACACAGAAAAGCACAAGGTGTCCATCACATTAATGCCAAGAATGGAGCTAAAGTCCCCACACTTCTACTTAAATTTGGAAAAGTTAGTACCTTGGAAAATATCCCACTTCCTTAAAGATATAGACCTTGTCACCTTGAGCCTAAATAGCATAATAGATGCTTTACACCTCATATTACCTGTCTGGCTACCCCTATAATAAACTAAAGAAGAAGCCCCCCAAAATCATAGCTCTAAAGTCAGAAATATATACAAATGCTTACCCAGAGAAGTGTCATCATCTCTTGTATCCCTCCCACTCTGTTCCCACCCTCCCTTTATAGGTAAGTTTCATTAGTTTCTGGTTTATTCTTCCAATGTACCTTTTTGTAAAAAATGAGCAGATACAGGTATTTCCTACTCCAAATGTATCATACTATTTATTCTTTTTTCTCTTTGCTCTGTTCACTAAACAGTAAATCCTGAAAATCAGTCCACAAAAGCTGCCTCATACTCTGTAATGGGCATAGGACTCTATTATGTGCATTTGATCTGTCTCCTATGTATACATATTTGCACTAGCTCCAACGTTTTTCAATTACAAGTACACTGAGACATATAATCTTATACATGTGTAGTTTTGTATTGTTAAAAATGTTTCTTCAGGATAAATTGCTAGTGAATTGGGTCAAAGGGTAAATTCATATGTAGTTTTCTTAGACATTGTCAAATCCCCTTCAAGACCAGTACTATATGATTTCATTTATATGCAGAATCTAAAAAAAGAAAAATGAACACATATAATAAAACAGAAACAGAATCATAGAGACAGAGAACAAACAGGTGGTTACTAGGGGAGAAGTGGGTGGAGGGAAGAAAGAAATAGATGAGGGAGATTAAGAGGTATAAACTTACAGTTGCAAAATAAATGAGTCATGAGTAGGAAATGTACAGTGTGGGGAATACAGTCAACAACTAAAGACTATCTTTGTATGGTGACATATCATAACCAGACTTATTGTGATGATCATTTTGAAATGTACAGAAAAAAATCACTATGTTTTGAAATGGAAAAATAAAATGTTGTGGGTCAATTATACTTCAAAAGCAAACATACAAACAAACATAGAAAAAGAGATCATATTTGTAGTTACAAATTGGATGAAAGCAATCAAAAGGTACCAATTTCCAGTCATAAGATAAACTGGAACAAGGGATATAATGTACACCAAGATAAATACAATTAGCACTGCTCTATGTTATTTGAAAACTGTTAAGAGTAAATCCTAAGAGTTCTCCTAACAAAAATTTTTTTTCTTTTTTCTATTTAATTTTGTACCTATATGAGATGATAGATGTTCATTAAACATACTGTAATCATCATTTCATGATATACGTGAGTCAAATCATTATACCTTAAACATATATAGTGCTGTGTGTCAATTATTGGGTTTCCCTTGTAGCTCAGATGGTAAAAAAAAAAAAAAAAAAAATCTGCCTGCAATGCAGGAGACCCTGGTTCAATCCCTGGCTCGAAAAGATCCCCTGGAGAAGGGAAAACTGGAAGAAAAATTAAAAATAAAAATATAATCAGTTATGATGTTAAATTAACTAATTAATTAAAAATTTAAAAATACAACAAACGTAACCATCATTCATGTCTATTTTTACACCCTAAAATTGATACTTTTCCCAAAAGAATTTTAGGTGGAAGCCCACAGAACTATAAGCAACCTTTGCTTTCATGGTTTTCATTATGTGGATTTGGAACCAAGTGGATTTTCTATTGGATTTTCCTTTTTTTTTTTTCTTGGCAGCTATGCTTTGGAACAATGCGGTTGAAAACCTGCAAAAAGGCAAGGTGTGTGTCCAAAACATGTAGTCAGTCTGGCTGTCACCCTGAAGCAGGCTATAGCAGAGATACGCCCTGAGGATAACCACTCAAAGTTAGACCCACACATCCCTGTCATTATATTGTCTCAAAGACTGGCTGTTGTGTTTATCTTCCCAGAAAAGCATGTCTTAACTTCATTCACATATTTTCATCCTGTAAGAAAATAATTTCCACTTTTGGAAACTTCATCACATCAAAACAAGGAAATACTAAATCTATGGGTGTGAAACTAAATGTCACCAAGAGATACAGCAAGAAGACAGCACATTGCAGATGTTTCCTGAGTCTGATAAATGCACGCTGCAAATCCTGAGAGGCTCAAAGACATTGAGTGAGCAGAGTGAATAGAAGGCATAAGCCTTTTTTTTCTCATGGCTTCATTTTATTTTTTTATTTTTAATTGGAGAATAATTGCTTTACAATGTTGTATTGGTTTCTGCCATATAACAACACGAATCTGCCTGAGAAAACCGTAACTCGAAAAGACACGTACCCCAGTGTCCATTGCAGCACTATTTATAACAGCCAGGGCATGAAAGCAACCTAAATATCCATCAGCAGAGGACTAGATAAAGAAGGTGTGGTATATGTATACAATGAAATACTGCTCAGCCATTAAAAGGAACAAAGTTGAATCATTTGTAGTGATGTGGATGGACCTAGATTCTGTCATACAGAGTGAAGTAAGTCAGAAGGAAGGCACAGGGCTTTAACCTTCACTGTGTTCTTACCATCCTCAGAATCCTAGGCAGCAAAAAGCACATCTGTCAATGAACAAAGGGCGGGCTAGGCACTAGTGGTAAAGAACCCACCTGGCGATGCAGAAGACTCAGGAGATGTGAGTTTGATTCCTGAATCAGGAAGATCCTCTGGAGAAGGAAATGGCAACCCACTGCAGTATTCTTGCCTGAGAAATCCCGCGGACACAGGAGCCTGGCCGGCAACAGTCCATAGAGTTGCAAAGAGTCGGACACAACTGAAGCAACTTAGCACACACACAGAATGAACAAAAATTGTGGAACCAGCCACAAGGCATAGTTCCTTTTTGAAGGAGTCGAGCAACTCATCAGTGTCTTCCTCTTTCACCTCCTCAAAGCCACTTGCCTGGCTGGCTGTCAAGGAAGGGCCTCCAAGCCAGCAACCAGGACAGGTGGAAGAAGTCACCCTACTATTATCCGACCACCTTGCCCTGTGTATGCCACACCTCTTCAGTCTCTGCTCTCTCTCACTGTTGACCCCCACTTCCATTGGCTGGTATTTCCCCAAGCCCGCTGTGGTCCTCTCCTACCCAGGCTGACACAGGCTGGGTGGCATACTGGAAACAGCACAGACTCTGGACTGAAAAATGTAGGTTTGGGCTCTTAGCTCTGCATTCATGAGCCTTACAACCTTGGACATATCATAATAGTCCTTCCAGGTCTCAGTTTTGTCATCTACAAATGGGGATAATAAGATCTACTTTGTAGAGTTGTTGTAGAATTAATAACAATGGTTTTGGTATCTGACACATAAGTAGCCCAATAAGTAATAGCTGGTAGTAATGGTGGTAATGGAATAAGGAGAGAAAGAACTTCAGCTTCCTACCTCAAAGGGCTACCCTGGTGGCTCAGCAGAAAAGAATCCGCAGGAGACACAGGAGATGTGGGTTTGATCCCTGAGACAGGAAGATCCCCTGGAGGAGGGCATGGCAACCCACTCCATTATTCTTGCCTGGAGAATCCTATGGACTGAGGAGCCTGGTGGGCCACCATCCATAGGGTCGTGAAGAGTCAGACAGGGCTTAGTGAGCGAGCACACAGGTGCATAAAAGCTGCACGGACTGAAGACTGGAAAGGTATCTTTATACTTTCTAGTTTTTTTATCTTCTAATCTGTGCTTCCTCAATTTAAAAAGGAAATTGTCTTAAAGGTCTTTTCCAATATTAAAATTGTAGTTTTAATGGCAAAAATTAAACAGATGTCTACTAAAGTCCTTTTATGTGCAGCGACAGTCACGTAAACTTTCTCTAGGTGAACCAGATTAAATTAAAATCTGCTGGAAAAAAAATAATCTTTAGATTTTCATTTTTCTCCTTCCTTCATGCTTCTTGCCAGTGGCATCACTATGCACATGATCCGAAGGAGCAGCAAGTGGCCACCATGCATCTACGTAATAAGTACTTGGGCCGCTGCAGCTCTTTTCATGTATGCACGTTAAATAATGTTGATGCCTCAAAATTTTGATTTCAGCGCTTCATTATTCTCTAAACCTTTGGCTGATCCTCGAATCACTAGGTATCAGTACCTATCTGACGAAGACTGTCACCTTCAACAGTGCACCCTCATTCCAAGGAGCTCATCGGTAAAAGAGCAGGCTGAGATGGTTGCCTTCTAGCTTCAGTATCTAGGAAACTCATTTCACTGAAACAGATTGAGTTCAGTGTAACCCAGCCAAGTGCTCTCCTGAGTACCGTGGTAGCTTTTGGTGAGAGATAACAAGGCTGTCACTTCTACTCTGCTTGTCTCCACTGCACATTACCATCTGCAAAGGTTTTTAACCTGGGCCATGAGATGTGCTTTGGTGGGTTCATGAACCTCTTGAAATTGTGTTCAGTTCTTTGTGTATATGAATTCTAGAGAGAAGACCTGCAGTTTTCATCACATTCTCAAAAAGACCCTCAGAAAGTGAAACCACTGACATAAGAGATTAAGTACTGGGAATTCCCTGATGGTCCTATGGTTTAGACTCTGAACTTGCACTGCTGGAGGCGTGGGTTCAATTCTTGGTCAGGGAATTAATGTCCCGCATCCCACGCGGTGTGGCCAAAAAATGTATGAAATTGGGTGAACTTCGCTGAGCTTCGCTGGCGGCTGAGCGCTAAAGAATCCGCCTGCCAATGCAGGAGGTGCAGCCTTACTGCCTGGTCTGGGAAGATCCTGGGGAAGGAAACGGCAACCCACTCCAGCATTCCTGACCAGAGAATCCCGTAGACAGAGGAGCCTGGCAGGCTACAATCCCCGGGGTTGCAAGGAGTCCGACATGACTTAGTGACTGAACGAGAACAACAAAATATGAAATTAAACAGTGGGAATTAAGTAGTGCCCAAGCTGCTGAATTGGTTTTCTGTTGTGCTGTGTTGTGCTTAGTCGTGTCCAACTCTGTTTTTCTATTGCTTCAGTAACAAACCACCAAAAAGTTAGAAACTTAAAACTAACTTATTATCCTACAGTTCCATCTGACATGGTCTCTCCGGGTTAAATGAAGGTGTTGGCAAGGCTGCAATCTTTTCTGGAAGCCCTAGAGGAGAATGTGTTTGCTTGATCATTCTGGTTGTTGGCAGGATCCACTTCCTCGTGGTTGTAGAACTGAGGCCCCCACTTCCTTGTTGGCTGTCATCTGGGTGCTGTTCCCAGCCTCCAGAGGCTGCCTCTTGGACGTGGCCCCCTTCCTCCATATTCAAAGCCAAGGTCTGAGTCCTTCTCAAGCTTCAACTCACTCCTGCCTCTTCTTCAGTCGCATCATTCTGACTCATTTTCCTGCCTTTCTCTTCTCCTTTTAAAGGCTCATGTGATTACAATGTGATTACATTAGGTCCATCTGGATAATACAGGATAATCTTCCTATTTTAAGGTTCATAACCTTAATTCCCTCTGCAAAGTCTCTTTCACCACATAATTTAACATGTTCGCAGACACCAGGGATTAGGGGGTCATTATTCGGCCTACCACACCTTTCCACCCACATTTGTGCTTCCTTTTTTTTTTTAATTATTTATTTTAATTGGAGGCTAATTACTTTACAATATTGTAGTGGTTTTTGCCATACATCAACATGAATCAGCCTCGGGCACACATTGGTGCTTCTTGCCCCATTCCAGTCACAGATAAAGGAGGACTGGTGACTGGCCCCTATGCAAGGTGTCCTTCAGCAAAAGGTATGTGATGCTCTCCTCAACAGCATCCACAGTCTTCTTTTAGTTACTGATTAACGAAGCACCACATAAGCCACCCTGCCGAAAGATTCAGTGAATTTAGGTCCCAACAGCACTCTACTCCTCTTTCTCCGAATACCAGGTTGCTGCTGCTGCTGCTAAGTTGCTTCATTCGTGTCCGACTCTGTGCAACCCCATAGACGGCAGCCCGCCAGGCTCCCCTGTCCCTGGGATTCTCCAGGCAAGAACATTGGAGTGGGTTGCCATTTCCTTCTCTAAAGCATGAAAGTGAAAAGTGAAAGCGAAGTTGCTCAGTCATGTCTGACTCTTAGCGACCCCATGAACTGCAGGCTACAGGCTCCTCCACCCATGGGATTTTCCAGGCAAGAGTACTGGAGTGAGGTGCCAGTGCCTTCTCCGGAATACCAGGTTAAGACGTCCAAATCTCTACCTTTTTTCCTCCTAAAAAAAAATAAAGTTTCACTATACTGTCCAGAAAAAATATTTAATAACGTATATTCCTTTTATGGTCCAGTGGTTAAGAATCCACCTTCTACAAGGGTGGGATGATTTGAGAGAATAGCATTGAAACATGTATATTACCATATGTGAAATAGATGACCAGTCCAAGTTCAATGCTTGAAGCAGGGCACTCAAAGCTGGTGCTCTGGGACAACCCAGAGGGATGGGATGGGGAGGGAGGAGGGGGAGTGGTTTGGGACGGGGGAACACATGTATACCCATGGCTGACTTATGTCAATGTATGGCAAAAACCACCATAATATTGTAAAGTAATTAGCCTTCAGTTAAAATAAATTAATTAAAAAAAATTTTAAAGCTATTGCCAGGGGAAAAAAAAGAATCCATCTTCTAATACAGGGGACATGGTTTCCATTCCTGGTTAGGGAAGGACGGTCCCACGTGCCCTGGGGCAACTAATCCTGTGCGTGGGACTATTGAAGCCCCAGAGCTCTAAAGACCACGCTCAGCAACAAGAGAAGCCTGCATGCTTTAACAAAGAACCCACGTGCCACAACAAACATCCAACTGCAGCCCCCCTCAAAAAAGTCCCTCTAAATTGTTAAAGACTAATAAGCAGTCACTCTTCTCTAATAACGTAGAGCAAAAAAATATATAATTGCAGAATTATTTAAATCACATAGAAAATTTATTATTAAATGTGAATTGCATTTAAGCTGTGTCGAAGGCCCATTAAATGCTGCTCAAACTTGTCCTCTTCGTTTTGTTCTTATCATCAGCAATCAACCCCAATCACTTGGTTGTACCTTGGGGACTATCATTAATGCCCTCTCCCTTCTAGGGGGTCTCACCTTTTGATCCAGACCATCAGCCCCAGCTCAGCTCACCATCTCCATGTGTATGCCTACTGTTAAGCTTACAGACCTCCACGGAAGGAGTTTGCATTACAGAGAGATACCAGTGGCCTAGACCACTTTCAACTATCTCCTTTAAATCTGGCCCAGGTATGGTCTACCAGCATCCTTGGTTTTTAGAAATACTCAATGTGAAAAAAAGGTATTGGGAATAATCATCACAGAATAGATGTGAAGATGTGTTTTCTCTTTATTTAAAACAAGATTTAGTAGCCAATCTAAAAATTTATGAAGAAATAAAATCATTCAGATATTGAAGACTGACTTGCTCAAAAACTCTGTCCTCTCCCTCTCTCACAAGTGTGTGCATGTACACACACCCCTTAAATATTAAAAATGTTTTGTTGCTGATAGACTGTTTCAAAACTCAAACGTTTCCAGGTGTTCCTTTCATTAAACCATCTCCGGACACAATGGACAAGACCCAACCCCAGCTCCTCTACTGGGTTTGCAGGGTCCAGGTGGAGAGGCCAAGGAATCAGAAGGTGTTTCTTTCCTTCTTTTTTAACTTTGTGTGTGGGGGGGGGGGTTCCTTCAGGTTTCTACATGTAACATCATGCTGTCTTTGAAGGGAGATAGCTTCACTTCTTTATTTTTTCATTTAATTTTCTTCCTTTGTTCATTTATCTATTTGGGGTTGCGCTGGGTGTTCATCACTGCACTCGGGCTTCCTCTCGCTGCGGAGAGCAGGGGCTACTCTCTAGTTGCCATACACGGGCTTCCCACTGTGGCGGCTTCTCTCGAGGCAGAGCACAGGTTCTAGAACTTGGGCTCCAGAGTTGTGGTGCACGGACTTAGTTGCTCCACAGCACGTGGAATCCTCCTGACTCGGGGCTTGAACCTGTGTCCCCTGCACTGGCAGGTGTACTCTTAACCCCTGGACCACCAGTTAAGTCCCAGGAGGAATTTCTATGTGAGCAATTCTACTAAACTGCCTCAAAAGAACCATAAGAAAGTATTCTGAGTCCCCAAAGCACCAATCGTTTATTGTGATTTATTTCTTTATCCTAAATAAGTATCTAAATAGGCAATTTTCTACATACGTCTGCCTGCTTTTTAAAAAAATATATTTTTATTTTGCTGCACCAAGTCTTAATTGTAGCACATAGGATCTAGCTCCCCATCCAGGGATTGAACCCAGGCCCCCTGCATTGGCAGCACAGAGTCTTCACCACTGGACCACCTGCATCCTTTTTTTTAAGGAGCCCCCCAAATTGTAATCCGCCAGCAATGCAGGAGACCCTATTCATTTCCTAGGTTTGGAAGATCCCCTGGTGAAAGGAACTGCTACCCACTCCAGTATTCTAGGCTGGGGAAGTCCTTGGACTGTATTCCATGGGCTGGCAAAGAGTCAGACACGACGGAGTGACTTTCACTTCACTTTCCAAATCGTAGAAACTTCAGCCCCACAGAAACTGGTTCTCCTCTGCTCACCTTATCACAGGCCCTCACTGCATCCACCAACCTTACTTCATTCCTCACCCCCTCCCCAGCCCTCCTTTAGCTGTGGGAACTGCAAGGGTGAGAAATCTATTTAAATACTATTTCTAGCATTTATTAGCTATGTGGCTCTGAGTGAGATGTTTAAATTAATTGGACTTCATATCCTTCACCTGTTTTTGAGGATCAAAAATTTTTGAGGATCAGAAATAATGGGTGAAAAGAGCCCGCCGAGTTGCTGGGCAGTGGGCACTGAATTTACATCACCTAAAACTTTCAACTGTGTGGTGAATGGAGACAAGGAATACAGACTGCACTCAAGCCAGGTAAGTTCCACAGATAGTTCTAGTCATTACACTTACCTGTCATGACTTATACATCATCAAGCTCTTAGCAGAGTATTGCTTCAGGTTGGACCCTCATATTAACCATCTGAAATCTGTTAGTCACCCAGTCATGTCCAACCCTTTGCAACTCCATTGACTGTAGCCCTCCAGGCTCTTCTGTCCCTGGAATTTTCCAGGAAAGAATACTGGAATGGATTGCCACTTCATTCTCCAGGGGATCTTCCCAACCCAGAGATTGAACTCGAGTCTCCTGCATTTCAGGCAGATTCTTTACTGTCTGAGCCACCAGGGAAGCCCACGTTAACCATCTCTGGGCCCAGTTCTGGGAATCTCATCCTTTAGTAATCCCTAGATCAATTTCTTTGCCTTTTCTGCAGGTACCCAAACTCTTCCTCAGAGGACTGCCCCTCCCAGGGCCTCTTTATAGAGTGCTTCTGCCCCAAACCTGTATTTTTATAGCTTGGGAAAAAATACTACTTTTGCTGTTCCGCCATGTCTTCACTTGTTAGGACTATTATAACAAAATATCACAGACTGAGTAGTTTATTAACAACAGAAACTTATTGCTCGCAGTTCTGGAAGCTGGAAAACCCAAAATTAAGGCACAAGCATGGATGAGTGAGGGCCCTTTTCCTGGTTCACTTTGTCTTAACATGGTAGAAGGGGCTGGGAATCTTTTGGAGTCCCTTTTTTAAGTATGTATAATTTTATTTATTGTTGACTGCACGGGGTCTTTGTTGCTGTACAGGCTTTCTCTAGTTGCAGTGCCCGGGGGTGCCCTCTAGTTGAGGTGCTCGGGCTTCTCATTGCAGTGGCTGCTCTTGTTGCAGAGCGCAGGCTCCAGGGCACAGCTCGGCAGTCGTGGCACATGGGCTTAGTAGCTCCTCAGCACGTGGGGTCCTGCTGGGCCAGAGACTGAGCCCGTCTCTCCCAAACTGGCAAGCAGATTCTTTACCACTGAGCCACCAGGGCAGTCCTGGAGCCACTTTCGTAAGGCATCAATTCCATTTAAGAGGGCTTCACCTTCACAGCTTAAGTATCTCCCAAAGGCTCTACCTACTATACCAATGGGCTTCCCAGGTGGCTCAGTGGGTAAAGAATCCTCCTGCAATGCTGCAGACACCAAAGATGTGGGTTCAGTCCCTGGGTTGGGAAGAACCCCTGGAGGAGGGCATGGCAACCCACTCCAGTATTCTTGCCTGGAGAACCCCATTGACAGAGGAGCCTGGCAGGCTACAGTCCACAGGGTCCCAAAGAGTCAGACATGACTGAAGCAACTGAGCACATACGCACTTACTAATACCATTACATCAGTCATTAGAGTTTTGACAATTTAATTTCAAGGGTACATTCAGAGCATAGCACTCCCTTAAGCTACTTCTTAAGGATTTCTGTATAGTCAATTATTCTTCTAATATTCACTGAGCACAAGCACAGGACATTTTGCTATGCTTTTAGGAGAAAACAAAGGAAATAAGACAAGACCTTTCTACTTAAACAGGCTTAGAGGGAATAAAATGGATTCAAAATTACTACAAAGAATAGAGTATGCCATGAAATTAAAAGACGCTTACTCCTTGGAAGAAAAGTTATGACCAACCTAGATAGCATATTCAAAAGCAGAGACATTACTTTGCCAAAAAAGGTCCGTCTAGTCAAAGCTATGGTTTTTCCAGTAGTCATGTATGATGTGAGAGTTGGACTGTGAAGAAGGCTGAGCACCAAAGAATTGATGCTTTTGAACTGTGGTGTTGGAGAAGACTCTTGAGAGTCCCTTGGACTCCAAGGAGATCCAACCAGTCCATTCTGAAGGAGATCAGCCCTGGGATTTCTTTGGAAGGAATGATGCTAAAGCTGAAACTCCAGTACTTTGGCCACTTCATGTGGAGAGTTGACTCATTGGAAAAGACTCTGATGCTGGGAGGGATTGGGGGCAGGAGGAGAAGGGGACGACAGAGGATGAGACGGCTGGATGGCATCACTGACTTGATGGACGTGAGTCTGAGTGAACTCCGGGAGTTGGTGATGGACAGGGAGGCCTGGCGTGCTGAGATTCATGGGGTCGCAAAGAGTCAGACACAACTGAGGGACTGAACTGAACTGAACTGAACTTACACATACTGTGTGTAAATGTGCTATGGAAGTTCAGAAAATTTAAAAAAAAAAAAAAGAAGTTTGGGTCGGAAGAATTAAGGAATGTTGAATTGTTGAATGAAGGACTGTGTAATCTTGACCTTAAAGGATGGAAAGAATTTTGGTGGCAATATAGAGGAAGGAGAAATGTGTACCAATGTGTCTAAGGGTCTGATTTGGAGGAAGCAAGCAGAGGAGTTCTGAGAGATAAAGCTGAAAACTACAAGACATATAAGACTCAAATAGATGGAAAGATTTCCATGATCATAGATTAGAATTAATACTGTTTAAAAGTCCACATTACTCATAGCAATCTACAGGTTCAATGTAATCCCTATAAAAATTCCAATGTCATTCTTCACAGAAACAGGAAAAACAATTCTAAAATGTGTAGGGAACCACTGAAGACCCTGAATAACCAAAGAAATTGAGAAAGAACAACAAAGCTAGAGGCATCACACTTCCTGATTTCAAAGCTATAATGATCAGAACAGTGTGGTAATGGCATAAAACCAGACACTTGATCAATGGAACAGAATGAAGAGCCCAGAAATAAACCCATGCACATATGGCTAATTAATTGCAACAAAGGAACCAAGAATATCCAACAGAGAAATGGTGTGTGTGTGTGTGTGTGTGTGTGTATGTTCAGTCATGTTGGACTCTTTTTAATCCCATGGACTGTAGCCCGCCAGGTTCCTCTTGTCAATGGAATTTTCCAGGCAAGAATACTGGAACAGCTTGCCATTTCCTACTCCAGGGGATCTTCCTGACCCAGGGATCAAACCTGTGTCTCTTGCATTTCCTCCATTGGGAGGCAGATTCTTTACCACCACACTACCTGGGAAGCCCAGAAAAATGATAGTTTTTTCAGTAAATGAAGAGAAAACAAAACAGCTAATGTAAAGGGATGAAACTGGACCCCCATCTTACCCCATATATAAAAGTCATTCAAAATAGATTAAAGGCCTGAATATAAGACCTGAAGTCATAAAACTCCTAAAAGAAAACATAGTTGGTAAGTCCTTTGACATCAGCCTTGGCAATGATGTTTTTGGATTTGACACCAAAGCAAAGACAACAACAGCAAAAATAAACAAGTGGGACTACATCAAACTAAAAAGCTTCTGCAAAGGAAACCATCAGAAAAATCAAAAGGATACCTATGGAATGGGAGAAAATACTTGCAAACCATAAATCTGATGAGGGGTTAATACTCAAAATATATAAAGAACTTACATAATTGATAACAAAACTAATCTGTAATCTGTCCATTTTTAATAAATGGACAGAGCAACTGTATACTAGACATTTTCCAAAATAAATGAAAAGGTGCACAACATCACTAATCAGGGAAATGCAAATCAAATCCACAAGGAGGTATATCATCTCACATTTGTTAAAATGGCTATTATCAAAAAGACAAAGGATAAGTGTTGGTGAGGATGTGGAGACAACAACCTATGTGTTCATGGATGAATGGATAAAGTATATAAATACAACAGACTGTTATGCAACCATAACAAAGAAGGAAATCCTTTTATTTGTGACAACATGGATGGACCTTGAGGCATTATTCTAAGTGAAGTAAGTCAGACAGAGAAAGACAAATACTGTGTGATCTCACTTAATCTGTGGAATCTGAAAAAAACAATTCATAGAAACATGGCAGATTGGTAGTCAGCAGAGGTGGGGGAATTAGGCGAAGGTGATCAAAATGTACAAACCTCCAGCTACGCACTAAATAAGTTCTGGGGGGTGTACAGCATGGTGACTGTGGTAGCTAATACTTTACTATGTATTTTAAAGTTGTTAAGAGAGTAAATCAAAAGTTCTCATCACAAGGAAAAAATTTGTAACTATGGGTGGTGGAGAGTGCTAGCTAAATTTACTGTGGTAACCATTCTGAATACACACATATTATCAAATCATTATGTTGTATGCTTTAAACTAATACAAAGTTACATGTCAATTTTATTTCAATAAAATTGGAAAAAATGTAAAATAATAAATAGTACTTAAATCCATTCCTTCCTCAAAATGCCATCTCCACCATCTCAGGTCCTTATCATTCACTGAATTATTAAAACAGCCTGTTAATTTTTTCTCTGCTTCCTTCTCACTGCTAATATGTATTAGCAATATATATTTTTTTGGTATAGAGTGCAGGATCTTAGTTCCTTGTGTATGTGTGTGTGTGTGTGTGTGTGTGTGTGTGTGTGTTAGCTGCTCAGTCATGTCCAACTCTTTGCAGCTCTACAGACTGTAGCCCGCCAGGCTTCTCTGTCCATGGAATTCTCCAGGCAAGAATACTAGGGTGGATTGCCATTCCCTTCTCCAGAGGAACTTCCCAACCCAGGGAATGAACCCTGGTCTTCTGCCTCGCAAGGAGATTCTTTACCATTTGAGCTGCAGGGAAGTTTCCAACCAGAGATCAAATCCCTGCCACCTGCAGGGGACCCACAGAGTCTTAACCACTGGATCACCAGGGAATTCCATAATCAAATTATTTTTAAAACATAAATCTGGTACTGTCACTCTGTTACCCAAAGGTATGCGTTGGGGCAGGGTGCAGGGGGGAGGCGGGGAGGGTCTGGCTGCTCGCTGCTTAAAAGCCAGTAAACAGGCCAGGTTGGTGGAAAGGACAGTTTGCTTTCCTTCAGATGCCAACAACTGGGGGGAAGGGGAGAAGACATCTGTCTAAAGGCCAACTCCCCCCCTGACAAGCAGGGGGTGAGAGCTTTTATAGACAGAGTGGCATGGTGGGGGGCTACATGCAGAAATAGTACAGCCATCTCTAACAGTCATCTTCACATTGGTCATCAGTGGTCTAACTGGCATCATCTTGGTATTTGAGGTACAGTTAATCTTCAGTTCAGGGGTGCACTTGGTCCCATTTCTTTGCAGTCAGTTCTTAGCATTATGGCAGCTCAAGTCCGGGTACAGTTGGGTCATCATGTAGTTAACTTCTCCACCTGGTGTCTTGGTATCTCTAAGACACCAAACAGGATATGGCTCAGAATATTATCTATAATCCTTGAGAAAGAAGTAGAGGTCCTTGATTATGCTTAATGACCACATTATTATTATTTAGTCTCCTTAGACTGCTTTCCTTTGTCCCTATATTTCTCACTTCTCTGATTCAAACTTATTCTTTGACTAAAATTTCCACGGGCAAAAGTCAGGCAGAGAACATGCTGGGGGGCCAAGGACCGTACGGTCCTGCTCCATTTCAAGTCCACTGTTCAAACCCTTCATTGGTCCTCCACCCCTCCCTCTCTCACCTCTTCCAGCATAATGTTCATTTTCCTTAGTGTTATCATCTGTCCCCCACATAACCCCTTCCCCCTCCTCTCTCACACGCCTTTCATCATCATTCATTCTCTCATTCATCCATCCACCAAGGATTCATGAAGCACCTACAATGTACCTCCCACCCCATGCTACAGCTCTATTTGCACTACCTGAACACCTAAAGGAACGTCCCGCCTCCCGGCATACGCTTTCCAACTGCCCAGGGCCTCTGTCTTCTATCTCCACCCTCACCCAGCCCACCTAGAAAACTCTCTATCCTTAAAGACACAAATCAGGTGCCGCCTCCTCTCTTTCAAGCCTTTCCCAGCCTCCAGGTAGAGGTGGCTGTTCTGCAGCTCTGTCCTACAGCAAGCCCTTCCACTATCACTGCATACTACATGGCATTTACCGGTTCATTTATCTGTCTTTATACTTTAACCCCTAAGGACAGGGCGTATACAATGTATCTAATTCACCTGAGGTCCTTAACAGCACTTAGTACAGAGACTAA
>SJYQ01020095.1:5387-31889 GCA_006410935.1 Redunca redunca
GTTGACCAGTTTTCCCAGCACCACTTGTTAAAGAGGTTGTCTTTACTCCATTGTATATTCTTGCCTCCTTTGTCAAAGATAAGGTGTCCATAGGTGTGTGGATTTATCTCTGGTCTTTCTATTTTGTTCCATTGATCTATATTTCTGTCTTTGTGCCAGTACCATACTGTCTTGATGACTGTGGCTTTGTAGTAGAGCCTGAAGTCAGGCAGGTTGATTCCTCCAGTCCCATTCTTCTTTCTCAAGATTGCTTTGGCTATTTGAGGTTTTTTGTATTTCCACACAAATTGTGAAATTATTTGTTCTAGCTCTGTGAAAAATACTGCTGGTAGCTTGATAGGGATTGCATTGAATCTATAGATTGCTTTGGGTAGTATATTCATTTTCACTATATTGATTCTTCTGATCCATGAACATGGTATATTTCTCCATCTATTGGTGTCCTCTTTGATTTCTTTCACCAGTGTTTTATAGTTTTCTACATATAGGCCTTTAGTTTCTTTAGGTAGATATATTCCTAAGTATTTTGTTCTTTTCATTGCAATGGTGAATGGAATTGCTTCCTTAATTTCTTTTTCTATTTTCTCATTATTAGAGTATAGGAATGCAAGGGATTTCTGTGTGTTGATTTTATATCCTGCAACTTTATTGCAACTTATATTCAACTTATATTTATTGTTTAGCTCTAGTAATTTTCTGACATTAAAAAGATCATACACCATGACCAAGTGGGCTTTATCCCGGGGATGCAAGGATTCTTCAATATCCGCAAATCAATCAGTGTAATACACTGCATTAACAAATTGAAAAATAAAAGCCTTATGATTATCTCAATAGATACAGAGAAAACCTTTGACAAAATTCAACATTCATTTATGATAAAAACTCTCCAGAAAGCAGGAATAGAAGGAACATACCTCAACATAATAAAAGTTATATATGACAAACCCACAGCAAACATTATCCTCAATGGTAAAAAATTGAAAGCATTTCCCCTAAAGTCAGGAACAAGGCAAGGGTGCCCACTTTCACTACTACTATTCAACATAGTTCTGGAAGTTTTGGCCACAGCAATCAGCATAGAAAAGGAAATAAAAGGAACCCAAATTGGAAAAGAAGAAGTAAAACTCTCACTGTTTGCAGATGACATGATCCTCTACATACAGGCAGATTCTTAACCACTGGACCACCAGGGAAGTCAAAGTATTCTTGTATATATCCTAACTGGTTTTCTGCCTGCTTGAAACATCAATTACTTAGAGAGGAGTGTTGAAGTCTCCGTCTGTAAAATTGTGGATTTGTGTATTTCTCCTTGCCATTCTGTTCATTTTTGCCACATGTTGGATAAATTCTTGTCCACTAAAGAGTCTCTTTTATTATGGAGAATGCTCTGGGCATGTTTCCTAGCAGTTATTCTTCCTCTCTGCCAAGGCTGGGGAAGGGATCTTTCTTGGCTGTTTATCATGAGAACCTGATGAGATTCTCAGAAAAAACCTTTGAAAGTATGGGAATTCCCCCTTAGATTAGACCCCAGGAGTTTTAACTCTCAAGCTCCTCCACATGAAGTCTCAAGCAGCTCAAGATTACTAGTTAAGTGTGTTCCCATCAGTTTATAGCTCCACTAATTCCTATTTGAGTGGAACTGAGCAGATATTGGTTCTCTGAATTCACTTGTCTTGCCAGGTTTCAGATGGTGGTTCATCTTGCAACTTCAACTCTCTGATGGGTCCAAGAAAAATTATAGATTTTCAATATTTTTGGCTTTTTTTTTTAATTGTGAGGACTGGAGTGGTAACTGACAACTGCTTTACATTTTGAAGCTGGAATCAGAACTCTTCCAGATATTTAATTGTAATTCTTATATTTTTCTAAACTCAAGAAAATGCTATGAATGTGATATAACATTTCCATTGTAATGATTTATTCCACGTGTGGGTCAAAATATTTTCAACTTGCCCTAGTATCATATCCAAAAATAAGCATAAACACATCATATCAGAATGCACAGTTTCAGGCCAAGAATTTCATGCTCCCAGTGATTTGTGCACATGACTGTCACGTTTAGATTTGCCATAGCCACCCCAAGGCTATAGTTTTCCCTTTTCTCTCTCTTCTTTCTTCTACACTCAATGTTAAGTACCATTTACTGAGAAAGTTTTAAACATTTATGCTGACAGCTCTTATAGTCATGAAATATTTTATGTGTTTTGTTAAACTTTTTCCAACTGTGATATAAAACATTATTGTTGTATCCTTTGTTTCATTTTCTGTGAACTCAGAAACTTAAAACTCCCAAACTTAAAACTCTGTAAAACAGAACCTGGAATTTTAGAGTTGAAGGAATCAGAACTGATACTAAGGTGCAAAATTTACCAAGGCACCACAAAACCCAGTGATTGGGGTAAATAATATTTTAATTCAATATTTTTCAAGTGTATGCAGAAAAAAATCTGTGATGAACAAAATATAGGTTTTAAATTACATCAGGAGCAATATATTATCTTGTCTAAACATCGCAAATCCTTCATACATGGGCCAAACATGAAACCAAGACTTCACTTGCTCATAGCACAAGCGCATATGAGACAGGTTACAGTCTTCAGACTCAGGAGTTACAGGAAATAATTTCAATGCAATAGATGAGGAGTTTTCCTTTTGCTACCAAAGGATACTGCTGATCTCAGAGCTCTCCAGACAAGAGTCATCCTGACTGGGCACCTTGGCCTAACCTGCATGAGAATAGAGGGTACACTACCCTCCACCAAGAAGACCCTTGAGTTTTCCTCCTGACTTCACTGTCCTCTCCTACCACTAGAAGACCTATAGAATCTGTAGACAATAGAACCAGGATCCACCCACCTCCTCTCAAGCCAATCTAAGGACTGAATCATCAGTCCTAATTTCCTTTGTTAGAATGCATTTCTTTCTAGGATAATTGATGGTAGGCTTATCTCTTTTGTTCAACAAAAGCCTTGCCCATTGGGCTTTGGATTTGTCACAGTGCCTCCATAAGAAACTACATCAGAAAACATCAGTACAATACCAGAATATCTCTACAAATATGGATGATTCTGCTGTTATAATAGCCCCACTAGCAGGAGATCAATAGCATGGTCCAGGCTGAATTCCATCTGACCAGTCTAGTTCCCTCTTCCTGTGTGATGAAGATCAGGCTTCATATGGGTTCCACCAGTATTAAGTCTCAATTCCTGATCCCTTATGAACAGCTTCTCAAATAACAGAAACAACAACAAAAACAGCAGCATCAATAACAACAACACTCACACAGATCTTCATAAAAAAACAGTAATGATCAAAGGCATGTGTGTGTGCAGAGTTGTGTCCAACTCTTTGTGACCCCATGGACTGTAGCCTGCCAGGCTCCTCTGTCTATGGAAGTTTCTAGGCAAGAATACTGGAGTGGGTTGCCATTTCCTCAGGGATTGAAGCTGCACCTCTTGCATCTTTTGCATTGGCAGGCAGATTCTTTACTGCTGAGCCACCTGGGAAGCTCCATTAAGATGGACTCTAATGCAATATGACTGGTGCGCTTATAGAGGAAACTGGGACAGACACACACAGAGTGACGACCATGTGGAGATGCATGGAGACGAAGGCCAGAGAAGCCTCTGAAGGAAGAAACCCAGACTTGGGACTGTGAAATGGCAACCCACTCCAGTATTCTTGCCTAAAGAATCCTGTGGACAGAGGAGCCTGGGGGCTGTTGTCCATAGGGTCACACAGAGTCGGACACGACTAAAGCGACTTGGCACACACGCACGGTGTCTAGAGCTGTGAGAAAACAAATTTATGTTGGTTAAGCCACCCAGTCTGTTGTATCTTGCTGCAGCAGTCCTAGGAAAATAAAATACTCTTCCTTGTATTGTTTGTATAATTTTACCCTTTCATGAAATCCCCAAATCTTCAGAATCTCATTACAATTTATTATGGGTCAGTTTTGTCTTACAAAGGGATGAGAAATGCTTCCTCTGTATCTCAGAGCACAGAACAGACAGGTAATTAATTATTTGCTGAAACCTTCAGTTCAGTTCAGTTCAGTCGCTCAGTCATGTCTGACTCTTTGCGACCCCATGAATCGCAGCACACCAGGCCTCCCTGTCTATCACCAACTCCCAGAGTTCACTCAGACTCATGTCCATCGAGTCCGTGATGCCATCCAGCCATCTCATCCTCTGTCGTCCCCTTCTCCTCCTGCCCCCAATCCCTCCCAGCATCAGAGTCTTTTCCAATGAGTCAACTCTTCACATGAGGTGGCCAGAGTACTGGAGCTTCAGCTTTAGCATCATTCCTTCCAAAGAAATCCCAGGGCTGAGCTCCTTCAGAATGGACTGGTTGGATCTCCTTGCAGTCCAAGGGACTCTCAAGAGTCTTCTCCAACACCACAGTTCAAACGCATCAATTCTTTGATGCTCAGCCTTCTTCACAGTCCAACTCTCACATCCATACATGACTACAGGAAAAACCATAGCCTTGACTAGACGGACCTTAGTCGGCAAAGTAATGTCTCTGCTTTTGAATATACTATCTAGGTTGGTTATAACTTTTCTTCCAAGGAGTAAGCGTCTTTTAATTTCATGGTTAAAGTCACCATCTGCAGTGGTTTCAGAGTCCAAAAAAATAAAGTCTGACACTGTTTCCACTGTTTCTCCATCTATTTCCCATGAAGTGATGGGACCAGATGCCATGATCTTCGTTTTCTGAATGTTGAGCTTTAAGCCAACTTTTTCACTCTCCTCTTTCACTTTCATCAAGAGGCTTTTTAGTTCCTCTTCAATTTCTGCCATAAGGGTGGTGTCATCTGCATATCTGAGGTGATTGATATTTCTCCCTGCAATCTTGATTCCAGCTTGTGTTTCTTCCAGTCCAGCGTTTCTCATGATGTACACTGCATAGAAGTTAAATAAGCAGGGTGACAATATACAGCCTTGATGTAACCTTGTGATACTGCAAAAATTCCCAGAAAGATCACTGAAAAAATTTTAGGTGAAGAAAATGTTTCAACACACACCCACCAGACAAACTGGCGAGTGTGTTGCTATTAATACTAAACCCAAATTTGAAATACAAGATTTATTTTGACAGGATTTTGCTTCATAAAGGTCATTTTCCTTTACACATTTTATTCTGTGACTAGGAATCAACATTTCCTCTCCCTCGTTTTTCTATGCTCTGTTTTACTCTGGTCATTAATAGTGTCCTGTTCCAAGGGGTCTCTCTCTCTGCCTCCTCTGTGGGATGAAGATACTTCTCAGATGCTTTCTAGAATCAGCTGTGTCTTCCTAGCTGCCTAGCCAAGGAATCCCATTCAAGGTCCATTTGTAGCCAAGTCCTGGTCAAGGCCATGGGGACCCAGGTCCTCTCTGTGCCTTTAAAACCCATTTCATGGTTTCATTAGGGAAAACACTGACTAAAACTTCTCCCCCTGGCCAGACAAGATAGTAGGCATTTGCATCAGTCATTTAACAATAGGAGGTTCTGGTAAGGAATACAGAACTAACAAGCTACCGCCAATCAGAGGGATTTGGGAAAGGTCAAAAGGAGAGAGGAGACTTTAGTCCAAATGTCCTGTTAACCTCCCAGAATCCTCCTCGGTGGAATCCATCTTGGCTGAGCGATGCATGCACCACCAAGAAGGACCTTGAGTCAAAATGACAGCCAGAGACAAACCAGGAACTTACCTCATTACCATAAACCCAAGACTGTGGGCCTCGTGGCAGAGCTATTCTCCTGAGTTCTCTTACCCTCCTGTTCTCCACCCAGGTGTCCCAGCCCAATAACATCTCTTGCTTTGTCAGTATGTGTATCTCCTTGGACAATTCATTTCCTAGTGTTAGACAAGAGTCTCCTCTTGGGCCCTGGAAGGCGTCCCCCTTCCTGCAATAGTTTCAGTGACTGCTTCTGAAACACTTATGAGAGCACTGGGAGAGTGATTTCCCCCATTTCTTCATCTCAGGACTGATACCTTCCCCATAAGAACCCAGCCTGATGACCCTTAACAATGGAGTACTTCAGCATTTTAAGCTGTCGATGGCCATGAAGACTACACAATTCTGATTTTCTCCGGCTGAATTCCAAATAAATGTCCTCCATGTTCATCATTATTAGCAGTTCACAGATTTAAAACAGAAATAGCAACTCTGAGTTGCTGTGCTTAGTTACAGCTTGAACCCTGACCACATCACGTAGTCTTGTCTTGAATTTCCTTCGATTTTGCAAAAAACCCTTTTCTTCACCGGGGCCATCCAGTATCTTGATGTGGGAAACTGAATTTTAGACAGATTTGGTTTCCTCCTTTTAGGCAGAAGAAAAACAGAAACAAAATTTAAAAACCAAGAGTAGTCGTTCTTTGAAACAAGGTAAAATGCAGCCTATTATTATCTTAATTAGAATAATCACTTTTCACATCAAGTTGTAACAACAGGAAATTGTCCAAAATGAGATTCGCCTTGAAAAGCATGGTCCTGTGGAGGCAGGTTTCATAACAAAAAACATTTGTGTAACCTCAGCTCAAGCTCTTCCCACTTGTGCATATCACAATATGCTCTGCAGGAGTGCTAATGAATACATCTGTTTGCATCCCTCCACAGCTGAGTAATATCTGAAAACAGATCTGTATTTTCCCATTTCAGAAAAACACCCAGTAAGTGGTTGTGGACAAAGTGGTTTAGTTACGTAAGTTCCTTTACCTTGCCATTTCAACTGACACCACATAGAAGAGGCCCTACGCAGCTGCTGAAACTCAGGGACTTATTGTTTACTTTGGAGCCTAAAGTGCCCAAACAGATATTTTAACTTCAACTTCTGTTTATTTTCAGACACTCTGGGCCATTACACTTCTAATAAACACTGCTGTTGCATTGGACTTACTCTGTTCTCTGTCCTGCCTTCCAAGAGGGAGAGAAACAGTCCACCTGCCCATTGCTGGAAATTTAACCTCGAGGGGTCCATGTAGAGAGCCTAGAAGCCAGAGGAAAGGCTGTTATCGGCTCTCTCACACACCATGGCAGTTTAGATCAGGGGAAGATTTACCTGCGGTGTCTTCGCAAAAAGCAGCAGTTTCCACAGCTTCCAAACTCCATACAGATTTGTTTGCTTACTTTTTCACCAGCTCTTCTAAAATCAGATCAATGCATTCACCTAGCCACTGATTCCAAGAGCTGAGTTCTAATGTTTTGCCTTGTTCCTCACCCCCATTTTAGCAGCATCCCCCAGCATACAGGCTTCCTCTTGATTCAGCCATATTATTAGATGTGTTTTCTCTCTCTACTGTTTTATGCCAGATGTTTGCGATACCTTTGCCATAGTGACATCAACTGGAAAAATTTGGAACTGGAATTTCTGAGCATCACAGAAACCCCCAAATTAATCATTTTCTACACTACTGGCTTTTACATTTTTCAAAATGTAGATTTCTAAGTAAATTCATCATACAAATTAACATCCAATTCATACTTAATACTTTTGGATAAGCTTTATGGAAACAGTCATTCATTTATTAGGCAATAAGGCTTTTGAAACCAGATTACATGTAAGGCATCAACAATGCAAGACAGCTACAAATACACATTATTCTTGGTTGCTCTACCTCCTGGACAGAGGAGGACAACTAGACAAAATCCACTTAGGCTACAATTGGACAAAACCCATAAAATGTAGGGTGTATCAAATGCCATTAAAAGAATATTGGAAGAGCTTAGAGGAAGAAAATCAGTATCTTAGTTGAAATGTGAAGATTAAGAATTTTTAAAATAATGCCAATTATTAAAATATGCAATGCTATATTATTTTTAACTCCTACCAGGAATCTGAATCTTTGTTCTGGGACTAAGCTTGTTTTTTAAGCTTCGTTGCTGCTGCTGCTGCTGCTGCTGCTAAGTCACTTCAGTCGTGTCCGACTCTGTGTGACCCCATAGACAGCAGCCCACCAGGCTCCCCCGTCCCTGGGATTCTCCAGGCAAGAACACTGGAATGGGTTGCCATTTCCTTCTCCAATGCATGAAAGTGGAAACTGAAAAGTGAAAGTGAAGCTTCGCTAGGTGGAACCAAAGCAGCCTTCAGTCGACAGTCTTTTGAGTACTCAATACCATGAATCAGAATACAAGGTTTTCTTCTTTGGCAGGTGGAAACAACTATTCCAGGCCCTGGGGGAGCGCCGAGCATTGGTCCCCAGGTTTCTGTCTGGTGGTTCTTTCCTCAGCCTTGGGTAATGTCTTCACTTATTTGTACAGATCAGCTGAAGACTCCCAGGGAAGCCCTTACCCCCTCTTCCAAGCTCCGTCTCTGTGCAGCCCTCTTCCCTCTGGGACCACACTCTGCAAACCCTACCTGTCTTGACCTCCCAGTTGGGTCTCCCCGAGTTCCTCTGCCTCATGCTGCTCCTTGGGCTCTCGCTCCAGGGCGTAAGCGGGGGCAATCACAGGGCTTACCTCCAGTATTTCCCCTTCTTAGGATCCCTGTCCTGTGCTGCTTGATGCCCAAGGTCTGGAAAATGTTGTCTCATTTTTTCTTTTTATGGTTTTACATTTGTTTAAGGACGTCCCGTGTCTTAGCCCATTCAGGCTGCCATAACATAATACCACAGACTGGGGAGGGCAGGCTTATAAACAACAGAAATTTACAAGATTAGGGTGCTAGTGTGGCCAAGTGAGAACCCTTCTTTGAGCTGCAGACACAGAGAGAGAGAGAGAGAGATCTATATATCTATGAAAAAGTGAAACAGTGTCAGTCATTCAGTTGTGTCCAGCTCTGCGACCCCATGGACTATAGCCCACCAGACTCCTCTGTCCATGGGATTCTCCAGGCAGGAATGCTGGAGTGGGTTGCCATTCCCTTCTCCAGGGATCGAACCCAAGTCTCCCGCATTGCAGCAGCAAAGGCCCAGTGCAACCAAAAATAAATAAATAAGTGATTTTTTTAAGAAAAGATGCTTGCCACTGAGTAAGCCGAGAGTTGAAACAGCAACAAAAAAGATAGAAGCAAATAAGAGAAATTTAGACGATAGTTAAAAATCATAAAAATTAAAAAAATTATGTTGAAAAAAATGTCTGTTAAGGAACAGCATTCACAAACTGTGGTGTAAATGCCACATGTATATAAATATGTGCAATTTATATATGTAGCTACAGAAGTATATATTTCTCAAACTGAAATTTTGAATACTATGTCATAACCTGTTTTTCCCTTAATAAAACATTGTTTATATGGTTTAATATCCAAAATCATTTTTAATAGGTTGAATTTTTATGGGTTTCCATGATAAACTCAAATGATACCTTCTTATGAGAAATTTGGGTTATTCTTAAATTTTTACAATTATAAAAACCCACTGTGACAAATGTTTGAAATTAAACAACATATTTTGAAATAACCCAAGGGTGCAAAAGAGGAAATCATAAGAGAACTTAAAATATATTTGCATGGAATTATCATGAAAATGGTATTATCATCAGGGCTTCCCTGACAGCTCAGTTGGTAAAGGATTCAACTGCAATGTAGGAGACTGTGGTTTGACTCCTGGATCAGGAAGATTCCCTGGAGAAGGGAAAGGCTACCCACTCCAGGATTCTGGCCTGGAAAATTCCATGGACTGTACAGATACGACTGAGTGACTTTCACTTTCATCTTGAAAATGGAACATTCTAAAATTTCTGTGACGCAGCTAAAACTGTGTTTAGAAGAAATGCACAGTTTAAAATATTTATAATAAAAAAATTTTAATGTATAAAATCAGAGACATAAGCTTTCACCTTAAACCAGAAAATTATGATTGCATTATACCTGAACAAGAAGGAAAACAATAAAGAGCATAAGTCAATAAAGCAGAAAACAAATAGAAAAAAATTAACCAATACAAAAATTGATTATTTGAAAAGATTAATAAATTGATAGATTTCTAGCAAGATCAACCAAGAAAGAAGAGAAAAATCTGCTATCAATATCAAGAATGGAAGCAGGTGATTACTATAGATTCTTTAAACATTCAAAGGATAATAGCAACTTTATGTCAGCAACTATGACAGTTTAGATGAAATGGACAAATTTCTTGGGGAAAAAATAGAACTTATTCAAACTGACTAAAATGATATTAAAATCTTAATTTTCTCATATCTATTTAGGAAAGTTGAACTTGTTACTTAAAAAAAAAGTCCTCTCACAAAGAAAATTCGAGACCTAGATGGTTTCAGTGGTGAATTCTACCAAATATTTAAGGAACAAATAGTACCAATATTACCCAGAAATTTTATGGGGTTAGATAAGCCCAATATCAAAGGCTGACAAGAAAAGAACAGTACAGACCAATATCCCTATGAACACAGGGGGGAAAAAATCCTCAATAAAACACACATAAACCAAATATAGAATATATTAAAACAATAATACATTAGGACCAAGCAGGGCTAATTCCAGGAAAGCAAAGTGGGTTAGACACTTTAAAATTAATCAGTGTAATTCACCATATTAAAAGAGGCTCTTCCAGAAATCCTCATGAGTACTCTCAGCCTGATGATAAGTTAGTAGTAGTGGAGATGGAGGAGAGGGGATGACTTTATGATAGATATTGTCATCCTAAGTTGCTTCAGTCATGTCCGACTCTTTGCAAGACTATGGCCTATCGTCTACCAGGCTCTTCTGTTCACAAGGTTCTCCAAGCAAGAACACTGGAGTGGATCGCCATTCCCTTCTCCATTATGACAGACATTAGTGATAGAATATTTAATGATAGATTGGATGTAAGAACAAGGAAAATGAAGGAATTAAGGAAAAATTTAAGTCCTGCTTTTGAGCAATTGGGTGGAGGGGAGCTACTTACTGAGAATATAAAACTAGAAAGAACAAAAGAGGGTTGAAAAATTAAAAGTACCATCTTCCGCATATTTAGATTGAACTGTCCAATTATACACCCTTGTAAGCAGTTGTCAATATTTTTCTTGGGTCCTGGGCAAAGTCAAGTTTGAATATTAAGATTTGTGATCATTTGCATAGATGTTTTGGGAAGTTATAGTCATCAATGTGAGGCTGGAGGAAGAAAAGGGGCCCAGGACTGAGCGCAGAAAGTAGGTGCCATTGAGGTGCGAACATCAGATGTGCATCATTTCAAGGCAGGTATGTTCAAACAGGAGGGAATACTTGATTCTGGGCAATAAAGGATGATAAGGTTTTTTGCTTTTGTTTATCTTTTGGCCATGTCACGTGGAACATGGGATCTTTAGCTCCCCAGCCAGAGATTGAACCTACGTCCCCTGCATTGGGAACATGGAGTCTTAACCACTGGACTGCCTGGGAGGTCCCAAGGATGACACGATTTTTGACACGCAGAGAAGTGGGAGGAAAAGGAAGCATAAAGAGAAGAAGCATTTCGATCAGAGGAAGTAGAGTGAAATATCATCCCTATTCATGCTCCACTGCAATGAGGCACCAAGCTGGTATTCTCTCATCAAGTTTTGTGAAGTTGAGAACATAAAGAGGAAATCAGTATCTTGTCTCTGAAGCAGAGATGTCCGAAGCACAACACCCTCAGATTTCGAGGACCTTAGTTAGTAAGTTGAGACTATCACTGATTTTCAGAGAGCATACTCCCAGCTTCCAAGATGTGTCTAATTTCCTCTTTACAGGTCTCACAGGCTGATACACAAATCCAGGGGTTTCTCAGCTGAGAAAGAACTCTTGGAGTCATCCTGTTTCAAAGATATTGCCAATGACTTGAAAATCAAATAGCCACAGGAAATTCTGGTATCTTCACAGATCGAGGTGAAAATGCAGACAACAATCTTACTTTAATTTATTTTGGCAAAGATCTTTGGTATTATTTCTCAACAGGGATGAACTAAGTGAATTTTCTTCACCATAGATAAATATGAGGAAGACTTTTTCCCCTCAGCACGAAGGTTTATCCAATACATATCATGGGATGTTTCAGCCCTAAATCCACCCAGGTGAATGCGTTGTCTCTGCAAGCTTTCTGATTGACCTCCTGCTTTCTAAACTCTTCCGAAGTTTACTGCTCTTCAAGAGTTCATTGCTTTGATTCAGTACTGAGAATCTGACAAGAACTTGTCATGAGAATTCTGCTTGCAGCTGCTTTTATTCAGCTTATAGAACAAGAAAGGTTAGCATGAATTTTGAATTCTTGAATAATATCTTACCTAGAAAGTAACCCTGCCATTTCTGGAACTCTACTCCCAAAATCTCCACTTAAAAAATAAAATGCCACAGATCATCTAATGCCTTTTACTTTTTCAAACCTAACCTATTGATATCAGTTGATGTATTTTCATACTGAGATTTGGAGTCAATCAATACAGCAACTTAAAATTACATAATTGTGAGATGAAATACTTTCATATATGTGATTCCATGTAATCCATGTGAATTACATGTGATTCCATGTAAGTCCATGTAATTCTACGTGAATCCTATCCATACACCTGCATTGTACACAAATGTATCCCAGCTTTGGAAGATAGGAAGGAACTGAGACACTAGACAACTTGCCCTCAATGTCATACTAGTTAGTGGCAAAGCTAGGTCTATAAACTAGCTCTTCTGGTCTTTCCTTGACACACTGCCTTACATATTCCATACAGTTAGGTACTCTGTATCTGTTTAATCACTTAATCAATAAATTTCAGACTGGCAGGGTAGATTTTCACAGTTAAAGAAGTTTCTTTAAAATAAAATATCCTCTCTATTTTATATTCTGAGATCTGAAGACACAAATCCTATTATGGGATTCTTAATGCATAACTATTTCCTTTAACCACTAAGCCAAGCAAATGTTCTGGTTCAACTACCCAATGATGTTGTTGCTGTTGCTGTTTGGTTGCCAAGTTGTGTCCAACTCTTTGAGATCACATGGACTACAGCAGGCCAGGCTTCCCTGTCCCTCACCGTCTCCCGGAGTTTCCCCAAGTTCATGTCCATTGAATCGGTGATGCCATCCAACCATCTCATCCTCTGTTGCCCTCTCTCCTTTTGCCTTCAACCTTTCTCAGGAAATGGCAGCCCACTCCAGTATTCTTGCCTGGAAAATCCCATGGACCAAGGAGCCCAATAGGCTATAATCAGTCCGTGAGGTCGCAAAGAGTCGGACACGACTGAGCGACTTCACTTTCACTTTTTCTCAGCATCAGGGTCTTTTCCAGTCAATCAGCTGTCCTCATCAGGTGGTCAAAGTATTGCAGCCCTTCATGGATCACTGCTTTGTCACAGCTAATTGACTTTCAAAACTTGATGAAGCTATGAGCCATGCCCTGTAGGGCCACTGAAGATGGATGGGACAGAGTGGGGAGTTCTGACAAAACGTGACTCACTGGAGGAGGGAATGGCAAACCATTCTAGTATACTAGCCATGAGAATGCTATGAACTGTATAAGAAGTCAGTGATGTTGATGGATATACTAATGGAATGTGTATCATATCCTTTTATCCATAAGTAAAACCAACCTTAGAAGACTTCACTTTTCCTTTTATTATGGAAAATATTAAAAGACCATTTTGCATAGATAGATTTATGAGCAGGTGAATTGAAGAGTTGCTCATAAAAACACTCAATAGTTTATTATCTTTAACTGTTCTATTCATATCTAATTACTGTTACTCCCAAAAATAATACAGGTCTTAACTGAGTGTTAGTTGTGTCTTGAAGTATGGACCCCAAGATTAATAACCTTGCTTTCCTCAGATTACAGAGAAACTTTCAAATGCCAGTGACATTGCCGTAATCATTTAGCTAAAACTGATGCTCATCATCTAATGACAAAATATTATAAGATCAGTAGGATCTGAAGATGAGTGTCAGTGAACTCTTGTTATCTGTCCAGAGGTATATAAGGACAGATATTGAAACAATTATGGCCATTTGCCAGAGTAATCTATGTCTGTTGAACCTGATAAATTTTAAAAAGTGGGTATTTTCATCTTTTTCATTTATTCTAATAATTCAATGTATTTAAGTTAGATCTTTTAAATTAATTAATTTGGCTGCACCGGGTCTTAGCTGTGTTGTTGCGGCGTGTGGTATCCAACTCCCCAACCAGGGATCGAACCCTGGCCCCCTACATTGAGAGCACGGAGTCCTAGCCACTGCACCACCAGTGAAGTCCCCCTAGTAATTCCGTTTTTAACTGAGATGCAATTTATATAGTCTCATGCTCTCATTTCATGCATAGATTTAAATTAGCTTTGGAAAATTCGTCCACCCATGTGCTCATAGCATATTGTATGATGGGCTCTGCTAATACTGCTGCTGCTAAGTCACTTCAGTCGTGTCTGACTCTGTGCAACCCCACAGACAGCAGCCCACCAGGTTCCCTCGTCCCTGAGATTCTCCAGGCAAGAACACCAGAGTGGGTTGCCATTTCCTTCTCCAATGCATGAAAGTGAAAAGGGAAAGTGAAGTCGCTCAGTCGTGTCTGACTCTTCACGACCCATGGACTGCAGCCCAACAGGCTCCTCCGCCCATGGATTTTCCAGGCAAGAGGACTGGAGTGGGGTGCCATTGCCTTCTCCAATGATGGGCTCATGAACCTTCAAAATTTTGTTGTGCCTGGTTCAGAAAATCATCCCCTATCCCCAGCCCTAGGTGACCATGGATCTGCCTTCTGTGCTTTTCATTGATATGCCTTTTCTAGAGTTGTTGGTGAAGCAGTTGCTCAATCTTTTTTGTTGCTGAGTGGTATTTCCATTGTATTTGGATTGTTTACAATTGGAGCCACTAAAGCTGCTATAAATGTTAGTGTCCAAGTCTTTTGGTGGATATATTGTATTTCTCATGGGTAAAAATTAATCTTGGATTGAAATTGCTGGGTTGAGACAAAAATGTGTTTACCAAAGTAGTGCGCTATTATTTTACATTTTCAGTGGTGATGTGCATGAACTCCAATGAGTGTTTAGCAGTAGTAAAGTGTGACTTTGTGTTTCCCTGAAGTCTGATAACGCTGAGCAGTTTTTCATATACTTATTGACTATTTGTACATCTTTTGTGAAGTGTCTGTTCAAATACTTGGACCATATATTACTGGATGGTCTTATTAAGAGATCCATACATTTTTTGAAATAAGAACTTTGTAAGGTTTAAGTACTTTGGCCACTTCATGCAGAGTTGACTCATTGGAAGATTCTGATGCTGGGAGGGATTGGGGGCAGGAAAAGGGGACAACAGAAGATGAGATGGCTGAATGGCATCACTGACTATCCGATGGATGTGAGTCTGAGTGAACTCCAGGAGTTGGTGATGGACAGGGAGGCCTGGCGTGCTGTGATTCATGGGGTCGCAGAGAGTAGGACATGACTGAGCGACTGAACTGAACTGAACTGAAATGAAGGTTTAAGTGTCGTGCTTGTATATTTTCTACTGCTTTGTCTTTTTTAAAAATAGTGTCTTCCAAAGAAGAGAGGTTTCAAAAGATGTTGCTGGTCTATTTTAGTATTTTATTTGTTTACGATTTTGCTTATCTATGAAATCTTTTGTCTATCCCAAGGTCATTAAAATTTTGTTTTACAAGTTTGAGAGGTTTTAAGATTTGGGAACAGTGACAGACTTTATTTTCTTGGGCTCCAAAATCACTGCAGACAGTGACTGTGGCCATGAAATTAAGATGCTTGTTCCCTAGAAGAAAAGTTATGACAAACCTACACAGCATATTAAAAAACAGAGACATTACTTTGCCAAAAGATTCATGTAGTCAAAGCTTTAGGTTTTCCAGTAGTCATGTATAGATGTGAGAGAGTTGGACCATGAAGAAAGTTGAGCGATGAAAAATTGATGTGCTCGAACTGTGGTGTTGAAGACTCTTGAGAGTCCCTTGGACTGCAAGGAGATCCAACCAGTTAACTCTAAAGGAAATCAATCCTGAATATTCATTGAAAGGACTGATGGCTGAAGTTGAAGCCAATCCTTTGGCCACCCGATGCAAAGAGCCAACTCACTGGAAAAGACCCTGATGCTGAGAAAGATAGAAGGCAAAAGGAGAAGGGGACGACAGAGGACGAGATGGTTGGATGGCACTGCCAAGTCAATGGAGTTTGAGCAAGTTCCAGGAGATGGTGAAGGACAGGGAAACCTGGTGTGCTGCAGTCCATGGGGTCACAAAGAGTTGGACACAACTGAGCAACTGAACAAGTTTTTATTTTCAAATTGAGGTACAGCTAATTGACAACACTGTATCAACTTCAAGAAGTTTGAGACTTTTTATGTTTAGGTTGATCCATGTTTAGCCATCCAATTTTTATGTGACACGAGGTAAGGATACAGCTTCACTTTTCTCCATAAACATATACAGTTGTCTTAACACTAATTGAGAAGGCTCTCTCTTCCCTGTTCAGGAACCTTGTTACCTTTATCAAAACTCAATTAGCTATATATGTGTGAGTCTATTTCTGGACAATTCTATTCACTAATCCCTATCTATCCTGATCTCATTGTATCTTGCAGTCTAAGAATAGCAAAGCTTTCTATAGATAGATCAAGTTCTCTAATTTTTTTTCAAATCATTTTGGCTATTCTGGGTCATTTGTATTTACATATTATTTACATATATATTTTATGATGTTTGTTTACAAAGAAAACCATCAGGATTTTGAGCTGATTATGGATTAGACAATTAACATTTACAAAATTGTCTTCCAATGCACAATTATATCTTTCCACTTTCTTTTCAGTCTTACACAAATTTTGCTGTTTCCCTAATTACTTCATGTTTTTAATTTCAATGTCCAATTATTTGTTGCTAGCATGCAACTGAGTTTTGTAAACTGACCTTGTATCTTACCTCACTAAACTCACTAATTCTAGTTTTTTTTTTTTTTTTAATCTATTTAGGAGTTTCATTACATTTGATGTCTTCTGCAGTTTAATTTCCTACAACACATATGCTTGTTCTCTTTCTTGCCTTATTTCCAGGTAGGGTCTTAAGTACAGTGTTGACTAGAAATGGTGAGAGCAAGTATTTCTTTTGTTGTTGTTGTGCAGTCACTAAGTCTTGCCCAACTCTCTATGACCCCATGCACTGTAGCCTGCCAGGCTCCTCTGTCCATGAGATTTTTCAGGCAAGAATACTGGAGTGGGGTGCCATTTGCTCCTCTAGGGTATCTTTCTGACGTAGGGATCAAAGCCGTGTATCTTGCACTGCAGGCAAATTCTTTACCACTGAGCTACTGGGGAAGCCCAGAATTTGCCTTTCCCCAAATCTTAGACTTTCCAGGTAGCTCAGCTGGTAAAGAATCCACCTGCAATGCAGGAGACCCCAGTTCGATTTCTGGGTTGGGAAGATCCGCTGGAGAAGGGATAGGCTACCCACTCCAGTATTCTTGGGCTTCCCTGGTGGCTCAGCTGGTAAAGAATCCATCTGCAGTATGGGAGACCTGGGTTCAATCCCTGGGTTGGGAACATCTCCAGCAGAAGGGAAAGGCTACCCACTCCAGTATTCTGGCCTGGAATACTTGATGTTTGGGCTTCCCTGGTGGCTCAGATGTAAAGAATCTGCCTGCAATGCAGGAGATATGGCTTTGATTCCTGGGTCGGAAAGATTGCCTGGAGAAGGGAATGGCAATCCACTCCAGTATTCTTGCCTGGAGAATTCCATGGACAGACCATGGGGTTGCAAAGAGTCAGACATGACTGAGCGACTGAGCAAGCAAGCAAATCTTAGAAGGAAAACAAACATTGTGCATGATGCTAACTGTAGGTTTTTCATGCTCTGTATTGTTAAGGAAGTTCCCTTCTAGTTCTAGGATGCCCAGAGGTTTTGTCATGAATGTTGAGTTTTAACATATACTTTTCCTGCCATCTACTAAGATAATGTTTTTTTCTCTGTATTCTGTTAATTTGGTGAGTTAATTGAATCTTTAAATTCTAATAAAAGCTTTAATTGTAAAATACACATAAAATTTATTATCTTACCCACACATAAGTGTACAATTCACTAGTATTAAGTATATTCATTGTTGTGTGGCCAATCTCTAGAACTTTTGTCATCTTGTAAAACAAACTTTCTACCCACAAAAAAACTCATTTCCTCCTCCCTCCATTAATTCACTTTTTATAAAAGTTTCAGTTTCTAATTGGAAATAAAAGGGCTTCCCTGATAGTTCAGTTGATAAAGAATCTGCCTGCAATGCAAGAGACCCTGGTTCAATTCCTGGGTTGGGAAGATCTGCTGAAGGGATAGGCTACCCACTCCAGTACTCTTGGCCTTCCCTTGTGGCTTAGCTGGTAAAGAATCAGCCTGCAGTGGGTTCAATTCCTGGGTTGGGAAGATACCCTGGAGAAAGGAAAGGCAGTATTCTGGCCTGGAGAATTCCACAGACTGTATAATTCATGGGGTTGCAAAGAGTCGGACACAGCTGAGTGACTTTCACTTTCACTACAGAAAGCTTTAAAAGCAATGTTCTAAATTAGTTTGCTTGTAGTAAAGAAAAAAAAAAGCCTTTTAAATAGGTGCTTATTAGCTTGCAAATTAAGCTTTACAGTTGTACACACAAAAAAATTAGTGCCTTGGGAGAACAAATATACCTGATGATTTTCATCACTTCAAATTAGATAAAACTAGATTGTGCGAAAAGCAGTTTATTCTACTCAAACCATTTCTTTTAAAAGCAGTTCAGCTAAAATGTGATCACTGCTTGACCATAAACAAAAGTGAAAGTAAGGTTTTTCTCCTTTCCGCTTTGATTCCTCTACACTCTGCTCCTGGCTGAAGCACCCGCAGGCAACATAAAGAAACATTTTTTCATAATTTAAAACAAACAAAAAGGTAACCTAGCAAACTTGACTATGTATTCCTAACAATCATCAACTTGCCTTTTGATAAGTACGCAGTGTTACTATTTCTTCTGTTGCTATTCTGAAATAGTTCAGCTTTGTTTACAGGGTTTTCATTTTTCTTAAAAAGACTAAACTCTCTAACACCTATTTTTAGTTTAGTGGAATCTGTTTTTCCCAAATAGATATTAATAGTTTTTAAATAAAGTATATGGGAATCACATGTATAATATACCAGATGTGAACTGTCACATTTTCATCTAACCAAATATCCCAGGAATTTGAGACTATCTGTATGCTTGGGAAAAAACTTCTAAAAAACACAGAAATATACTGTATAATAGTTTTATTTTTATCATTTTACTATTTTTACATTTTATGCACAAATATTTTTTATCTGAGTAAAAATAGAAAATAACTGTCTTATGTAAAATTACAAAAAAAAACCCACAAAGAAATACATAATTGTTATTATGACAGTATAAGTGTCTTTATTTAAAGAGTAAAAATGTATGCAAAAATCTTCCTCCCTCTTACAAAAGATTGAGAATATTTTTTTCTGGCAGCAAGTGAAATATCACTGAAATATCAATATTTTTATATCCTCTAGATATGAAGACATTAAGTTAGTCACAGGTTGTTTTGAAATTATGAAATTTAAAACGTTTTTGTGCTATTTCAAAGATACATTAGTTCTTTTTAAAAGGCAGTAGCATAAAATGATGAATATGAAAAACAGCAGACCTTACCAAAAATATTTGGAGTCTCAACCCTTTAAAGAAATATCATACTTGAATTTCACCATTTATCAGGGGCAAAAAACCAAACAATCTTTCCTAATTAACTGACATGGACTGTCACAAAAATAAATGTGATGAGTCAATTCATGTGACAATCAACCACCCAGCAATTTTCCCTGATCTGTTTGATTTTCTGATGCCAACACAAATTCCTAAACTTCAGGCTAGCAAGATACGTATGAAAACTGGCTCAATGAGAATCTCATGTGGAAAAAGTTTTAAAACAAAAATGAATGTCTCATTATTTTTATACTTATATGGTACAGAAATGACCAATAATTTTATCTTTCATCCTCTGATACACTATAAATTTTCCTGAAAATTTATTCATAAAATCAGAGCAAAGAATGAATAGCATAAGTTTTATTTTCTTTCAAAATACAAGTTATCTTTCAATAAAAGAAGACTACTTGGCTTCTGATAACTGCAACCTCAATAAGCACAACAGACACAGTTTATAAGCTGAGACAAAGTAACGGAAGTTTCTTGAATCAACTGGGAATATTAGTCTCATTGCTTATGGTGCATAAAGTGATGGAGAGAGGCAAAGAAGAAAAAAGAAACAGCATCAGATTGTTTGAGAACTGACTGTTCAAATGGTAATAAGGAATAAAAGAAAAACTGCAAAAGGAAGAAAGGGAAAGAATTTTTTTTAAGGTATCTGAGGAACATAGGGGAAAAATAAAAAACAAATAATAGATTGATTTTTAGAGATCTAGGAGAATTCCTTGCCTTAAAATACACACACATATAGTTGAGATATATATAACGGAAATCTGTCAACTTGGCTAAAACTTTAACATAATGTCTCCCTCAAAGTATTTTAAATCGAAAGTCAATAATTTTAAGCTCTTGATAATATAACAGAAGAGTAGACTTTATCATTATTATTTTAAAACTCTAACTGACTTGTCAACTTCCCAGACCATAAGAGGATGGTGAAAAATCCTCTTTTCAGCTACCTGTTATCTGAACTAGAACATCTGTATCATATTGCTATTCTACTCAGATATTCTTGCAATCACAGCATTCAAGCTGAACTAATAGTTTGTCAGTCTATTCTGTGTTTATAAAAAGGTAAAAATGGTAATTACAGATTTTATTCTTTCTACTGCTTGTTCTTAAAGGACTTTGACATGATACAATAATGTAAGTGAACTGACATAACATGTTGTAGCCCCACAGTGTAACACTTAATATTATGATCTGAAGTTATCAGAAAAGGAGGTCATACACACCTCCCCCTCCTCTCTTCCTAAGATCCCTGCCTCCTATGGTTCTTTCCAAACCACTATTTAGTACTGGGGGGCAGCAACTGCCAACAATGCCTCCTTGCATTACTGTGGCCCTTTCCTCCTAGTTAGTTAAATGCACTAAATGAGCTCTTATAAAGCTGTTTAGAGGATGGATTTAAAGGAGATGATGAGGGAGAAGGTACATAAAGTAATTTGAGAATCAGTCTTCTGCTATAAGAAGATTAAAGTATCTCATATCATGATTTGTGCATAATACTTTAAAACAAACACAAAGAGAAAAAAAGTAAGGAAACCAAGCAAAGCAAGTAAGAAAAAGACATTTCTAGCCATTTCTGTTCAGTGTTGGCTTGTAGTAGGAAAAGAGTTTCATGTATGTAAAATTATTTAATTTTTAAAGGATTTCTAAGCGAGTTTTGAAATATCACCTTTTGAATATTATGTCTTCATTTATATGTGTGTACATATATATGTGTGTGTGTATATATATATAAGATGGCCAACTGGACATGTATACAGATAGTTGTACACTCACATATGTAATATTCAAAGGAAAAAATTAAACAAATGGGAAATTTTAAGAAAAGACTGCCTGTATTGGAGGTCAAATTTTCCTTTTAGAACTATTTGCAAGTAATTTATCCATGTCTTGAAAGATCAAGTACTGCTGACTGATTTAAAGTCTTCATCAGAAACACAAGACGAGGAAAGCTGTTTTGTATAATAAACGAGCACTATAGGATAATTAATTTTTTTAAAAAGGGAGCCATAACAAACCAAACTAAACCAAAATTTTATTTCTGGTTGAGGTATACTTTTTCAGATTTTTAAATCTCTGACAGGAAAAACAGAGATCATCTGAATATTTTTTAATAGTTAGTTTATTAGGATTTAATGTCTCTCTTGTAATAATTTAAATTCTTGGCCTGACATTATGAATAATCTATACAGTAAATCCTTAAAATTGGCTTTTGAGTAAAGCCAGATTTAAACCTGGATCTCTTTCTTCAGCACTGCTCTTCTGCCAGTCTTTTTTACTGTCTTTTGCTTGCAAATACATAAATTATTTTAATAACATGATACTCTTAGTAATTTTATTAATATTATAATTTTATTGAATATGATTACTTTAGCTCTGCTTGATTAGATGAAACAGGCATACATGCTTCAGCTGTGAAAAATTCCATTTTCTGGTTTTTATGTAAAGCAACATCTAAAGCAGCAGAGAGGGGAAACAGTTATATTTTCAAAAATATTAATAGTTAAGCCAGACTGTTTCCTGGAGATACTTCATTTATTTTTCATCCTCAGATGCTACTGGCTATTTTTGGTAGGGCTAGACATTAATACTGACCAGTTTAGCTTTTCTGACTGTTAACAAACTATCCCACAATGAACCAGCCTAAAGACATTGTGGTGATTGTTTAACATACACATATTCTAAAATATATGCTCAAAGTAAAAAGATCCAAATTCACAAGGAGTATGAAATATTTATAAAAAAAATCATGCATCAGATTGTACAGTCTAGAAATAAAAGAAGATTCAAATTCAGTAATAAAGGGAAGAGCAATGCTTGCTCTAACATTTTAAGAAAGACCTTGGACTCCCAGAAGGTCCTGGGTTCAGTTATCCTTTTCTGTCTGCAGGGACGCAGTAGCCAGGGCTACTGCTGTGACCGGCTGGGCGATTCCGTGCAGCTGCATCTTTGCGAGTTTCTTCTGTTCACACTCTGTGACCAAACGGTTCAACTCTGCTGCACTGTATCCAATAAGAGTCTTCAAGTCACAGACAAACTTGTACACAAACCTCTTGCCTTGAACTTTACAAATCATGTCCCCATCGTAATAATACCTTTAAAAAGAGAAAACGGCATTACGACCATATAAAAATTTTTTTAAAATTTGGACTTCTTACAATACTTCACAGATTATTCCCTAAACAGAAGCCTAGTATTATATCTATCACAACAGCAACTAACAATGACGTTATATAGAAATATTTAATGCTGTTATCCGAAGAAACTTTAAAATATTCACTAAAATTTCAATGCTAAGTACTCTAAAATTTTATGTACTAAATCTTCAAAACATATTCTCAAAAATTATGCTGCAACACTGAATTTAAAAATAAACATTATAAGCAAAACAAAAGAAACCTTAGGAGCAGTAACAGAATCCAAGAACAAGGAGTCTGAATCAGAGTGCCAAGATTCAAAACCTCACGTCTTTCCTGTGACTACAGGAAAGCCACATTTGTTTGCTCTAAGCTTGTATTCCTCATTTATAAAATGAGATTTAAAAAAGTATGGACCCTAATAGAATTATTGAAGATTAAAAGGATTATCTCTGTAAAGTGCTTAGCATACAATGACTGGCACATATAGCCTACTATAAAATAGAAGCTATGGTGATAATTAAGAACCCATATGGTATGAATAAAAAATTTTAATATACATATTCTCTGGTTGTTGGAATGTCCATTTTTCTATCTTGTACAAAAAGCTTTATTACATATCTATGCCTTCATCTTTATTATTTTAATATATTAAAAGCTCTCCTTCCAGAGAAATTCTCCAAACCAATAGGGGAGCCTCAAAACTGTAAGCAAAAGGGTTTAAAAAAAAGAAAAAATAGAGAGGACCAGAAAAACAGAAAAGAGGACTTCATAAAGAAACAATGTTTCTAAAGCTACACAGGCACACTTGGGGAAATCACTCTAGAAGCCTGGTTTATGGGTATAAAACAGACTGGCATTATACTTACTTTGGAAAAGACTTTGTTTACCCCTATGCACTGCCTGGCGAGCTACAGTCCATGGGGTGGCAGAGAGTCTGACATGGCAGAGCAACTAACACAAAAACACACACGTGCACTGCCAATTCCAACTAACAGGAAAAAGGTAAGTCAAAACTTCTGGGTTGGCAGACTTTGGAGACTATCTTAAAATTGTACTGCCCACTTGTGTGCATTTGTACTCAGTTGACGAAGAGCTGTTACAAAACAAACTACATGCAAAAGTACAGGTGGTATAAGCTATCACATTAGTAGGACTTTATTAGAAAAGTAACTCAGTGTAACCAAAGATCCATTAACAAAAAACTACATGCAGTAAATTGTCATCTTTCCCTAATTCCAGAACAGCTACAGTATAATGGTTATGTCCACTTTCCCAGTAGGAGATGTAACACATTGGGCATAGTCTTGTGTCTCTTTTTTTGTCAACTACATTAACATAGAATTATAACTCAGCCCACAAACTACCAACAGCTTATCATCCAGTTAAAATACTGTAGGCATTCTGATTTAAGTGAACAGCTCAGTGACTTATTACAAAGTGAACATTATTCACCTGTTAAATATGACTCTGGTCAAGACACAGAACACTGCGTGCACCCCACAGCTCCTCCACAGCCCATCTCAATCATCACCCCTCCCTTGCTCTAGAAGGTTGCACAATCCTCGTTCATGGTAATAATTTCATTGCTGCTTTTGTATTCTTAACACCCAAACATGCATCTGTAAGTGCTGTAATTTAGTTTTGCTGTTATTTGCATGATACTGTATTAATTCAGTATACACTCTTTTGGGTCTGGATTTTTTTCACTGAACATTATGTTTGAGGTTCACCCATATCAGTGCATCTTCATGGATCCACAGTATTCTATACAGTATATCACAGTTTACTTATTCACTCTACTGTTCCAAGATATTTGGGTGGTTTCTGATTTTGTGCATGCTTACATGTTCAATCACTTCAGTTGTGTCCAACTCTTGGCAACTCCAGGGACTACAGCCCACCAGGTTACTCTATCCATAGTATCTCCCAGGCAAGAATGCAGGTTGCCATTTCCTACGTGGGGATCTTCCCACCCCAGGGATCAAACCTGTGTCTCCTGCATTGCAGGCAGATTCTTTACTACTGAGCCACTGGGGAAGCCCCTTCTGATTTGGGGATGTTACACATAAGGCTGCTATAAGCATCCATATGACTATATATATACATTTTTGTCTGGTAAATCCAAGATAAACTGCTAGGTTACTGGTCACAGTTTATACTCCTACCAAAAGTGTAGAAGCATTCCCACTGCTACATATCCTCACCAACACTTGGTACAAGCAATTATTTTCATTTTAGTCATTCTTGAACGTGTTGTGGTGCAGCTGATACGTTGTGTCCAACACTTCGTGACCCCAAAGACTGCAGCATGCCAGGCTACTCTGTCCCTCACTATCCCCTGGAACTTGCTCAAACTCATGTCCATGGAGTCTGTGATGCCATCTAACTATCTCATCTTCGGTTGTCCCCTTCTCCTCCTGCCCTCAATCTTTCCCAGCATCAAGATCTTTTCTAACGAGTTGGTTCTTTGCATCAGGTGGCCAAAGTATTAGAGCTTCAGCATCAGTCCTTCCCATGAACACCCAGGACTAGTCTCCTTTAGGATGGATTGGTTGGATCTCCCTGCAGTCCAAGGGACTCTCAAAAATCTTCTCCAACACCACAGTTCAAAAGCATCAATCCTTTGGCGCTCAGCCTTCTTTATGGTTCAACTCTCACATTCATACAAGACTACTGGAAAACCACAGCTTTCACTAGATGGACCTCTGTCAGCAAACTGATTGGCACTCTTTGCGACCCCATGGACTGAAGCACACTAGGCCTCCCTGACCATTGCCACTTTACATTCACATATAAATTCTATAATCATCTTGTCAAGTTCTATGAAAACTTATTCAGGCAGCTACTGCATTGAAACTTAGGCCAACTGCAGACAAGCGACATCTTAATTATTAATTCTAATAATTCATATGTAATTTTGAGGGGACTTGCAACCCACTCCAGTACTCTTGCCTGGAAAATCCCATGGATGGAGGAACCTGGGTGGCTGCCGTCCATGGGGTCGCACAGAGTCGGACATGACTGAAGTGACTTAGCTGCATGTACACAATCACATCAACTGTCAAAAATGACAGTTTTAATTCTGATTACACAGAAAGGATCTTTAGATAGTTAGCAAAGTGTTTGACACTGAGTAATAAGTACACTGAAAATAAACATTTTAGTTACTTATATATGCTAAGGAAAACAAACTGTCATTGTGGAAAAGAAAAATTATCATGATAAACTAGGTAACAGTACTTGAATGCTATGATCCTGTAACAAGGAATACTGATTTAACCAGTATTCCACATAATTATATAATTACAATGGGATGAAGGGATAGAAAGGTTGCATGTGTTAATGATGAGAGGTAAATCATACTCTGTGTGAAATTCACAGAACTGCTTTATCAAATTCACTCTTCCAAAAAAACAGACATAATTCATACTTCTCAGATACTTAAGTGCACATACTGAATTTCCATCACTGTAGTAAGCATAAATTCTGATAGTAATTACATCAAAACTTTCATACTATTTATGAGAAATTATAAATAATTATTCTATTTCAACTCAATTGATGATAAAGTTTAAATATCCAGATTTACGCTGACTGGGTGGAAGGAAAAACAGAGAAATAGGTTAACATTTTGCATCTAATTATAAAAATTGACAATATCCATGTATTTACTACAGTTTACAGACACTCAATGCACCTATGCCAAATGACAGCATCTCTGTTAATAAAAAAAACAGAAACCTCAAAGATTAAATATGCTTGTTTTAAA
>SJYQ01020095.1:31917-50082 GCA_006410935.1 Redunca redunca
ATTTTAACATCATTACATAACAATGTTTATACAAATAAGAAGCCATTTTTTAGAAACGACTGGTTGATACTTTTAAAATGCTTACCTTAATGCACGACTAAGTTTCTCATAGTTCATTGTAGGTTTGTTTTTACGTTGTCCCCATTTCTGTGCAACCAGTTCCGGCTGATTTAGCTTGAATTCTCCTTCATCACCAACCCAAGAAATGCAGTCTCGAGCATCCTTGTCAGTAAGAAGTTCTAGCAAAAACTGCCACAGTTGGATCTGGCCATTGTTTCCTAGAAATTGACAACAATGACAAGCACTGACCATAATGCTATGGATTTTCAGAGGGTAAAAGACAACAAACAGGTCCTTTGGTTCATATCTCAGCTACATGAAAAACATAAACTTCTTTTTACAAACGCTATCTAAGTATTTTTGGAGAAAAAGTCCAGGGGGCAGTCCTCAGATGGCAGAGGAATAGGACGGGGGGACTACTTTCTCCCCCACAAATTCATGGAAAGAACACTTGAACGCTGAGAAAATTCCACAAAACAACTTTTGAATGCTGGCAGGGGACATCAAGCACCCAGAAAGGCAGCCCATTGTCTCTGAAAGGAGGTAGGACAAAATATAAAAGATAAAAAGAGAGACCAAAGAGTTAGGGACGGAGACCCATCCTGAGAAGGAAGTCTTAAAAGAGGAGAAGTTTCCAAACACCAGGAAACCCTCTCACCCGTGGGTTTGTGGGGAGTTTTGGAATCTCAGAGGGCAACATAACCAGGAGGAAAAATAAATAAGTAAAACTCACAGATTACATGCCTAACGGCAACTCCCAGCAGAGAAGTAGCCCAGACGCTGGCATCTGCCACCAGCAAGTGGGGGCTGAACAGGGAGGAGCAGGTTGCATGCTTAGGGTAAGGAATGGCCTGAATGACCTGAGGGCAATCTGAGGGAGCTAACGTGAGATAGCAACCCAGACTGTGAGATAGCCAGAAAGAGAGAGAAAAAAAAAAGAGAGAGAGAGAACTTTCCCTGGAAAAGCTCTATCCTAAGCTGGGCCCACTCAGAACAAAGTACTGAGCAAATACCAAAGGAGAGCTAGCCGGCTCTGGACCGGCCCACTCCCCGCTGGAGACAGGGAGGCAGGCAGGTGCCAGCCAGAGCTGGAAGACAAGGGGCAAACTCGGCCCCAGAGACAGCATCCTCTACCAAACTGCGAGCAGGCTCCCAGTTGCTAACCAAGACTTCCTGGGATCCTGGATGGTTGACACCCGCAGGGAGGGTCACAGCCAGAGATCAGCTCCCCAGAAGAGACACACGGCACACCTGAAAGGCTGGGATGGAAGAAGAGATAAAACACAGCTCCCACCTGAGGGAAGTGTGCTCACCAAGCACCTGGTCGCCTGAGCTGCTGGGACCTGGGAAGGGCACAAAACGCAGGCCCAACTGAGTCTGCGCCTTTGTGGAGTACCCAAGACCCTGAACCTGAGCGGCTTAGACCTGGGAAGTGCACGCACCCCAGGGCCCGCTTTAGACAGTTCCCCTGCAGAGCAGCCTAGAGCCTAAGCAGTGTAGACTGGGAAAGCACACATTCCGTGAGCAGGGGCAAACCCAGTGTGGCTGAGACACTGCGAGCACTCCCCACACACGCCAGTGATATTTGTTCGCAGCGTCCCTCCCTCCCCACAGCAGGACTGAACAAGGGAGCCTAAAATAGTGTCCACCACCGCCCCCTCGTGTCAGGGCGGAAATTAGACAGTGAAGAGACCAGCAAAGGGAAGAAGCTAGAATAAACAGAAGGAACTGCTTTGGAAGTGACAGGTGCAACAGATTAAAACCCTGAAGTTAGCACCGACTATATTGGATCTTGAGAAGTATAAGCTGAACAAGGAACTATCTGAAACTGAACTGATCCAAACTGCCCACAACAGCTCCAGATAAATTCCTAGATATATTTTTACTATTATCATTTTTTAAATTAAAAAAAAATTGTTTAAGTTCTCTATTATGACTTTAATTTTCATTTTTATAACCTACTATCACCTTGCAAAAAAAAAAAGACCCCATTTTTAAAGCAAACTTCATATATATTTTTTATAATTTTTGAGATTTTTTTTTAATATTGTATTTTTGAGAGTTTAACCTCTACTCTAGATTTTTAATCTTTGCTTTTTGGTATTTGTTATCAATTTTGTACCTTTAAGAACCCAATCTTCAGTACCCATTTTTATTTGGGAGCGAGATTACTGGCCTGATTGATCTATCCCCCTTTTCACTCTCCTTTTTCTCCCCCAGGTTGCCTCTATCTCCTCCCTCCCCCTTCTCTACCCAAACCTGTGAATCTCTTTTTGCGTTCCGGATGATAGAGAACACTTAAGGAACTAATTACTGGCTGGATCCATCTCTCTCCTTTTGATTCCCCCCTTTATCCTCCTGGACACCTCTGTCTCCCTCCTCCCTCTTCTCTTCTCTGTATAACTCCATGAACATCTCTGAGGGATCCAAACTGTGGAGCGCACATGAGGAAGTGATTACTGGCTAGCTTGCTCTCTCCCCTTTTGATTCCCCCTTTTCTCCTCCCAGTCACCTCTATCTCCCTCCTGCCTCTTCTCTTCTCCATGTAACTCTGTGAACCTCTCTGGGTGTTCCTCATTGTGAAGAATCTTTTCATCATTAACCTAGATGTTTTATCATTGGTGCTGTATACATGGAGAAGTCTTGAGGCTACTGTAAGAATAAGACTGAAAACCAGAGGCAGGAGGCTTTAAGTCCAAATCCTGAGAACACCAGAGAACTCCTGACTCCAAGGAACATTAATCGATAAGAGCTCATCCAAAAGCCTCCATACCTACACTGAAACCAAGCACCACCCAATAGCCAACAAGTTCCAGAGCAAGACATACCATGCAAATTCTCCAGCAACACAGGAACATAGCCCTGAGCTTCAATATACAGGCTGCCCAAAGTCACACCAAACCCACTGACATCTCAAAACTCACTACTGGACACTTCATTGTACTCCAGAGAGAAGAAATCCAGCTCCACCCACCAGAACACCGACACAAGCTTCCCTAACCAGGAAACCTTGAAAAGCCACCTGTCCAACCCCACCCACAGGGAGGAACCTCAACAATAAAGAGGAACCACAAACTGCCAGAATACAGAAAGGCCACCCCAAACACAGCACTATAAACAAGATGAAAAGGCAGAGAAATACTCAGCTGGTAAAGGAACAGGATAAATGCCCACCAAACCAAACAAAAGAGGAGGAGATAGAGAGTCTACCTGAAAAAGAATTCAGAATAATGATGGTAAAAATGATCCAAAATCTTGAAAACAAAATGGAGTTACAGATAAATAGCCTGGAGACAAGGACTGAGAAGATACAAGAAATGTTTAACAAGGACCTAGAAGAAACAAAAAAGAGTCAATCAATAATGAATAATGCAATAAATGAGATCAAAAACACTCTGGAGGGAACCAACAGTAGAATAACAGAAGCAGAAGATAGGATAAGTGAGGTAGAAAATAGAATGGTAGAAATAAATGAAGCTGAGAGGAAAAAAGAAAAAAGCATTAAAAGAAATGAGGACAATTTCAGAGACCTCTGGGACAATGTCAAATGCCCCAACACTCGAATCATAGGAGTCCCAGAAGAGAAAAAGTCCATATTCACATTTTTATACAGTGAAATAACACAAAATATACATAATTTGACATATTTTATAAATATCAGATGACAATGCAAAAATACCTGTTCTGTTTCCAGGCGAACTCCTATCTTCTCCTGAAATCCTCGGAGCTCTTTGTACTTTAGCTGCCTTTGCACTACTATTTATAGCTTTAATGGCAGTTGGTGTAGCAGACTGCACTGATGCTGGAATAATCTGCACAGCTGCAAAGCAAGACAAGGGGAAAATTTTTTTTTTTTTTTATCCTTCCAGTACAGACAGAGAAAAAAACTACTGAAAGAAAATAAAATGCAATTAGTTTAACTGATGCCTAATTACCTCAACAAAAGTTCAAAGGATAAGGTATAATGTCTGCATTACTGTCTATGAATCTTAAGTGAATAAAACTTGGTTTCCTTATTTTGGAAAAATTTATTGATGTATATACAGTAGATAAAGTTATAAAAAATCTATTTTTTAAAATATTTGTTCATAAGAGATGGTTTATCAGATTTTGGAGAATGAGGACAAATGAGAATTCATGTTCCCCTGCTGACAGGAGTACAAACATACCACCATTTTGAGAAACACTTTAGTAATATCCAGTAAAGTCGAAAGGGTAGAATCCCATGAAATCACAACCAGAGAATCTCACACACATTCTTACAGATACTCATTCAATGATGTCCACAAAGTTTTAAAAATGATAATTGGCAGTGAAAATAAAATGGAGCTATAGATATCAACATAGGTCTCATAAATGTAAATCAAAAAAGCAAGCTATAAAAGGATGGACACAGTATATCACCATCTTTACCCAAAAGTTTATACATGTATAAAATAATGCCCTAAAGTGTTTATGGTTATAAAAGTTCATAAAAATATAAAATATGCAGAGAACAAGAAACCTCAAGTTCAGGGCAGTCATTTAAAATGGGATCTACAATAGGTAAACTTAACATATAAAGTTTTATCTCTTATGGTGTATGCAGATGTTGGTTGTACTTTATGTCTTTGTTTATCTAAAATATTTCATACAAAATTTACAAATTAGCTTTTGTTTTTACTACCTTGCAGTACTAAATGGAACATTTCTTATTGATAAATCAACCCTTATATTATGGGCACATAAATACTCACGTTGATCAATTGTAACTATCTCATTCATCTGTTGTTCTTGGCTTGCCAATACATCTGAAGAACACACATAAAAATTTTTTGTTTTCATTTAAACCACAAATGCAAACTCCAATTCAGTAAAATTCAATTAAAAAAAAAAAAGAAAAAACCACCCTCCATGATTAAAACAAAACCCAAGCAAACAAAAAAGCAAAACATCAAATAATTGAAACTTATTGGCCTAAGAACCTAAAAAATACTTCACAGTCATTTTAAAGGGAATAGATATTTTTAAGAGATGCAACAGAAAGAAAGCTCCAATTCAATGCTCAGAAAAGTTGTTCACAGAACCAGGGTTTGAAAATGTTTATTATAAATCTATTTATTTAGGCTTTATGTAAAAGAGGAAATATTCAAGATCAGATCACCAGAGTCAAAGTATTTAGATACATTTTCTTCATTAAAAAAGGCTCTTTCAAGATGATTGGAGAGATCATCATAATTTGGTGTATGCATGATTAAATACCCATTAAAAAAAAAACTGCTTTAACTTTAGAATACTTCTTCTAAAGATAGATAGCCAAATTTTCAGCAGAATTACAGCTGTTCTCTGTGTCACAAATGAACTAAGTAATTTAACACATCCACAAATACAGGTCTCAAATGAGGTATAGTGAAGGGAACTCCCCCGTGGTCATCCAGTGGTTAGAACTTCGCTCTCTCACTGCCAAGGGCCCAGGTTCAGTCTGGATGGGGAACTAAGATCCCACAAGCTGTGCAGTACAGCCAAAAAAACCCCAAAATCAAACAAAAACCCCCATGAGTTACAGTGTAAAAGGTCCTAATATAACCGTTTGGAGAACCATTCATTACTCATCCCTTGCTATTTCCTACTGAAATGTTATTCACCTCTCAGATAAGAGTTACACTTGCCAGTCATATCCCTTCAGCCTTTTTAGTGCCCATCACAGACTTGGATGCTTCTCTCTCCAACTGAAGTTGCACCCACCAGCAGTCATCTGTGTACCGAGCTGAGTCCTGGGGCCTGGGATCCTAACACAGTTCTACTGAGAATGCCACACCAGGCTCCAACGCCAGGCACAGAGCGGAAGAGGACCGGCAAAATAAAGAGAGATCTGACTCCTACTTGTCAGATAGGAGCTTTCTTTGGGGGTCCTGAGTTTGGGAATGTAAACAATTAAATGAGACTAGCCTCAGATGTGGGTTCTGGTCTTAGCACTAACTTTTTGGCTGTATGACAACAGTAAATTATTCAACTAATCTGAACACTTATTTCTTCATAATGCAATGAGATACTCCCACCTACCACTTCATGAGGCTGTTGTGAGGATTAAAGGAAAATATTTTTAAGAAGCACAATGCCTGAAATATAGTTAACTTTCAGTAAGTTGAAGACACTATTCTTTTATCCAGATTCATAGTTCTGAGTATTCTCCTCAAGGACAACTGTCCTGAAGAAAAGTTCATGCTTTATATTTGTGGTATATTCCCCCCAAATTTTATAAAAGTACCTTGAAAGGGCAAAGTGTTATTGAAATGAAACTGTTCAACTCCTGACTGTGACTGAACACATACCCTAGCTTAAAAAGAGACAAAGAAAAGTCACCACTACATGGCACAGGCATTATTACCAACCTGTTAAGATCAGCCACTCAGCCCTGATTTTTGGACTGTAGTTTGGTGTGTTTCCTGGGAACTCTCAAGATATTAACAGAAGGCAGAACACAGAAACAGAGGGGCTTTTGAAAGGCTGGTCCAAGACCACACAGACACTCTATATATCAAATTCCTTCTCCAGCCCTCAAACCCTGGTCCTGCATAAAGGAAGCAGAGCCCTAAGGGGAAAAGCTCTAGGGTGTATGGAGCAATTTTATGCAAACTCTGAACACTGAAGGTATAAGGCAATTTTTTGTCCCAAAGAAAACTATCAGTAAACTGAGTTTTGTGCCTCTGGCCACAGAAGACACATTCACACCAAGAAGGACACCATAGAGAGCTGGGACTCCTGGGACATATCCTAATTATCCTCTCCATGTACAGTAGGACTTGGATCAAGTTTCACTAGAAGGAAAACTGCAGGAGGCTGGTGGCCTGGGTGGGAAAACTAACCCAAATACTTAAAGAAAGAGGTCTGTCTGTTCAGTACTGCTTCTCCTTGATATTTCACTCAGGAACAGATAGTAAATGCTAGGTTACTAAGGACATGCTACAGACTTCACTCTACAAGAGGATCCAGAGAGCTAGACTGTGTCCCAAGGAGCCTGTTCTGAGAAGCTAGGCTTGTGAATTACAGAAAGTCGACCAGACATAGCCTTACACATCACCCTACCCATTCCCAGATTTTGAGAATTAGATTTCCAAACCCAATGGAATTTCCTTGCCAGGCAGCGCAAAGAATCATGGCCAGATAAAGCAAGGAATTCCTTAAGATATTCCTGTAGGCCATGGGGCTGTTACATTTGTAAACAAAACAATTCCAAAGCAGAGCTCTTCTGTAGAAGACCCATTCTACTGCAGGAAGATGGAAAGATACATAAGATTTCTCACAGCCCCCTATGCTGGGAAAAGCCTCAGCTTTAACATTTGAGAAGCCCTAGGAGAGCCAGAGAGAAACAACAAAGTGCCAATCTGGGATAGACAGCAAAAATCATGAACTTGAGAAAAACCAAACTGCAGTCTAAACACTGTCCTTGTTCTATTCTTGAGAGTTCCTACAAGAAAATGTTTCTGTAAACATGACTCACATGTTAAAAACCTGAAATATTTCAGAATTTACCTTACTCATCTAAAAAGCTCTACGGAGAAGAAAACCTGTGACACCAAGGATAAACTTTCAACTAGAACATTCAACTTATTTATCTAATAGGAAGTGAAACTAGAAATAAACCTTGTAAATGTAATGAATCTACTAAATCTTTTCAATACTTTTCCTCCTAATATTTAATAGAACCAATACAAGAGAAGATAGTGCCAATAAAACAACGAAGGGAAGCCTCTCCACTGAGCTTATTTCTTATTCAACAGCAGATGAAATCCTAAGCATTAAATGACTGAAAAATCCTTCCACCAGAACTGTTCCCTAATTGCGTACACAACAGGATGAAATGCTACCATTTATATTTTCATCCACAGTGATTATAAAAACAAAGTCAGCATGTCCTAGTCACTCATTCTGAAAAATATGTTCTTTGGTAAGCGTTTCTGATTTATATAACAATGTCAGGGAATGGGTTACTCTTAACATTTTAACAGTCACTGAAATATAACATGGATTAAAATTCAAGTAAAATAATTTACATATATTTGAGCTCTTTTGGTTGGACAGCTTTAATCATCAAAATAATGTCTGTTGAGCAACATGGAAACACTGTAACCAGTGGCTTCCAATTCAAGATGGTGGGTTGCATACTTAACTCTACTTCCCCTTTCTCCCTTAAAATCCCATTCGACTAAAAGAAATTTTAAAAGATTTAATCCCCATAATGAAGCGGATGAAAGAGAAGCCATCTGTGAATAAAATAATCGTAAATTTCTAAAAGATGAGCATCAATGAAAGAACTGAATGATGAACCAGAAGTCAACAACTAGAATATATGAACAAAGCTAATTGCAAGGCACAGAATCTTACTTGGATAGAACAGAACTTGGAGTCTAGTGTTAGTCTGCTTGGGTTTGGATCCTGGTTCTGCCACACCCTAGTTCTATAACCTTGTGGGGGCTCTCTAAGCCTCAGATTCCTATCTGAAGAAATAAGGAAAGTAATGATCTCTGGCTTTAGTATAAGATTAAATGAGATTATACATACATATTAGCACATCACAGCCTTACACAATAAGTGTTAATCATTACTGCTGTTAGCAATGAACAATTAAGATGAAAACAAAGCTATAAAGAAATACAATTAAACTTAAGTTATAACGTAAATAAGATAATGGTTTCAATTTTATACATTTTCGAAGAAGTTCCAGATGACTCCAGAGAATTTCTCCCCGAGGAACTCGCTGAAAAAAATCTTCTTGGCTGAGACTACAGAGTTCTCTTCCAGAAATATTCAGTGTAGTGAGGTCTATATCAGTCATGCTGAATTCCTTCATTACCCAAACCACCCAATGCAGGACTTGGTCCGTGGACCACTGTATGGGATCTAAAGACAAAAATATTACCATTAGCCTAGTTGCATCTTAGATATTACAATTTACAGTTAACTTGTCAACACACACACAAAAACAGATAAAATCCAGACACGTTTTTTTTTTCCCCGCAAGTAAGTGAACTCATTATATGAAATAAAAAGATGCTTATACTCCATTTTCTTCTTAGCTCCTTTTCAACTCCTTAATCTAAAATTTGATGGGTTCACGTGTTTCTACATCAGTTAGTTTGGAATTTTATTAAGAAAAAACAAAATGCACAATTGCTCTCCAGTGAGCCAAACAGAAGAATAAAATACATGATTACCTTGTAGGAAATGCCCCCTCACCAAGTTAATATTCAGTTTTTTTCCATTTCTGCAATGTTTATTTCTTATAATTCACTTTTGTATCTCCAACAGCTATTTTGTATTGAAATCCACCAATGAGCCCCTGATGACCAAATTTAGTAGATACTACTTAGCCAGCATTCTTTGACTTTCTCAGCAGCATTGAGACTTGTGACCATCTAAAACTCCTCCTCAATTTCAATGGCACTATATATGTACAATTCTTATTTTTCTTCTATTGGGTAAGCTACTTCATGTCTCCCCAACGTCCTGTTCCTCAGCCCTGAATGTTGACAAGGTTTACCACTGTGTTATCATTCATTTTCTCTCTCTCCACCAGAGATTACACCTACTTTTATGACTTTAATATAAACTCAGTGTGACTTCATCCCAGATAACAAACACCTTTATCTCTAGTCCAAATCTTGTGCCCCTGAAACTACTTTCTGGTGACCCTCAACTGAATGTGTACTCTTGAAAATCAAGCACTATCAACACTCTCTTGAAAAATCTTTCCAATACCAGACTTTCCTACCTTACCCACAAAAGTTTAGAAGGCATGGACTGTCTTTCTTATGCACCACTGAAAGCCCATTTACCATAGTGCCTAGCTCAGGAAATATGAAGATGTAACCAATTCTTATCAATATTATTATAGCCTAGTCACCCAAGCTTGATAAGTTAGATAAATATTCGACTCTTCCCTCTCTAGCCTCATGCAATCCATCAACCAGCTGATCAGTCCTATCACTATTTTGATTCATCTCCTTCTTTCTGCTCCCACAGCAGTCACCTGGTCTAGGCTAACCTAAATGTTATTACCTAGACACACGGAAACTACCCACTCCAACTTACATCACATCCCACTGCCACATTCATTTTCAACTGTCAGCTTCATCAATCAAAATCAATTCTATAATGCTACAGAATAATTCTTCACCCACTATATCTTCTTATCAGCACACTCCCACCTCTCAGCTTTGCATAAAAACTTCCTGTCTCGAATGTCCAGAAGTTTCCTTGTCTACAATAAACTCTTTACCAATTTTCCCCCAGATCACTATGATCCCTTTGAGATTCTAGTAATGTGTTTCTTTTATACCAGTTATTGACAATTAAAACATGTCACTTTTATGGAAACTACTTCTTTTCATTGATTGTTTCTCTCTTTAAATTATGAATGCCCTAAGGGCAGGAATTTTTGAAAAAATGTGTATCACTGTATTCCCAGCACCATCATGTATTAACAGTCCAAAAAAAAAAAGATACACAGAAAATCTATTTATTTCCTAAAAGTTCTATATTTAAACTTATTCAACATAGTATCTTCTATGTCAAGCCAAAATATTATTCTACCTAACATAATTATTACATATTTTATTACCATAGGGTATCCCAAGACGCTCTTGCTCTTTCCTATAACCTTCCAGCGCAGCCGCCCATCTGGTCACTTGTTCTGACGTTTCATCTGAAATGGTCGTAATGTGTTTTGTGCCATCAAGAGTTATCACTTGAGCTTCCTCAACAAGATGTGCTTCTGCTTCCGCATGGTGAGCATCTGGATCAATAACTACTTCAACCGTTTCCGCAGGTTTAACAATTTCCAGGATATTTAGCTTTGGTTCAATTCCTTAACAATGATTTAGAAAAAAGTATATCTAAGTGAAAATACCAAAGTAACACAGCAAAATTTAGTTTAGTTTATATGTTCTCAAATAGTAGAGCAAAACTCCAGGTTAAATATTTTTAACATTATGTCTAAAGAACTTGAACAGATTTCTATTAAATGACAAAAACAACAATTGAACAGAACTTTGGTAGATCACAGGACAGTATTGTACCAGTATTAATTTCCTGATTTTGATAACTGTGGTCATGTAAAAGAATTCTTTGTTTTGGAAAACACACACACTAATGTATTTAGAGACAGAAAAAAAATCATGTCTACATCTTATTCTAACTAGGTCAAAAAATAATGTGGGGATGAGGAAGAGACAGAATAAAGCAATGTAATAATAAAAGTTAACATTTGGGGAATCTGGGAATTCTTTTATTATACTTGCAATTTTTCTATAAATCTAAAATAATTTAAGACCACCACCACCATGCATACAAACACACACACCTTACTTACAAACAGAGAAAAAGAACCAACATGTAACAGGAAATTAAAACTACACTAGGGAGAGTATAAATGAGTAGCTACTCATCTTTAAAAGTTTAAAAAGTCTTTCTAAGCTAATTAAAATTATTTACTGACTCCTTGTCTTTTTAGAAGACAAAGTACTTGTTTTAAACCTAGCCTGTTATGAAATAATCATAGTTACTTATGGTAAAATGACAGTTCTAAGAAACTATCATACAACTTAATGGCTACTGTTTGCTCACTGATTAGTTATAAACTACATCAAAATTTAATCAAAGTGTACTTGAAAGAAAAAATAAAACTCAATTTCATTATTGTGAAGTTCAATCTCAAAGGCTATATTACAGAAACATATACTGCTTTCATTCATTAGGTGGTGTAAACAGAAGTTGCTTTTTTCAAATGTTCATGAGAAAAAAAGATGGCAATTTTTGAAAAAAAAAATTTCCTAAAAATTATTTGTTCTTCCCCCATCAAATTTCATCAAGTCAACTCTTCTTAAACACACTTGCACTGAGAGGTCACTAAGCTTTTAAAGATAAAAAACAAAGACTGATTTTTCTTTCCTGTTTCCAACAATAGGAAAATTCTGGGGAAATTAAGGATCATAAGCAGGTAAGTAGCACTTTCATAATGTGGAAAAAAACTTTGATTTGTGAAACATAATTGTAAGCAATATAATGTGTTTCACCTGATTCACTGGAAAAGACTGTGATGCTGGGAAAGACAGAAGGCAAAAAGAGAAGGAGGGAGCAGAGATAAGATGGTTACACAGTATCACTAACTCAATGGATATGAATTTGAGCAAACTCCAGGAGACAGTGGAGGACAGAGGAGCCTGGCGTGCTGCAGTCCACGGGGTGCAAAGAGTCAAACATGACTAAACAACTGAACAACAACAAATAACATGTTCAGAGATTAAAATTAGTCTAAAACTCTAGTTAGAAATTCCAACAAGCCCATTTAAAAAAGTAAAATTCAATCTACCAAAAATGGTTTCCTAATTTTCTAACTTGTGTATTTGCAAAGATCAGTAAAATACTGTGTGGATATGGCTGACTGGGTCACCCCACAGCCTTTGCAAATTCCTCTCTGTGTGCTAAACTGCAGAGACTAGATTTCCGTGAAGATGTGACTTAGGTTCCAGAATTACTGGCATGAGCGTTCTACTTGGAAATGAGTTAAGAGGGGACAAGCAATCCATCCGTTGGCTAATGTGGATCACTGAAAAGGGAGCATAGTTCCAAGTCAACAGCTCCTGTGATGGCTTTCAGATCTGGCATTTTCCAGATCCCAGCAGAGCAGCAGCTTCCTTGGCAGTCTAGTTTTGCAGTGTGGCTGAGGCATTTTTAGAAAGTCAGCTAGCACATGTTCTTCCAGCCCTCCCTGGGATTCTGTTATTTACTATCCTATAATATATCCTTTCCTGATTAAAATAGGCAGAATGTGTTATACAATTTGCTTCATCCTGACAGATAAAACAATGAAAAGCACAAATATTTAACTATAACATCACATTAACTAACTTAGACAATCATCTAAAACTTATAAAACTGAGTTCCCATATTAGAAAAACATGAGTTAAATTTTTAAATGACAACACTAAAATTAACTTACCTTGGTAAGAAATCACCTGTACACTAAGCTGTACAGTTCCATCTGTCTTTACTCCTTGGTCAAATAAACTTCGTTCTGGATCCAGCTAAACATGGGTAAAAGGATTAAGATTATTTTAGCTCAGTCATCTGGTTTAATATAAATGGATGTGCCAAATAAGACCTAATTACTAAGATATACTAATTAAATTACAAGAGCACATTTAATTATTCAAGTTGTCATATCATTTAATTCTTTGCCAAAACTGAAAAGGATTTCACCACTGTGGTAGCAATTAGGGACAACACAAACAGGACTTGTTTTAAATAGTAGTTTTCTCTAGCTCTGGAGTCTAGTTTAGAATTTTAAATAATGCCAAAAGGCAACTATTATTTCTGCAAAAGTATTTCTGGTAGAAGATAATGCAGTTATCTGCCATGAATAAGCAAGGGTTTTTTATCAGTAGGGACAATTTATACAAATTTATTTATCTACTTCTTGCCAGATCTCTTCATAACCAAGGATACACATTTAAGATCAGGGTTAATTTAATTTCTGATCATGAAGTTAACAAAGTTAAAGGACTTACAACCATACTATCTGATCTAGCTATGAGTATCTTTAGTCATAGTTCTTTACCTTTCAGTATCAGTGCTTTTGAATGCATTTCACACAAACGGCAAAAAGAACTTCTGACTTCTGGATATTTTATCAAGTTTAAAAACATGTTTCTCTTAAATTATTTTGAATAAAGTATATTTCTGTATATACATACAGCTGGAGATACAAAGTCCTCCCACTCTTATTCCTAGAATTCAGCCAATATGGGAATCATGGTACAAACGTATTTTCTAAATTGAAAAACGTCATACATATAAAGCCTAAAATCTTAAGTGACTGCATCTAACTTAAATAGGACAAGACAAACTGTGTAACCCTGCAGAAAGACAGGTCAAATGTGGCAGCTTCACTCCTTAATACAACAGTCTGTGTATGACATTTTGCTAAAAATTCTCCTGAGACTTCTCCCCTCTCTAGTAGACACTGGTAATGGTATTATCAACTAGAAGCTAAAGCCTGTGTAGCTCTGAAACAGGATTCGCAGGTACTGAGCACACTAGTTTGTTCAGTAAGAGCTGGCACAAGGACAAAACTCAAGCATGGTATTTGATCTTGGGTCGTATTCCTTAGAGAATCACAACTCAATTGTTGTTCATCGGCTTTAAAGTCAGCACTTATCTGAAAATATAAAAGCATTTGTATTTGTATTACACAAGTGGCAAGCATTCTGACTCCAACTATATTTGCTTTAAATGATATGGAGAACAGAAGTTGCTATCCTCATATTCTTTTTGAAGAGAGGAAGGGAGACAGAAGAAATGAAAAATGCCCTAGATGCAAAGCTAGTTCTGAATTCTACAATACTATAAATTATGCATATTCCCATTTATTCAACCAATATTCATTTATTTATTTATTGGTGGTAAGGAAAGTTTGCTTTATTTGGGAGGCTGGCAATTGGTGGAGAGCAGACTCCTATCCAAAGCTGACTCTCCTCCACTGACAATCAGTGGGCAAGACCTTTTATAGATGGAAAAATAGTACAGATGGAAAAATAGTATAGTATAGTCAGCTCTGATAGTCATCTTGAAATTGGACATTGGTGGTGTGACCGGTATCATCTTGGTTGTTTTAAGCAGAGTTAATCTTAGTTCCAGGTCACTCTGTTCCCATTTTCTTAAGGCCAGTTCTTGGAATTGTGGCAGCTTATGGTGTGGCTACAGTCTGGTCATCATGTAGTTAAACTTCTTCCACCTGGTGGGGGTTTTAGTATCTATAAGACAGCTCATAGGATACGATAGCCCTTGAGAAAGAACTAAAGGTCCTTGACTTTGCTTAGTGACTCAATTATTTTTGTTTTGTCATGACTGTTTTCCTTTGTTTCTTCATTTTCTCCTTCTCTGTTTAAACTTATTCTTTGGCTAAAGTTTTTTCCATGGACAAAAAGGCAGGCTGAGGACATGGGAAGCAAGGCCCAGTGCACTGTTATTCAGGCGCTCAGCCCTGTGCCACTCTTTGTTACCCCATGGACTGCAGCACGCCAGGCCTCCCTGTCTTTCGCTATCTCCCAGACTTTGCTCAAATTCATGTCCATTGAGTTGATGCCATTCAACCATCATCCTCTGTTGTCCTCTTCTCCTCCTGCCTTCAATCTTTCCCAGCATCAAGGTATTTCCAATGAATCAGCTCTTTGCATCAGGTGGCCAAAGTATTAGAGTTTTAGCTTCAGAGTCAGTCCTTCCAATGAATATTCAGGGTCAGTTTCCTTTAGGATTGACTGGTTTAACTTCCTTGCTGTCCAAGGGATTCTCAAGAATCTTCTCCAGCACAATTCCCTGGGGGCCTAGTGGTTAGGATTTAGCTCTGTCACTGCTATGGCCCAGGTTTGATCCCTTCAACCAATATTTATTGAGATCCTATGATAGGTTGGCTACTTTGCAGGTTAAAACTTTCATTTTAGATAGATCAGGTATTATAAGAGCAGCAACAAATGTCAGAGCTAAAAGACAAGTAAGAGTCCAAATTTCCCTTAATTTTACACGTGAGAAAAAACAAGGTAAGTCCAGTGACACTGAATTATGCAAGGAAAACTTTCCTAGAAAGTCAGCCTCAAACAAGTGAAGAGAGACAATAGGCCTCGGTTCAAATTCCAATGCACCCCACTACATGGGGCAAATTATTTGATTTAAATCTCAGTTGCTACATCTGCAGATTATGATTAAGAATATGCCAACTTCAAAGACTGCTGTGAAGAATGAGATAATTTAGAAATGTCTTACAACCATATAACTCTAGCTCACCGATTTATTTTTTGGCTGTACCTCACAGCATGGAGAACTTCCCTGACAAGGGAAGATCCCCTGCAGTGGAGGTGTGGAGTCTTAACCACTGGACCAACGGGGAAGCCCTGGTTCAGTTATTTTTAATGGCTGCCTTGAATTTTAATCAACAGAATTTATTTATCTCATTCCCTATTTTTGGATCATTTGAGATGTTTTTAGTTTCTGCACAGCTATGTAATGTACGCCTTTGCTCACTGAGGGGAGCACTTAAGAAAATTCCTTGAGGAAAGCTGCTAAATATTTCACATTCAACACTGAGACACTAAATACTAAGTTACCGTCCAAAAAGATTATGTTAATTTACCCCTATGAAGTATGTTATGAATTATGTTAATTCACAGCTGAGAGAAGAAAAACCTTAAATCATAATATTATTAGACTCACATATATTCTCTTTAGAAGAACAACTTCCCTCCTCTCCTCCCCTAATATTTATTAGCTTGCTGGGGAAAAAAAGTATGGTTAGATGGCAACTAAAATTCACAAATTTCATCAAAACATTTCAACTTATTCTACATCAGTATCTTATTTAAAAATAGAGGAGACACATGATTTGAATTTTTTAAAAATTAAGGCAGAAGTTCTGATTTGTGGAACAGCTATAATACAAAGCAGAGGGAGGAGGAGTGAACAATAAACCAAACCAAACATTCGAAAAGATGACATGATACACGTAATACAGAGTTAGAAAAACAAAATAAATCCCTAGTACTTATTCATATGTTCAAGAAAGGTCTGAAGAAACTATTTGAGCAACCCTATATAGGCAACTACTTTTTATACATAAAAATACTCCCTTTCTTGAAAAAATACCACAAAACATGACTATAAATATGCTGCAAACATATTATTATTACCACAGGTAAACTCCTATTGCAACAATCTCCAAGATATATACATATAGTGGTATTTAAATTTTTATCCAAAATTTACTGCTGGAGCAAACACAGATGGAAAGGAATATAAAATCATTTGGTCAAAAATCTAAAAAAGGAGGAAACAAATGTACAAACAAGTTAAAAGTTAGTTAGAAACAGGATGTGAGGGTACAGTTCTTCAACTTTCAAGGTCAATGTGCTTCTCACTACGTTTAAGCTCTGGTTAAACTGTATTTAAACTTCTCATTTCACATTTGTCCAGTTGAAAAAGGAAAGTTTAATTTATTATTCAATCTTTTAAAAATAATTCTAAGTAGAAGAAATGTTTCTGAAAGAACTCTATTTCTAAATGCTTACATTTTATAAAAATATAGGTCAAATGGAGAGAAAGGGGAGATAAAGGCTATAGTTAGAAAAGGCCAATAGTAACAACAAAGCCATTTCCAATGCAGACATAAATGCTGAAATACAAATCTCAAGAAAGAAAATAATAATACCTGGATATCTTGCAGGCAAATTTCGTGAGCATCCAAAGAACACTGTAGTCTTGGTTCTAGGAGTTTCTTTAAATTGCCTATTGGCTCATTGATGTCTATGGCCTGACTTACACATTCAGCTGGAGTGTAGGTCTGTTCTACAATGCTGAAGAATACAGTGTTAGAGGGCCCAATGTTAAAGAATGTAATGGTTAACAATTACCTTCTTACCCTGGATATTAACCCAACAATATGTTCAAAACAAAATTCAATTCCAAAACACGTTTCTGGTCTTTGAAACTCATTTCGGCACAGACACCTTTCATAGTGGTAGGCTCATCATCAACTAGTGTTGCCAAACTTAATAACGAATCACATTACACAAAGAAATGCAAGCTTGAAATTTAAGGCACTTTGCAAATAGACCACATCATTCATACACACACACACACACACACACACACACACACACACATTATGTACGTGTGTATGTGCATACTAATACTGCTTACACTAAAATATTTAAGGGGAAATGACCACATTTATATTTCCAAGTTATTTTGAAGAATTTCAGGCTCAGAAAGGAATATAAAAAGTCTCCTCAAAACTTGTATGGTAGCTCTACTTTCCAAAATCAATACAATAATACAAGTTATAAGCTATGAAAATACAGGTTATATAAAATATTTTCCATCTAATCTAATCTGAAAACTACTGGTTATACTCAGTCTAGATTCACCTTAAAAAGTTATATTCTTCCTTTAAAACTCTCTATGTGCCTTTTGCATTTTTACTTCATATTCTAAATTCTACAAAAAACTGTTAAGTGCCTTAAGAGTAAAATCTTTGGTAAGTAATTCTACATATCTTTTGTGAATCCTTACTTGAGG
>SJYQ01020095.1:50232-60601 GCA_006410935.1 Redunca redunca
ATTCTTCAGCTATAGCAGAGTGGGCTATATATTTCTTTTTTTGGGTAATAATAATCGTTACAAGAGTCAGATGTCACTTTAACACAGATTTTTAAGGACCCATTTTACATAGGCTCAACATTTAAAACATTTTTTAATATTCTGTTGCCATCATTTAAACATTGGGAGATCCATATAAAAAAATCTGATTACCAATTTCCCTTGAGAAAATGTGGATGATCTCACATCGCTGGATCGACATTCCTGCATAGCACTCTGCTACAACTAGACAGCTCTAACTGCCGGCTTCACATAGCTACTCCCCAGGTCAACAGTAACTGCAATCACAGTAACTACCAACCTCTCACATGAGACATCAACATAGGTTTTCTCTACAAAGTCAAACAGTAAAAACTTTACACTCTGTGAATCATTTATACATATATGTGTGTACAAAAACATAAATATATTCATGTCAGGCTTCAAGACAGCTCAAACGATCCTCACCCTCTAATATTTACAGCTTTTTACAGTTCCCTCACAAACTGTCCCAAGGCTGGACTGTGTGACCAAAGGACTATGGCAGAGTGATACAAGCACTGCTTCTTAGATTAGCTTATTTAGGAAGACGCTGGGGAACGCTCCCTCCAACCATTTGCTTTAGGGAAAGCCACCCGCCATGTGGCGAGCAGCCCTACACAGAAGCCCGTGTGCTGAGGAAGTGAATGGTCCTGTCACCAGTCTTATGAGTGATTTTAGAAACAGATATGCTACCATCAGCCAACACTTCAGATGACTGTAGCCCAGACAGACAGCTTAACAGCAAGCTCTTGAGAGTCTCTGAGCCAGAACGAGGCAGCTGACTGACTGGATGAGAGGCTTCCGACTCTGAGAAACTCTGTGAAAGAATAACTGTTAGGTGTTTTAAGCTGCAAAGTTCTGGAGTAAAGTGCTACATAAAGAAGTATATGTATGTATGTATATATAGCCTATTGTTTCTTCTGCTGGAGAAAATAGCACAATCAAACAGGTTGAAAAGCTCCATTCAAAACTTAATGTCTCCTGTGCAATCACATCAAGGTATTTTAGACCTTTTTGGCCAGGAAAACGTTTCCATGCCAGGGCATGATGGGAGAGGACAGGGTGGGGGGCACTAAAACGAGGTTTGTATTTTGAGCTAGAGCCAAGACATCTTGCCTGAGCAGATGAGGCAGCCTGAGTAACCATGGCTTCATGAGTAATCATGGCCTCAGGGCAGAAAAGCTGCTAATTAACTGGCACAAAAGTCTCAATTATGCAAGACAGAAAAGTTGCAAAAGATCTATTGCACAAGATTGTGCCTACAGCTGACAATACTGTATGATACACTTAAAAATTTACTGAGGGCAGATACTGTGTTAAATGTTCTTACCACAATAAAATAACAATTTTTAAACAATTTCAGGTCTTTCATCTCAGCTGCACGCTCAACATTCAGCAAACTACTCAACCTTAGCAATGTCTATTCCCACTGGAGTTCTTTTAAACCTCTGTTACTCTGCTGAAGTTTTGTACCACTTTTTAGCCCCTCTTACTTTTAGTACATTATCTCAGCTCCTGCTTTCCAGAGTAAACTAGGACCATTAGTCATTACCTTCCTTGTCCTTCTTGACTCCCAAATCCCTCTTTTTAGTCATATTCTCTCCTTGGATCCTGAACTCATTACCACTGCCCACCTTCCTTAATGGAGTAAGCAGTATTCTATTACTATTCCAAAAACTAACACCTTTCACTTCTCTATATGCTTAGCACTATGATGGCTCATGACCAACCTAGACAGCATATTAAAAAGCAGAGACATTACTTTGCTGACAAAGGTTCATCTAGTCAAAGCTATGGTTTTTCCAGTAGTCATGTATGGATGTGAGAGTTGAACTATAAAGAAAGCTGAGGACCCAAGAACTGATGCTTTTGAATTGTGGTGTTAGAGAAGACTCTTGAGAGTCTTTCAGTCCAAGGACTGCAAGGAGATCAAACCAGTCAATCCTAAAGAAAATCAGTACTGAATATTCACTGGAAGGACTGATGCTGAAGCTGAAGCTCCAATACTCTGGCTACGTGATGCAAAGACCTGACTCATTGGAAAAGACCCTGATGCTGGGAAAGGTTTGAGGGCAGGAGGAGAAGGGGACGACAGAGGACGAGATGGTTGGATAGCATCACGGACTCAATGGGCATGAGTTTGAGCAAGCTCTGGGAGTTGGTGATGGATAGGGAGGCCTGGCATGCTGCAGTCCACGGGGTCGCAAAGAGTCAGACCATGACTAAGCAACTGAACTGACTGCCTGCCTGCCTGATGGCTCATACAGCTGTGTGTTTCTTCAAATATAACGTAGTCTCTACCAGGGCAGATTAGAGTCTCATTTATTGATGTACTCCTGATAGTTACTATTTGTTGAACTAGTTCAGGCTGTGAATTAAACTCTTACTGAAATAAAAGAAATCAGCACTAACAAAAGGAAGAATCCAACAGTGCCTGAAGGGTAGAAACCACCACAATCAACTGCTTGACCATTATTAGCTATGCTTACTACCATCTTTAGTTTAAAACTATCTTTTCCTCCCAGCTACAAAGCCATTAAGTCAGAGGAAAAAGGCAATTCATTATCCCTCAAAATGCTGAGGTCAGTTGGGAGGGGGAAAAAAAAGGTCCTCAAAGAACTTGGCTATTCTTATTTTAATTAGGCATGTTTATAAAAAGTAGTAAATTAAAAAAATACCAACCTTTCTTCTGTGCACTCTGCTTTCTCTGTTCCATCAATCTCGATTTCTATCAGCTCCTCTGCTTCTCTTTTCGTCATGGCTGAAGTATTTCAAAAGTTCAGCTCTACAAGAGTTAAATTTTAAGACATTCTGAAATGCATAAGCAGACACGTTATACAAGAAGACCCAATTCAAATAAAACCTAAGGGTAAGCAAAAGAGGAGGACACAATCTTCACATATAAAAGAAAATCCACAAGCAATATTTATAAACCAGTTTTTATTTAAATGGTGTTTACCAGTCTGCCATGACATCAGTATGATTCCCTTGGATTTACTGGGATGTTTTTGACCCTAGTCTCAGTCAACAAATAAATTACTTCAAAATCAAGTGAAAGGCATGTCCACTGTATTACAGCAGTTTGGTCTTAATAACAGATTTAAACCTGTACCTTAAAAATCAACATGGGAATGCCCAGTGGTTAGGACTCTGCTCTTCCGCTGCAGGGCGTGTGAGTTTGATCCCTGGTGAGGGAACTAAGATAATCACATGCCACACAGCAGGGGTTTGGGGGGGGGGATCAACATGGAGTTGAAAAATTTACAACTGTCCAGCTAAAACGCTGTACTTTACTAGCAGAGTTTGCTATAAACCACTATTGACAGAGTAAGGTAAATTAAAAATTAGCTAATTAAAAATTAACCCAAGCTATGATTTATGTTACAAATTACATACCTTATACATGCCAGTATAATATTCTCAAATGGCAAAATAAAGTAACAAAATCATAGATATGTGAATTACTGCCCTGATTACACACTAGAATCCTTTATGATTATTTTTTAGATGTGGTTTTATACCTTTTAATCAAACTATTACATCAGTTTTTAATTCTCGCATGTAAAATTTTTACTTACTACATTAAACTTCCATTGATTTTTGTACCATTGATATATTATGTGCCATTCTGTACCATTTGCAGTACCAATACTAAAATGTTATAATTTTATAAAATGCTAAGTAATGTATAAAATAGCGGTATATGTCGGCATTCCTTTATGGCCATTTCCAAGATGTTAATGCTGTAAGTTACAGGTTGCTGTGGTGCATGCTCAGTCAGTTGGGTCTATTAGAGACCCCATGGACTGTAGCCTGCCAGACTCCTCGGTCCATGGTATTTCCCAGGCAGGAATATTGGAGTGGGTTGCCATTTCTTCCTCCAGGGGATCTTCAGACCCCGGGATTGAACTCACATCTCTTGCATCTCCTGCACTGGCAGACAAGATTCTTTACCACTGTGCTTCTTGGGACGTTTACTTATCAGCTGACCTTAAAATACAGAGATCATCCTCGATTATCCAGGTGAGTCCAGTGAAACCACAAGAATCATTAAGAGGGGAAGAATCTAAAGAGATTCAGAAAGATTCAAAGTGAGGACGACTGACTGGTTGTGATTGGCTTTGAAGATGGAAAAAAAAGAGCCAGAATCCAAGGAAGACAGGCAGTCTCTAAAATTTCGAAAAAGAAAGGAGACAGACCCTCTCCTCAGAGCCTCCAGAAGAAATACAACTCTGCCAACACCTGATTTTAGCCCAGAATGACCCATTTCAGACTTTTGACTTCAAGAACGTATGATAGTAAGTTGGTGTTTTCAAGCCACTAAGTTTGTAGTAATTCGTTACTGTAGTTCTAGGAAACTAGTAAGTCTTCTTTCCCACTTTAGAGAGGGTTGTAACTCTCCTCAGGTCCAAAAATCTCCAACTACTGGGGAGCTGGTTTTCTGATAACTTAGTCTCTAAATTCTGGCATCCGATTTCTCCCTCATTATAAAGGCTCCTCTCATAGCTCCTTTATAACAAGAAAGAATAATAATACGAGGATGGGGCTCCCCACTGGAACAGATACACATCATGCACATCCAGCAGAATGCCTAGGCCCCAGCAGGTTTTGTTTGGGATGACAGAAGAATGAAGGGCTTTTGTTTTCCTTTCTTGCTGACCACAGCCTAGTCAGTCTTTCCTTTCTTCATAAAGCCTATTTCTTAATTGATACTATGTGTTAAAACTGTGGAATTCAACAGGAGCACTAAAGCAAAACACTGGTGGCAGTAACCCAGTAGCAACCGACCTTACAGAACAGCATAAGCTCACCTGGGAAGGCGTGTTTGTTGACAGATGTATACACAGAACTTTGAACAGTGCCGCTCCTTTTGTAGGCACTGTATTAAAGTGTGTTTAATAAGTGAATGTTATAACAACCAAAGGGGCTTCCCTGGTGGCTCAGCTGGTAAAGAATCCGCCTGCAATGCGGGAGACTGGGGTTCGATCCCTGGGTTGGGAAGATCCCCTGGAGAAGGGAAGAGCTTACTCAATCCAGTATTCTGGCCTGGAGAATTCCATGGACTGTAAAGACAGCCCATGGGGTTGCAAAGAGTCGGACACAACTGAGCAACTTTCACCTATGAGCAGATCCTTGGGGCTCCTGTATTTCAAACAGTTGCCATTTTTGGACTTCCCTGATACCTCAGTTGGTAAAGAATCCACCTGCAATGCAGGAGACTTCGGTTCGATTCCTGCGTTGGGAAGATATGCTGGAGAAGGGATAGGCTACCCACTCCAGTATTCTTGGGCTTCCCTTGGGGCTTAGCTGGTAAAGAATCTGCCAACAGTGCAGGAGACCTGGGTTCAATCCCTGGCTCGGGAAGATCCAGTGATCCAAACTGCCAACATCCACTGGATCATAGAAAAAGCAAGCGAATTAAAGAAAAACACCTACTTCTGCTTTATTGATTATGCCAAAGCCTTTGACTGTGTAGATCACAATAAACTGTGGAAAATTCTTAGAGATCGGAATACCAGACCACCTTATTTGCCTCCTGAGAAATTTGTATGCAAGTCAAAAAGCAAGTTACAACTAGACATGGAACAATAGACTGGTTCCAAATTGGGAAAGGGGTACATCAAGGCTGTATATTGTCACCCTGCTTATTTAACTTATATGCAGAGTACATCATGCAAAATGCTGGGCTGGGTGAGGCACAAGCTGGAATCAAGATTGCAAGGAGAAATATCAATAACCTCAAATACACAGATGATACCTCTCTTATGGCAGAAAGTGAAAAGGAACTAAAGAGCCTCTTGATGAAGTTAAAGAGGAGAGTGAAAAATCTGGCTTAAAACTCAATTCAAAAAACAAAAATTATGGCATCTGGTCCCATCACTTCATGGCAAACAGATGGGGAAACAATGGAAACAACGACAAATTTTATTTTCTTGGGCTCCAAAATCACTGTAGATGGTGACTGCAGTCATAAAATTAAAAGACGCTTGCTCCTTGGAAGAAAAGCTATGACTAACCTAGACAGCATATTAAAAAGCAAAGACATCACTTTTCTGACAAAGGTCCGTCTAGTCAAAGCTATGGTTTTTCCAGTAGTCATATGAGAGTTGGACTATAAAGAAAGCTGAGTGCCAAAGAACAGATGCTTTTGAACTGTGGTGTTGGAGAAGACTCTTGAGAATCCCTTGGACTGCAAGGTGATCAAACCAGTCAGTCCTAAAGGAAATCAGTCCTGAATATTCATTGGAAGGACAGATGCTGAAGCTCCAATACTTTAAACACCTGATGCAAAGAGCTGACTCATTGGAAAAGACCCTGATGCTGGGAAAGACTGAAGGCAAGAGGAGAGGGGGACAACAGAGGAGAAGATGGTTGGATGCCATCACTGACTCAACAGACAGGAGTTTGAGTAAACTCCAGGAGTTGGTGATAGGCAGGGAGGCCTGGTGTGCTGCAGTCCATGAGGTCACAACGAGTCAGACACAACTGAGTGACTGAACAGACTGATAAGAACCATTTCACACCACATAATTGACTCCAGAAATCTCGATGACTTAGATGTGAAAGGTAAAGCTATAAAACTAATAGACGAAAGTGGTGAACTTTTCTTGTGGATAAAAAAGGATTCATATATATATCATATATAAAACATATAAGAAAAAAACTGATAATTTCATTACATAAAAGTTAATAAACAGGATATAGCGTAGAGAAAGACATTTCCAATATCCATATATGATAAGCAAATAATAACTGGAATACACAGTGAACAAGTTGATAATAATCCCCCAAAAGTCAGAACAAATTAGAAAAGTAGGTAAAGAAGGAAACTCACCTAAAGGGAAACCAAAATGGCTAAGGACACGAGGAGATGCTCACGTTCAAGCTATTCACTTTATTCTGTGTGTGTGTGGCAAAGATCAGAATGTTGAAGACTGAAAAGAGGAGCAGCAGGGACCTTGGAGCACATGGATCCTGCCTCTGCTGATGGAAGACAGACAGGACTGACTACTCTGGAGAAACAGCTAGCAGCACTTGCTCAAATCAAGTGATTATACCTATGACCCAGCAATCTTGCCCTTAGATAAGCATTCCAGAGACATTCTCACAGTGATTGATAATAGAATGTTAAGGGTAGCTCTGCTGGAGACAGCTGAAAGCAGGAGCCAATACAAGAACCCGTGATAAGCTAGTACTGCAGACTCAAGAAAATGTGAAAGCAGCACACACTATGGAACTCTAGTAACAGTCAGAAACAAGGAGAGAATGAACACACGCACACAGAGCATAAAGACCGTACCAAAAACAGTGAGAAACGGACTAAGGCTTATATTATGGCAGGACAGCATTTAAAAGGGTCATTTATGTTTTATTTTTCAGGGTCCATGAGCAAGTCCACTCCCGTTTCCATAATCAACTTTTAAAATGAGTGAATTTTCTAGGGACTTCAGAAAGAACTTTTAGGAATTTCCCTGGTGGTCCAGTGATTAAAATTGCATGCTTCCAATGTAGGGGGCATGGTTTCCATCCCTAGTCAGGGAACTAATATCCCACAGGTCATGCAGCATGACCAATAAAATTCAAATAAACAATTAAAACAACAAAAAAGAAAGCACTGTAAGCAGATAGGGTAGGAGGTCCCCAGAAAAGAAGAATCAGGCATGGCTTTTGACAAACAGAAGCCATTTTTGTCCTAAGCCATTTTGAGATCTAAGCCTAACCACAATGCTTACCCTTGAATAGATCTCAGTAATAATGCTCTTAAGGAATAACAATAGCAAAGATAGTAAATCAGTATAGAAACTCCAGTTCTGTTTCCACGGTAAAGATTAGCCTGAAGCACTTTCTAGAGCTGCAGCAGAACTTAAACCCTCCTCTAGTGGCAACCACTGAGATCAACTATAACCCCAAGGATGATAATATTGATCTTTTCTGACCTTTGTGACTTCAATCAACTAAAGCTTGGTTGCTGTCAACCTCTGCCCCAATCCTATCTTGAACTCTCCTCTTCAAGCTCCATAAATATGCATGTACCCTTAGCTGAAGACTTTCCCCAGTTTTGCTGCTTTGGGAAAGATCCCCCGGTGTTCTTCTTGCTCTAAGTAATAAATCTCTTCTCCTGATGTTTGGCTTGGTTGTGTCTTTTGTCTCACACCCACCAAAAGATGAATCCAGTTTTCTGAAGTTACCAGAGAAATGGCCCTTTGATCAACAGGGATACTTGGCACACCTTTTGACAGAAGCACTAAGACAGAGAGCCGTTAAAAGAAATTTATTCTGTGATCTTTCAAAAAAGTTAGAGATCAGCCTCTAAAAGGTGCCAAAGCTGCGGGGGGCGGGGGGTGGGGGTGAGGATGAATCCAATACACTTTTGGAAAACACTGTGTTACTTAAGTCTCTGAACTGATCTTCTTTCTCAATTATCTAAATTTAGCCTAAAGAAGCAATGGAGACATTTGGCAAGCTGTCCAAATCTTTGCTGTCATTGCTTGAGTGGGTCTTAGCTCTTCTCCTTGAGCCAACTGCCCAGGATTCTATGTTAATACTTAAGAAAATGGAGAAGACAGCATTATTTGGAGACTTTCCACACAGGAAAATGTCCCTTGACACTGGTTTTTCCTGGATTAAACCTAACCTGCGTTCAGAACACTTCACAAAACAAATACAAATTTATATTTAACTAAAAATTCCAGGAAAGGCTAGTATTCTTTAAAATAGTTATATTTACCACTATCTTTTAAAGCCACAGATAAATTTGAGGATTATTCTCCACTGGAGCACGTTATTAGAGTTTAGAATAATTTTTCATAGTGAAGGACAATAAGTAAATGAAGGATGCTGCTGCTACTGCTGCTAAGTCGCTTCAGTCGTGTCCAACTCTGTGCAACCCCAGAGACGGCAGCCCACCAGGCTCCCCCATCCCTGGGATTCTCGAGGCAAGAACACTGGAGTGCGTAAATGAAGGATAAATAAACACAAATGTAATCTGGGAGTTTTTCTCAAGTTAAAAAATACTGTTAAATATTCTGAGAAAAAAGACATTTTTGGTTTTTAAAGATAAAAGTCAATAGCTAAGAAAAAGTAAACACAGACATCTGTGTGTACACATCCAGAGAGAGAGCAAGTGTGAAGAAAGTGTGGCAAACTTGGTGTCTCTGGGGGTGAAGGTGTACCTTGTACAATTTCAGTGTGTAATTTTTTGAATTTTCCTTTAGACTTTAAGTTTTATAAATAAAATTTGGAGGAGATAAGTCAACAGTTTTAATCGTTCAGCCTCCACATGCTCCTCCATTAAACACCTAGCTCATTATTTAGATTCTTATTTTAAGATGATACACGCCTCATGTCACTGCTCCTGTAGACGCAATCCAGGTAAAACTGACATAAGTCCATATAGCGTCAGAATTTGTCTGAAAATAATTAAGGCTGGAAAGCTCGGATCAAATCCCAAGAGAGAGAGAATTTATTGTTCCCTCCAGTTTCGAACTAGTTGACCCAGTTTCTTTTGACATTAAGACAATACAATACCTAAGAACGTTATCCCTGCCCAGTTCTTTGCTTACGTGGACCCTTCTAAACCTTTGCTGCCTCTACGACTCAGAACTACCGCGAGTCTTTCTAAATCACTAATCTCTTGCAGTGCAACATTAGGCGTGGTCCTCCCTGCCGTTAACCTAATCAAACTGGGATTCCTAGACACAAAGACGTCGTTGGTTTATCTTCCAGCCTGCAAAAACAAACTTAAAAACCTGACAAGCTACACTAAACCATCGTTTTCTCGTCTCACTTCCTCATTTTTAAAAGAAACCCAATGGACTCCACAGACATTAAACAGATGGCTTTAACGCAACTGCAAGACAATTCTAGAAAGACCACTGGACGCGAAGGGAGAGCGCATCGCTGAGTTGGCAAGAAGATCGATATGGCATCGTCCTGTGAGATCCCAGGGGCGTCGGGATCAGGTCCCGACCGCGGCGGCTGCGAAGCACGGCGGACAGCCGAGCAGGGGCACAGGGCGGGGAGGGGGCGGCGAGAGGTGACAGGAACTACCCGGGCCCCGGGGGCGCGCGGCCTCGCGGAGCCCCGCGCCGCGCGCCCCCCGCCCCTCCCCGCACAGCCTCCCCCGCCCCTCCCCACCCGGCTCCCTCAAGTCTCCACGAACGGAAATGGGAGTCACAGCGCCGGGGACCAGCGGAAACAAAACACAGAGGCGGCCGCGGGGGGGCCGCGGTGGGGGAGAAGGCCCCGGAACGAAGCCGGCCCGCGCGGGCCCGCGCTCTCTTCCTCCCCCGCGGCCGCACTCACCCGC
>SJYQ01020095.1:61317-130880 GCA_006410935.1 Redunca redunca
CAGGAGGAGAAGGGGACAACAGAGGATGAGATGGTTGGATGGCATCACCAACTCAGTGGACATGGGTTTCGGTGGATTCTGGGAGTTGGTGATGGACAGGGAGGCCTGGCGTGCTGCAGTTCATGGGATCACAGAGAGTCGGACATAACTGAGCGACTGAACTGAAACTGATACTAAAAGTGGATACTCTTTTTTAGATTCTTTTCCCTTTTCAGTCCTTATGGAGCATTGAGTAGATTTCCCTTGCTATACAGCAAGTTCTTATAGTTATCTATTTTAAATATCATAGTGTGTATACATCAAGATCCCCATGCCCTTTCTCTGAAAGTAAATTATAAGCTGCGATAATGGAAAAAAATATCTCCAGCTAAATCTCTCTTTGTTAGAAATCATGCTGGACTAGTTTCTGTATTTCTACAAGATAAGAGAAAGCTAAAATAAATAAATAAATAAATTTACCCTTCTGAGTTCCAAATGAGCTAAAGATGTTATACTAGGAAGTCACTGATAATTCTAGTTTCTGTGTATTGAACATAATAAAAAGGCCTTCCCCTTAGAACAATTGTCCAGTCATGACCACAGAGCTTGGCTGTGAACTGTGGACAAAGGCTTTTGTCTCCACACCCATGATCCCATGACACATGCCAGCTTCAGACAAAACACTAGCACCTTTAGCAGAGGGTAGAAAGAAATATAAATAAAGCTGAATATTACTTGATGTTGTCTTGGATAGGATAGAAATAAAAGGATAGTAAAAACTTTTTGCCTGAAAACTCCTGATCCCTTCAGAAATACCTGAAGAGATGTCATATCGTTTTCATTCATCTGATCCACAAAACTCATCAAAATAATTCATTCTAAGTCCATTCATCCCAAAAACTTCAGCAAAATGACAGCTGATGGATTATAAAATGGCAAAGGAAATATAATGTCACAAAGGTAAAAAGAATGGAAGATTGACAAGAAGAAAGGGAATTTGAAATTTTGACAAGAAGATAAGATTTGGAAAATGGGAAAATCAATAAGTGGGTGGTCACTGAACTAGAAAATATAAGAAACACAGGCCTGAGGAAGTGCCTGCAAGGGAGCAATCAAACATGAGCCACACATTCTTGGAAATTTCAGAGAGAATACTAGATAAAGGTGGGAGTGGATATGATCCCAAAAATCAGAGGACTGATTTTAAATGTGTATAAAGAGTAGTTAAATCTTTATAGGCATTGTCCACCAGCCCAACAAAAATGGCCTTTGAGTGCCGACAGTCAGAACAGGCACTTTGAGGATAGCTTGTTGTTGTCATTTAGTCCCTAAGTTGTATAAGAGGCCACACTAAAAACTAGGGATATTAAGCAAAAGAAGAATCTATGTACTGAAGAGTGAGACTTCCACTCCCACTTGGCTGGTAGCCAAGTTGCACCATGTCTCAGACAGCAAATTGGAGAACCCCTGCCTAGATTAACTGACAGGTTATGGGCAGTTCTGAGCCAGCTCTGAACCATCTATTCCCTGTGCTGTGAAGAAGTCCTCCCCCAACCATGTCGTACAAATGGACACAGAACTTCCGGTTAGTTTGTTGTTGTTATCCCTGTTTCTTAAGTATGAATAGCTAACCAAGGACCACCAGATGTATGAAGACCTATAACATAAGAACAGAGACAAAGCAAATAAAAAACTGTACACTTGAAGGAGACAGAGACAAGAAGACAGACGAAGAAATATAGATGGAAAAAGACATTGCATTCTTAAAATAAGAGCAAGATGTTTCTTAAAAAGATACCTTCAAAGAACAACAAACAATACCTTGAAAATTTAAAATATGATACCAAAAGTTAGAAATGCATTCAAAGGTTTGGAAGATAAAGAAATCCCCCCTGAAAGTAACAAGAAGACAAAGAGATAGAAAATTGGAGAGAAAAGATGAGAAAATTATAGGTTAACTCAGAGTTAACATTCAGGAATGAATGGAAGTTTTATAAAGAGAAGTGGAGGAGTGAAAGTTCCAGACAGAGCACGTGTGCTCAAGTCATATTACAAGACTACTGGAGTCGGTTGCCATTCCTCAATTGGTAAAGAATCTGCCTGCAGTGCAGGAGACCTGGGTTGGATCCCTGGGTCTGGAAGATCCCCTGGAGAAGGAAATGGCAATCCACTCTTGTGTATTTGCCTGGAAAACCCCATGGACAGAGGAGCCTGGTGGGCTGCAGTCCGTGGGGTCGCAGAGTCGGACACAACCAAGCACACACACATGCCATAGGGAAATGAAAGTGAGGGGAGGGGATATTACCCAAGAAACAATACAAATAATTTTTATAAATTTCCAGATTGGAGGCACCTAGAACAATAAAGGAAAAACACTTATACCAAGGCAATTATCATGAATTCAAACTCTGGAGTTTAAAGGAAAATCCCAGTAGCTCCAGAGAGAAAAACCTGGACACAGAGTTTAAAATGCTACAGGATTCTCGAGAAAACATTGAAAATGATATTTTCAACATCCCTAGGGTGAAAAACCTCAAACCAGGGTTTTATATCAGGTAAACTGTCAACCAGGTATGGAAGGAGAATAGGAATATTTTCAGGTGTCCAAGGTCTTAAAATCGTTACATCCCTTACACACTTTCTCAGAAACCTATTAGAAAGAGTAAGAATGAAAAGGAAAGTGGAAGATACGATACCCAGGAAGTAAGTAACTGAATGGATGCTAAGTCACTTCAGTCGTGTCCGACTCTGTGCGACCCCATAGACGGCAGCCCACCAGGCTCCCCCGTCCCTGGGATTCTCCAGGCAAGAACCCTGGAGTGGGTTGCCATTTCCTTCTCCAGTGCAGGAAAGTGAAAAGTGAAAGTGAAGTCGCTGAGTCGTGTCCAGCCCTCAGTGACCCCTTGGACTGCAGCCTTCCAGGCTCCTCCGTCCATGGGATTTTCCAGGCAAGAGTACTGAATGGAAGAAAGAAGCAAAACAAGTTCACAAGGAGAATAGTGAGTGAAAATTTCAAGGAAGCAGCCATGCAGCAGGCATGGAGAATTCCTAGTTCAGATTGCAGATGGAATCAATGGTGACAGGGGAGGCAGCTCAAAGGCAAAAATGAAACCGTCTGATGTGTACAAGTATATTCAGAAGACGTTGCCCAACTGGTAGAGAATTTGGTGATCATTAGTGGGAAATTAAAATGAATCTAATATAAAAAATGAGGGGAATTTCCCTGTTGGCCCAGTGGTTAAGAATCCACCTTCTAATGCAGGGGGCACAGATCCCTGCCAGGGAACTAAGATCCCACATGTTGCAAGGCAATTAAGCCTGTGGGCCACAACTCCTGACCCTATACACTGCAACTAAGACCTCATGCAGCCAAAAATAAATCAATGAATATTTTTTAATATACTAAAATGAGGCAATTATTTAATCTATGAAAAATAGCATGGTTCCGCTGAAATATAAAAAATATTTACATAGTCACACATGAAATAGTGACTATGATTTTAGAGTAGGAAGGCAATATGTTTATTACATAACACTAAGGTATCAAAAACTAAAAGGATAAACCTTTACTTAGAAATATGGAAGCAAAGAGCAGAAGAGCAAAATGAGCTGGGCGTGGCCACCTCTGAGGAGCAGAAACATGAGCCATACTGAAGGGGTGGAGGACAACACTTTTTCAAAATAATTTTACTTTTTGCAACTTTGTACTCATTAATTTGGTAAAATTTAAAATAAAAATCAACCTGAAGACTAGTCTATCTCTTGGTGACCTATAATTAAACAAAAACTATAACTGTACAGAATAACTTATAATTAAACAGAAATAACTGGAAAAAAATTGTCTGTAGAAAGGAGTAATCCCAGATTTTTCCAGCTCCTAAGAAATTTCATCAATTTCTAACATAATTCTACAATAAGAGAACAGACTGTGTATGATTTTAGGCCATGAAATTTTTGCACCTTGTTTTATGTCTCCAGCTATGTTCCAGAGTCTCCCAGTTTACAGTCTATGGAAATTTTAATAGAATTTGTATCCTACTATTGTCTGAACACTGTATAAATTTAATTATGTTGAATTGGTTCACAGGGCTTTTCAGGTCCACTATATTCTTCTACTTCTCTGTATATTCATCCTATTAATTTTTGAGAGTTTGATATTGAAACTCCAACAAAAATCTCAATTTATCTACTTAAAAAAATAATTGTAATATATGTAACCTCATTCTGTATTTTCCAAGTCTCCTACAAATTTGTTATCATAGTTTGATAATTTTAAAAAATTAAAATTAAAAAAAGAATCATCAGACTCGACTCCACAAAAGCACTGTCCCAAATCTCTGTTTCATAAATTGCCATGTTAAATGGGAGTCAGACAGCCAAGAGCATAGAAGAGGCAAGAAGGACAGAATTTGCACCTACAGTTCTTTTTGCATTTCTTATGACAGTTCTCTGTGCCTTTGCTGCTGCTGCTGCTGCTGCTAAGTCGCTTCAGTCGTGTCCGACTCTGTGCAACCCCATAGACGGCAGCCCACCAGGCTCCCCCATCCCTGGGAGGCTCCAGGCAAGAACACTGGAGTGGGTTGCCATTTCCTTCTCCAATGCATGAAGGTGAAAAGAGAAAGTGAAGTCTCTCAGTTATGTCTGACTCTTAGCGACCCCATGGACTGCAGCCTACCAGGCTCCTCCACCCATGGGATTTTCCAGGCAAGAGTACTGGAGTGGGGTGCCATTGCCTTCTCCACTCTGTGCCTTTAGGAAGCATTATTCCTAGAAAGGAAATCCAAGCTTATTTCCTGCAGCTGAAAATTGCACCTAAAAAATCATCAGAAGCTGCAATACTTACCTGCCCACAAGGAAGTGAGGTAGTGATTGTAAGAAACACCCTAGGCCCATAACCACACATCCAACACCAATCATTATTGGTCTATGCAGTTTTGTTCCAAAATAACTCACGAATATAATCAACAAAAGATTTCCTAGAAAAAAATTGATGTGAGAAATGAATATTTCAATAATTATGAACAAAGTCTGAGTTAACAACCTCACCCAATCATTAACTATCTAGCATTCATTGCATAATAAATATCTCAAATACTAGAACTGGTGCTAGAGATGCATGAAGTAATAAGTGATTGAAACACAACTCCTGCCACAAAGGAGGGCTCTGTTTCATAATGTGTTTCAACAGAGGTTCTTGACCTGCAATCTATAAACCCTGAAATAGTCCATGAATAGAAATCAGTGTTCCATGAGCTTGAGTGAGAAAAATAAAATTGCATCTTTATTTTCACTAACTTAGCTAAATATTAGTGTTTCCTTTGACAATGAAAGCAGACACAAACTCCAGGGGTATTGGCAGCATGTACAATTTTGTCACCAATTATCACCAACAGAAGTTACAGGTTTTGCATATCACATTACAGTTGATGCAGATGCCTCAAAATATTATTGACACTGATGATTACTTCAAAACTAGTGTAGATATTGTTATCTAATGTGTTGGTAAAAAGTGCAAATATATGTTATTTTTAATATTTTGATAATTTTGATAATATACTTTATTTCAATATAATTGGCTTCCTTTGTACTCTTATAATTTTCAACTTATGCAATTAAAATGTTATTCTGAGAACATTTGGCATCAGATTGCCAAAGAGGTCCTTGACACAGAAATATTAATAACCCCGGCCAATCTTTTAGTGATTCTCTGTTATCTAGAAGATAAAAGATAAGTTTTGTAGCGAGCATACAAAGCTCTCCAGTAGCTTATTTCTCACTCCTGCCTGTTTCTCCAGACGTATAATCTAGTAATTCCCACCTGAAGCTTGGCCGGTTGATAATATTGGGCTTAACATTGCTCTACACATGAGCTGCCATGCTGTTTCATCCTCATGCTTCTTCTTCTAAGGGAATTCTCTTCACACTTATCAACCCTGTTTCTTCATCTGGAAAACTTTTCCTTCAAGAGCTTATCTTCCTTAAGGGAGGCTGTGTCTCTTCTCTATGTTCCTATAGGAATTGTCATATACCTATGTCGCCAAACTTACTGCATTCAATTAAATTATTTTGCATCTGTGCCCTTTATTAGACTGAGAGCTGGGTTTACACAGGGCCTGTAGAAGGAATGACTTCCGGCTCCATGGCCAGATCTGTCACCTGTGCGGTGCTAAATGAGGTCTGAGAGGAGGGAAGACTAGGAGACAAGATCAAGCATCACTGGTTTCAGTTCTGCCTTCTCCAATCCTAATTTTTCTGTCAGATACTGATTAAAAGTATTAAAGGCAACTTTCCTCTTAGAGCAAGTAAATCCACTATAAAACTAAAGGAGTAGCATTTGTATTTTCATGCCAGTTTGTTCACAGGAGAAATCTTTCCCTTCCTCATTCTTTCTCTCTGTCCTCACATCTTCCCAATCGGCCACAAATATCAGGGAAGAATAGACTTTATCCTTCCCTACAGGCTGTTTCTAAAATAAAGTCAGTGAGACATGAAAACAGTTTCTTCATCCCTCTACACTTAGAAAAGAGGATTGTCAACCTCCCAGAAACAACAGGAGAAGAAAACTATTTTCTTTAAAAAAAAATGAATTCCCTTTTCCCCCTTAATATCTTCTAAACATGAAGATAAAGCCCTAAAGGTCATTAAATGATAGATTAAATATCAGTACTCTAAACACTCTGCTGCGCATGCTGGCTGACCAAAAGACTGTTAGATTTTTAAAAATTTAACCATTAGAATAAAAAGTCCTGTGATTGGATATGTGGCAATGTTTAAGTGTTATTTGGGGACAATATTTAAATGAATTCTTTCTAAACATATTCCAAAGTGAGCCAGGTTATTTAAGCCATTTTAGAAAATGTATTCAGTCAGACTGAATGATGTAAAGCAGAAAATAAGGAAAGCAAAATTCAGACTAGCTCCATAGATAATACATACAAAGAAGCAATGCAAAAACAATTCATTACCAATCTCAAAACTTCCATTAATAAATCCAACTAGAGATGTTGGGATGTTGAATTGTCTTTCTATTTGTGTGAGCATGGAATTCATATAAGATCCGGATAGTGTTTTGGATACAAATGCACATGTTATTGCCAACAGAAACATCTAGGAAGAAAAAAAGTACAAGAAAACATGAAAAACTTATTTTTAAATTGCATATTTGCCACTTGTTGATGAAATATTTTCTACCAAAATACTGATTGTTTCCAGTTCAAGTAACTCTTATGTTTGGAAGAACCTTTTAAAGTGAACTCTTCTTGTTTTCTATGCTATGTTCTCACTTTAAAAATTCAAAGTTGAACTAATTGATTAGTGATATTGAATTTTGTAGGTCATTGGTAGCCTCATTATTTTATGGAAATGTCTTATACATACATAGAAACAAGTTATCATTCTAAATAAGAATAGCAAATGATTTAAATAGATTTTTAGCACTATAATGCTATCGTAGAACAAAAGAATACATGCATGTTAATTTTTTAAAAAATTACACAAAGGCATTATTTCTGTAGCAAATTTGCTTAAGTTCTCTTTTATGCAAAGCTATATGCAATGTTTACAGCATTATTTTGCTATTTACTGCCAGTTAATTTATTTAAAACAATATTTTAATTATAAACAATAACAGAAATATTTCTAAACTGAACACATACTTTCTAAGATAAACAAATATGAATACAATATTCCACATATTGAATCATGTTTCCTATGTATTGGTATAACTTTAGACAGCTTTCAGGCTGACACAATCCATAACAAAAATCAAGGACAACTTAACAGATAGAATCATTGTGATCAGCAGGAATGAGAATGGTTAAAATATGAAAGGCTAACATTTTTATAATTTTATTAAGGCAGAAGGGAAAAGATTTAGATCTTAGAAAGGGATTTGAAAAAGGAGCATTGTATACTGGGTAATCATAAGTTAGGTAGATTAATTACTGCTTCAAAATCAACAAATTATGGATAAATAGATTTATGTCAACCTGAATGGTGGTCTCCAATCTTATACCATGGGGCTTTTTCCTTGACCTCCTTAAAAATATTTCCTAATGACATTTCCATCCTGAAAGACCATTCAATTCACTCTCCAGCTAGTACACTCATACACTAAAATCCTTACCCCTCTAATTTCTCAATCTTGAACCAATCCCATAATTTATACACTCCCTTCAAGAGAGGGCTCCAACTTAGCCACGTGCTCCTCTTGATCAGAAATGATCTCAACATCTTCACCTTCAAATTTACCTCTCCCTGCCCCTCTAATTTTCCTCCCACTTTTAAAAGGATGGATCCCTCCCCCTATATCAGAGAATTTCTCCATCCATGTTCTGGAACCCATTCTTTCCATTGCTGAAGTCCTAATTCATCAATTACTAACCCACTCCTCTAATTTCAACCTCATGCTCTTTACTACCTCCTTGTCTACTAACTTATAAATATATGCAAGATATTTCTATCCTAAAAATTGTCCTTCTGCCCTGGTAGTTGCTCCAGCTACTATCAAGTTGTTTGGAAAAACAGTCTAGATTCATTGCCTGCACGAACCTTCCACTCACCCTTCAGTCTACTATAGTCTAGCCCCTCCTGAAGCTACTAGCTACTCTGTAAAGGTCATTAACAACTTCCTGATTTCCATATCCAATAGATACTTCTTGGTCCTCAGCTAACTTGATGTCTCAGAGCCATTTAGCATCATCAATCTCTCTTTCCTTCCTGAAATTTCCTCTCCCAATGCATATGTATGCCTCTGCCTACCTGCTAGACTCTGTATGCAGTCATCTTTTCTTTGGCCAGCTTCTTCAGGCATTTGTCTCATACCCTCTAGTTTTTGCCTGATATAGTCTTTCTAGTAAATTTCATATTCCTATAGCTTTAACTACCACCCAGATGCCGAAATCTCTCAAATGGATACAGTTTAGCTTAGACAATTGCAATCATTTTTTTGTCTCCTCTACTCTTTCCCACTTCCAATCTCCCTTCTACCTGCCACCACCACTAACTTGGCGCATGATAACTATTCATCAAATTAATGAATAAAATTCATAATTAGCATGTGATTCCACCTCCTAAAACTTTTCGGTGGCTTCCCATTAACAAAAACCCTTACTTTTTACATGGCAAACAAAGCCTCATCTATATCTCACTATCATTTCCTGCCCCTTGTCCCCAAGCATAATATTCTATTTATAGTCCTTTTAATTCACCATGCTACTTTAAATCTCAGTGACTTTTATAGGTGGTCCTCCACTTGTAGTGTTTTCTTCACTTTGTCCATCTGATAAATGTAACAGTCAGTTCAGTTCAGTCGCTCAGTCGTGTCCGACTCTTTGCGACCCCACGAATCCCAGCATGCCAGGCCTCCCTGTCCATCACCAACTCCCGGAGTTCACCCAGACTCATGTCCATCGAGTAAGTGATGCCATCCAGCCATCTCATCCTCTGTCGTCCCCTTCTCCTCCTGCCCCCAATCCCTCCCAGCATCAGAGTCTTTTCCAGTGAGTCAACTCTTCGCATGACGTGGCCAAAATACTGGAGCTTCAGCTTTAGCATCACTCCTTCCAAAGAAATCCCAGGGCTGATCTCCTTCAGAATGGACTGGTTGGATCTCCTTGCAGTCCAAGGGACTCTCAAGAGTCTTCTCCAACACCACAGTTCAAAAGCATCAGTTCTTCGGCGCTCAGCCTTCTTCACAGTCCAACTCTCACATCCATACATGACCACAGGAAGAACCATAGCCTTGACTAGACGGACCTTAGTCGGCAAAGTAATGTCTCTGCTTTTGAATATGCTGTCTAGGTTGGTCATAACTTTTCTTCCAAGGAGTGTCTTTTAATTTCATGGCTTCAGTCACCATCTGCAGTGATTTTGGAGCCCAAAAATATAAAGTCTGACACTGTTTCCACTGTTTCCCCATCTATTTGCCATGAAGTGATGGGACTGGATGCCACGATCTTCGTTTTCTGAATGTTGAGCTTTAAGCCAACTTTTTCACTCTCCACTTTCACTTTCATCAAGAGGCTTTTTAGTTCCTCTTCACTTTATAAATGTATGCTCAATATTTAAAATTCACTATACCATTATTTCTTGTGGAGTCTTCCTTGTCTTTCTACTTCTCAAGTTATCCTCCTTATCTTCCCACTTTGCTGTGTTCCTTCCTATATTACAGCCCTCAGCACACTGCACTTTATTTTTTTTAAGGGACATTATTTTTTTATTGGCCATGCTACACTGCACATGGGATCTCAGTCCCCTGCAATGGAAGCCAGAGTCCTAACCACTTAACTTCCAGGTAATTCCCTACAGTACACTTTACTTATGTGTTTGGATGCCTATAACCTCCTACTTCACTATCCTGTGAACATATCATTGATAGGAGCCATATATTATTTACCTTTGAATCTTCAGTCTCACAAACAATAGGTACCCAGTGCAATTTATTGAATAAATGACAGAATCAGTATTCAAAAACATCTTGAAAAAGTAGTCAGATCTGAAAGTAAGCTGACTATACATAAAATTCAATAGGATTAACTACATCAAAGCCAAAAGTTACCTGCACCAATTAATTTGGGGAAATCTGAATATAAATATATGTGGGAAAGACTTGGGAAATTTAAATATCAAGCTCAATATAAGTCAAAATGAATATTGTCATATGACTGACTAGATAGCATAGTTATATCTCTAGCTATTTATCCTTTTATATTAAATCCCATTTATAAAAACCATGTCTGGCATCTTCCTGTAAATCTTTGCAGAGTACACTGTAAATAAGTTTCACATGATTTTATAATTCAGATTTTATATTTAAAAACAAGCAAAGCCAACCAAGCACAGTACAAATCATATTTGAAAGAATAATTTCTTTTATTTAACATTTTAAGAAAGGAAACTAGATAAATCATAATCCCACTTTTCTTTTCCTGAAACATCTAGGCAGGCTGTCTAACTAGTGGCTATTCCTACTTGTGTCTAGTACAAAATAGCCTTGATATTTATAAAGCTAGTCCTATCAGCTTTTAATAATGCCCCAGCCTTTGAAGCAAACTTGTTGAAGAAAGTCATCACTTTCTAAAAATGCTTGTTTAATGAGCATATTTCTAAGGTCAGAGAATCAGGGAAACCCAAATGATTTATTAAGCAACTGTCTTTTACCTGATAAACTTGTGCTTGCAATATTTGGCTGTCATATTCAGATAATATCTAACCCTGCCAAACTTCAACGTTACAAAAAATTAAAAGCCAATTGTTAATATACAATTCTTAACTTTTATCCACAAATGCTATTAATAATAACTAGTATTTATTGACTTTTTACAATATTCCAGTCATTGTTCGGAGCACGTAAAAAGAAAAAAAATTCTATGAGATAAGAGTAAATTATTCATTATCTCTTTCAGAGGAGAAAACTGGGCCACAAAGAGGTTAAGCAACTTATCCAAGGGCACATAGCAAACCAGCAGTTGAACTCAGCACAAATCTAGGATGCCTGGTCCTCAGTCTTTATTTTTAAACCCTCGGTTTTAGGAGATGGACATCAGAATTAAGGAATAATTTAAGGGGATTTTTTAAATACATAATTAATGTAGCATTTCAGGCAAAAGTAGTTTTCTAACTCTATATCATGATTCTCAACTTTCCTGTACATGTGTAGGTTTTTCCTGCACACATATAAAGAGAAAACAAACTTTTGATAGGACGAAAGTTGGTGGCAGTGTTATAGTTTGATAACCACTTGTAGGCACTAGCTGCAGAATCAGGACAAGTATCCAGATCTTCTGGTTTAAATTCAAATTTTGCTTGAAGGCAAAATGGTTTTATGGGTATGCAAAAAGAATTTCTCTGAAGTAGTTAAGAATACCCAAAACAGCTAGCAAAATGGGTATTTTTCTTATAGAGGATGACTGATATGTTGCCAACGCTTGAAGTAAACATTTGTCTTAGTGGGTCGTTGTGAAGTCATCACTGAATACAGATTAACAAAGCTTTTCTGTCCAATGTACCATTTTCCAGGAGAGAGCTCCATACTCCTCTCACCAGAAGGGTGAACTTTAAATAGGCCTTTGATCCAGGAAAGTAAATCATACTGTATTATGTGTGCTTGAAAATGTTTAAGATCCTGTCTCCCATTTAAATCCTTCAAAGCTATTCTAATTAAATTTCCTGAATCAATAATCCTATTTAGACACACTCTCAGTTACAAACCAATTTCATTAAAGCAAGAAATTATCAATATATCAGGTAGTATGATGTTATTATCAGATCACTGCATGAAGATATAAATAACTTTACAAGATCTAGGTCTAAAAAGAAAATACAGTACATATACATATATCCACACAAAGCAAGTCCATACCTTCAACTTGGAAAGACATCTTATTCTATGAGTTTCGATTCTTTCCTCAGTTTCTCCCATGTTGTCCTTCTGAATAGTCCAAGATATTTATGTTCTAATCTTGATATTTCTTAATTCTAGTCTTTTAAGAAGACAAAAATCTATTAAATTACTGACAAAGTCATAAAGGGTCATTCTTGTGAAGAAAACACTGAATCTGAATAACAGAATTAAGAATCCATTGTGTAACAAAAATAACTAGGAAGCTTCTGATTCAGATCCAGAAAGTAATGACGTTAGAGAAGACGTAGTTGTTAGTTTTCCATTGAAAAATTTACATCAAATCACTTTAGTTACTCTTTAGTGAGATTAAAGATTAGAATATTTGTTATGGTCTCCTTGCAAAATAATTACCACGTGGTTAAAACAAAACTTTTCACTTCTTTAGCCAAAATAAATAAAACCAAAATGAGCTCCCTGGACTTACATGAAAATGCTGCTTTTAGGAACACATGGACTTTGATTTGTGTTTGTGCTAAGTATCTGGTTTAGCAAGCCTACAAAGGCTCAATCTCATTTGGCCAGGCTCCCTCTTCAAGTTCTTTGGATTCCAAGACTTCCCTGGAGTCTCAAGAAGGGAAACGCTTTCTGGGGCACTGCTGATTCACGGAAACCTGGGGAGACAATGGAATTTTAATCATGGAAATAGCCTAAGTAAAAACAACAAATAATTCTTTGATCTGGAAAGGAATCCTACAGCTGCCAGTTAAGAAGTGAGGTCTAGGAGAAGACCAAACAAAGGTGGCGATGTATATGTATACATATATAATAAATACAGATATATGCGTGTCTAAGTATATATATATAATATATAGATACACGCTTTTATATGTAAAATAAAAAGATGGCCATGTCTTTTAAATTCTACTAATGCGTTGTCAAAGATTTTGCCTATTTCCTTTCTTGAACCCAGGGCAATATTTTGTACCAAAACCAAACTATATCACTCTGACAATATTTATTCTAGTAAATTTACTTCAAGCTGTCAGATGGCACAACAGTATCCCCAGGATTAATTGATTAAAATCCTCTGAAACATATCCATTTAACAATATCCAGACTGGCCCTTATTTTTAAAAACCTGAATCTAATTCCCTACACACATTAAGGCAATAGCCACTGAAAAATTATATATGAATTTAATTCTCTTTAGTCCTTCTTTTGTGAAAACAATAAATATGTATCAAAAGTCTACACAATGCCAGTCATTATGCTAAGCATAGGATTCCAGCTGTGAACAGGACAGATAAGTTGCCCTAAAGACAATAAATATATGTCACTAGAGAAGAATAAGGTTCTGTAGAAGGTACTTGAATGCAGATCCCAAGGAACTTATATATTTACTGGGAAAGGTAAAACTCNCTCCCTGGACTTACATGAAAATGCTGCTTTTAGGAACACATGGACTTTGATTTGTGTTTGTGCTAAGTATCTGGTTTAGCAAGCCTACAAAGGCTCAATCTCATTTGGCCAGCCTCCCTCTTCAAGTTCTTTGGATTCCAAGACTTCCCTGGAGTCTCAAGAAGGGAAACGCTTTCTGGGGCACTGCTGATTCACGGAAACCTGGGGAGACAATGGAATTTTAATCATGGAAATAGCCTAAGTAAAAACAACAAATAATTCTTTGATCTGGAAAGGAATCCTACAGCTGCCAGTTAAGAAGTGAGGTCTAGGAGAAGACCAAACAAAGGTGGCGATGTATATGTATACATATATAATAAATACAGATATATGCGTGTCTAAGTATATATATATAATATATAGATACACGCTTTTATATGTAAAATAAAAAGATGGCCATGTCTTTTAAATTCTACTAATGCGTTGTCAAAGATTTTGCCTATTTCCTTTCTTGAACCCAGGGCAATATTTTGTACCAAAACCAAACTATATCACTCTGACAATATTTATTCTAGTAAATTTACTTCAAGCTGTCAGATGGCACAACAGTATCCCCAGGATTAATTGATTAAAATCCTCTGAAACATATCCATTTAACAATATCCAGACTGGCCCTTATTTTTAAAAACCTGAATCTAATTCCCTACACACATTAAGGCAATAGCCACTGAAAAATTATATATGAATTTAATTCTCTTTAGTCCTTCTTTTGTGAAAACAATAAATATGTATCAAAAGTCTACACAATGCCAGTCATTATACTAAGCATAGGATTCCAGCTGTGAACAGGACAGATAAGTTGCCCTAAAGACAATAAATATATGTCACTAGAGAAGAATAAGGTTCTGTAGAAGGTACTTGAATGCAGATCCCAAGGAACTTATATATTTACTGGGAAAGGTAAAACTCTTCAATAAAACACATTGGGATAGAACTGGACAGTGTGTGATCAAATACAAATTGTTTGGTATGTAAGTGGTGAAAAAATTCATAGGTCACAAGTGAAAATTCTTAGAGACCACCCTTAGCAATTCTGAATGACAATACAAATGAACTCATACTAAAATCCCTCCCATAAAATTCCAAATCACCTTAAGTACAGTTCAAGTTCATGACACTAGTTTTAGATAAACCCATAGACAGCGATGATTTATCAAAAGACTGGGAACACTTCTTCTTTGGTCTTCATCTATGGGGATGCGATGCAAGAGACCCGGGTTTGGGAAGATCGTCTGGAGAAGGAAATGGCAACCCACTCAGTCCAGTATTCTTGCCTGGAGAATCCCATGGACAGAGGAGACTGGCAGGCTACAGTCCAAGGGGCCGCAAAGAGTCAGACTGAGCAACTGAACAAACACAGTCTTTATCTGGTTTTATCATAAATTTCTTACCTCACTTTCCTCATTTTTTCCTTCTCATACATTTTAAATCCCTCTCTCCTATGCTTTTTTTCCCCTTTTTTCCCCATTCTTGCTTGCTTATATTTCAATGTATGAGAGTTCAATATAGCCAGTCAACCAAACAATAAGAGGGAGAGAACTTATTCCTCTTGGCATCAAAGTTGTACTCATGCATCTTGGTGGCTAAAATCATGACTATGCTAAATGTCCATTTGTCCCATATTGCTACAGAGGCATAGAAGTTGGAGTTGGTAAGAGAAAATCACTACCCTGAGGAATTCTGTGTTTCCTTATATGCACTGTGATACTGTGCAGGTTTTATCATCATGCCTCAAGGATTTGTTACAAAATGTGTTTCCAGCCTTGAAAAAAGTTTTTAAACAATTGTCTTAACTGGGACAAAATGCAATGTTTAAAGCTAAGGATTTGGAAAGAATTAAACGTGATTCAATTAGCACTAGTGTTAACCCTCAGTCATGTCCGACTCTCTGAGATCTCATGGACTGTAGCCCACCAGACTCCTCTGTCCGTGGAATTCTCCAGGCAAGAATACTGGAGTGGGTAGCCATTCCCTTCTCCAGGGGATCTTCCCAACCCAAGGATCAAACCCATGTCTCCTGCATTGCCAGGCAGATTCTTTACCATCTTAGCCACCAGAGAAGCCCTCAATTAGCACTAAACTTTTCCAAATTTCCCAACTTATACAGTGAAAACATTTTAGCTTTTCAGATGCTTTGGAAAAATTTTAGTGGAAATAAATAAATAAATACATTTTATTCTTCTTACTTAACAAAATTAATGTCACCATCACTGCTGAGCACTTTGGCCATAAATCAGAGACTACACATGTTTCTTCCTTCATATCCTCAAGACCAGACTAGTGCCAGCCTTATGAACAGTCCCCTTTTGTCATCACAGCTCTGTTTACATGGTGACCTCTGCTCTTGGGACTGCAGCACCACTGACCCAATCCCCATCAATCATCATTGCTGATGAAAATGCCTTGCTGCAGCTTTATTAAGTAGAGAATCAGTTTATTTCTCTAACTCCTTCTGGGCATTCAAATGGGAGCAGGTAATTCTGCAGCATGAACGTAGTTGAATTTTTTCCATGTCTACTGGTCACAACTCTGCTTTTTGTGTCTTCCTTTTGTTTTCGTTCTAACTGTGGTAAAATCACATTACAGAATTTTTCACTCCAGAACAATTAGCATGTTTTTGGTTAGTGGACTTCTAGAAATTTTTCATCTTATGTGCTGAAAGTCTATATCCATGAAACAGCAACACGCTGGGGTTTTTGACACCCCTTGGTATCCATGCCATAATGATGCATCTCAACCACAAAAGAATACAATCTTTTATAAAACAAGTAAATGGTCTTATTGTGTTCTTTTCCCAATGATAAATACATAGCTTCTATTGTTATAAACCACCCAGGGAAATGCATACATTTAATTTTATATTATTCTATACTATTGAACTAACATAATAAAGGCTTTACTTTATCATCGCAAAACTAATAGTACATACATGAAGAAGATTTAGGAGAACATCCTTTCCCTGGGAAAAAAGACAGGGTCACACCAGCAAAAATCTTACAAAACTTGTTTATTTCCAGAATCTTCAAATGGCTCCTTGCTCTGCAAAAAGAGAACAGCCTCTTGGTGGTATCCAGTTGAAATCATATCAGCGAATACCAAGCCAGGCAAGTACATGCCAAACAAGCACAAGGAGAGTCAACAACAGCTCTTTGTATGATGCTTACCAAATTATCTTGCTTCTATTAGTTCCTTTTCATCAGAAATCAAAGAATAAGACAATGGATTCTGCAAATCAGCCTTACAAATAGAGGCATTGTTTTAAGTGCAAACTCAGAGGAGGTATCAGGAATGCATCACTCTGCTAACACTAAGGGAAAAACTTAATCAGGCCATAGACTTGCACATATGATTTTACTATGCAAAGCAAAGAATCGAACACTCAGAAATATAAGAAAAACCATCATCAGTAGTCCAGCAATACACATACCTACCCCAGTTACTTTGGATACCCAGTTACTTTACTGTCTAGTGTTAGATAATATGGGCTTCCCAGGTGGTGCCAGTGGTAAAGAAACCACGTGCCAAAGCCGGAGACACCAGAGATGTAGATTAAATCCCTGGGTTGGGAAGATCCCCTGGAGGAGGGCATGGCAACCCACTCCAGTATTCTTGCCTGGAGAATCCTAAGGACAGAAGAGCCTGGCAGGCTACAGTCCATGGGGTTGCAAAGAGTCAGACACAACTGAAGTGACTTAGCACGCACACACATTGGATAATAAACCAAGACCTAGAAAAGTAAAGCTAAAATCTGTCTTCTAAGTTTTTAGGAGAGCTGGTTGTGAATATCATCAGTGTTACATCTCATGCCAAGTAACTCTAGATATTTTTCCAACCCAATTATTTATACATTTGTTTCTTCACATTAACTGAAGCAGCCAGATATAATCAGACTTTAGTTTAGTTGTGAATTGTTTAAACTCTGAGTTTATTTTCCCTTATCTATGATGCTGGAATATTTATGCCTACCTTGCAAGATTGTTTTGAAGATTGAGTTATAAAATTTATATAAGACCCCTAGCAGACTTACTAGAATGAATAATCACTCTGTAAACAGTAGTGATTATTATTCATTCATTCCACAAATATTTATTAAAGCTCTACTACATTCCAAGCACAGTAGTTGGTGCTAGGAGTACAAAGTTGAATACAATAAGTGCTTACTCTAAACCAGTATCACAAGCTAAAGGGAGAGATAGACAGTTAAATGTTAATAATAGTTGCTTAGTGCTATCATGCAGACAATTTGAGCCAAGTAATAAAAATAAACATTGCATGAAAATTGTTTATTTATTTGAACATTCATTCGGAATATCCTTTGCATACAGCATAGTCATTTTACTTGGGCTTTGAAATGAGGTACAACTGGTTTGAAAGCCTGTTTTTAAGCTAGCTGTGTGATTTTGTACAAGTCGCTTAATCCACCCATACAATGAAGATAATCTCTATCTTTTTATCAGTCAAGGTTCAGACAAAAGAATAGAACCCATGACAGGTAATTTAATAGAGGATTTAATTATGGGAAATTAGTTATATAAGCATCAGAAGAGTTAAAAAGACAAACTTGGAAGACAGTAGGCAACCCAGAGACTTACATTAAAGGCAAGTCTCTCTTACTACTGAGACTACATCAGAAAGCGAAAAAGGCTGAGCTGCCAGGGACAGACAGACACTGCCAGAGGCACCACTTAACACAGGGAGCAGGGAGCAGGAGAAGTGTCTTTTCCCCTCTACAACTCCAGTCTCACACCAGTACCTCCCATCAACACCCTAACTGGAAATCAGATGCAAGAGAACCTGGAAATTTTATCCAAAAAATTCATGCTCCTTCTTATTTTATTAATTTAAAGTAAAATTAAGCTTCATGATGTACTTGCCAGGACTTCCCTCGTGGTCTAGTGATTGAGAGTCTGCTTGCCAATACAACAGATATGGGTTTGATCCCTGGTTCAGGAAGATTCCACATGCCTCAGAGCAACTGAGCCCATGTGCCACAACTCTGAACCCATGCGCCTAGAACCCATGCTCCACAGCAAGAGAAGCTGCTGCAATGAGAAGCCCGCGCACCGCAGCTAGAGAGGAGCCCCCGTTCGCTGCAACTAGAGAAAGTTTGTGTTTAGCAATGAAGACCCAGCACAGCCATAAAATAATAAATAAAGTTTTTTAGAAAGTACTTGCCACATTTTTAATTATTATCCGTGGATGACAAGTGTCTCTATTTGCAGTTGCCTTGTGATTTGCTCAAGCCTGAGCACCCTTTGTCCTCTGGCTAATTGCCTCTGTGTTCAAGCAATGGGAAATCTATACTGTACTTGTTTTCGGTTGTTGTTGATTTACAATGTTGTATTGTTTTGTTTGTTTTTGTATTTTTCATTTGTTTTGTAAGTTTTTATATTTTATTTGCTTTTTGCTAGAACACTAATTTTAGGCTAGATCCAAGACATTCTCTTTCTATTTAGCAGAATCATGGAATTTGTTATAATTTTCCCTCCTACAATTAAACACCCTGCCCATAGACAGCAATTACTAGCTGTACTGTTTAACCCTTGCTCACTTACTATTGAGATCAGTACACATTTGTACAGTTTTTATATGTTCATGTAGATATTCTTGGCATGAGGAAGGATATGTGGGGTGCCTTAGAGAAAGCAAAGTTGTTAAAACCTGAGGAAATTCTGAGGTAAGAGGAAGTTGAAAGAATATGTATAGAATGGCTCCTACATTCTCACCAGAAAGGCAGAGCATCAGGGATGTGGTAGAAGACCTCAATAGAATGAAAAAAGTCAAAATAGTCATTATGGATATTAAAACAGGAAGTCAAATGGAAGTGATTAAAAAGATTGGTAAATAGCATTGCTTGCTAGACTGAGTCACACTGGATCATATGAAATATACAGATCATCAACATCATCATGATTTTTATGCCAGAAATATTCAATTTGAAATATAAAAAAAAAAGAGGGAGATACATAGATGCATGTGTTCACTCAGAATTTTGAATTGGTTGTTTTGATTCAGCAATGGGTTGAGAGAGTAAACGAATCTAAGAGACAAGTAAGTAAAGAATTGAAATCATGGACCATGAGGTTATTTTGAATATACAGAAGAAAGTAAGAATGAAGGAAGTGACAGATTTTAAAACCCCAGGGAATGTTGTGTTATGAGTAATATGATACAGGTCAAAAGTTGGCTAATTGAAAGGTTAGAGAGTTAGACAAATAAAACATTACTGGTTAAAGAAAAAAATATTGAAATGCATTTTCTAGTGGAAGATATCTGATAAGAAGTAGGTTTTTGAGGAGATTAGGCCACCGAACAGCCAGATATGTGGGTTGTTGATCTAAGGTTGGAAGTGAAAATAACAGTAATGGAAGGCAAGGTCAGGGTTTGAATAATTCAACCAGAGTGTGAAATTTTCTCAGACTAAGCAAAAGGCTTTCAAATACATTGTTCCTGAAAGTTTTCTGATACATTTATAATTAGCATTTGGCAAGACTATGAGTTCTTTTGCCTTTTTAAAAAAATCCCCCCCCAAAAAAAAAAATAAAAAATAAAAAAAAAAAATAAAAAAATCCCCATGGGGGGAGGTGGGAGGGGATTCATGTTTGGGAACGCTTGTACACTCGTGGTGAATTCATGTAGATGTTTGGCAAAAGCAATACAGTAATGTAAAGTAAACTAAAGTTAAAATAAAAATTTTTTAAAANTATGGTTTTTCCTGTGGTCATGTATGGATGTGAGAGTTGGACTATAAAGAAAGCTGAGCACAGAAGAATTGATGCTTTTGAACTGTGATGCTGGAGAAGACTCTTGAGAGTCCCTTGGACTGCAAGGAGATCCAACCAGTCCATCCTAAAGGAGATCAGTCCTGGGTGTTCATTGAAAGGACTGATGCTGAAACTCCAACCCTTTGGCCACCTGATGCGAAGAGCTCACTCATTGGAAAAGACCCTGATGCTGGGAAAGAAGGGTGGGAGGAGACAGAGCATGAGATGGTTGAAAGGCATCACCGACTTGATGGACATGAGTCTGTATAAGCTCTGGGAGCTGGTGATGGACAGGGAGGCCTGGAGTGCTATAGTCCATGGGGTTGCAAAGTCGGACAGGACTGAGTGACTGAACTGAACTGAACTCCCTTCAAACTGGCAACATTTATTTTTTAATTCTAGTGTATCAGAAGAGTATCAGTGGGTGAGAATTTCCAGTAAGNGGCAGAGCAGGCCAACAATTTCTCTGATTATATTCTGGTTCTGTAATTTGAATAAATGTTGTCATCTTTAAAAAAAAAAAAAAAAACCCATAGCCAACATTTCAAAACAATATATAACTGTTTTTCCTCTTCTTTTTATGACACACCCCTTATATATAAAGTTTCTTCAAGGTTTAATATTTGTCAAAGGTTAGGCAAGCATTCCTCTAGACTGTCTCTTCGAAAACTGGTAGTGCACACCAAGTGAAGTAGATGATGGGAGAAGGCATCAAAAAGATCAAAGTGAGCAGGCTAGAGTGTACACATTAAGGCCAAAACCCCCACCAGTCATCTGTATTTCATAGGTGAGTCCAAAGGACGCTCTGTTCACCCCAGCAATGTGGAATTCATTGGTGGCATTGTTGAGAAACTCAGGGATGGCTGCCCTCTGCTGCTGCTGCTGCTGCTGCTGCTAAGTCGCTTCAGTCGTGTCCGACTGTGTGCGACCCCATAGACGGCAGCCCGCCAGGCTCCCCCATCCCTGGGATTCTCCAGGCAAGAACCCTGGAGTGGGTTGCCATTTCCTTCTCCAATGCATGAAAGTGAAAAGTGAAAGTGAAGTCGCTCAGTCATGTCCGACTCCTAGCGACCCCATGGACTGCAGCCCACCAAGCTCCTCCGTCCATGGGATTAGCCAGGCAAGAGTACTGGAGTGGGTTGCCATTAAGACTAGAACCCTTAATAAAGGCCTTGCCACATTCTGTACATTTATAACATCTATCCCCGATACGAATTCGGTGACAGTGAGTAAGGGCCGAACTCGAAATAAAGGCTTTGCCACATTCTTTACATTTGTATGGTTTCTCCCCAGTATGGACTTGCTGATGTACAATTAACTTTGAACAACAAATGAAGCTTTGGCCACACTCTGTACAATGAAAAGGTCTCTCCCCAGAATGAATTTGCTGATGTTGAATAAGAACTGAGCAATAGATAAAGGCTTTGTTACATTCTTTACATTTATAAGGCTTCTCTCCAGTATGAATTCACTGATGCTGAGTAAGATGTGAGCGATGGTTAATTGCTTTGCTACATTCTGTACATTTGAAAGGTTTCCTTCCTGTATGAATTTTCCTATGTCTGCTTAGATTGGATGACTTACTAAAGACTTTCCCACATATCTTACACTTGTATTCTTTCTGTGGATTCTGAACAGTCTGCTGTTGAATAAGTTCTGAAGACTGATTATAGAAACCTTACCATATACACTACAAACCCTCTCTCCAGTACAAGTAGTCTTATCTAGAGAAAAACCTGACATTTGATAAAAGGTATTTCTACATTTATTACTTTTAGAATCCATGTTTGAAGATTCGAGTCCCTGATGTTTCTTAAAGTTTGAGTCTCCTTCAACCATATACCCAGTTTCATTGCCTGAATACCTTCTCAGTCCACCATAAATACTCTTGTAATTATTAAAGCTGGAGCTCTTACTTAAGGTCTGACTCATCTTATTACACATGGAAAGCTGTTGTGTATTAACCATATCACAACATGTTTTGAACAATGATGGTTAGATTACGTCTCTTCCATTGTCATCAACATTACTCATCTCAGAATGGACAGAAAATATCTGTTGGGGGAAGAATAATGATCCCCTGCTCATGGATCCCTCAAATTGATTATATTGTGAGTTTTCCCCCTCATTGTTAAATTTTAGGTGTTCAGACATGCTTGAATGTATGTTTAGTTGAAGTCTACGTTCAGTATTTTCTGAATGAGTAGAGAATAGATTACCTTCCAGATTTTCAATGTTTCCTTTCAGAAAACATGTATGTTTCAAAAAAGATGGAAATTTTTTCTTAAACTCTTACACTTTGTATCAGATGTTGAAGACTGAAGTTGGTGTTTTTCCCAATTTGACTCATGTTTCTCATTTCTTTTTGCAGTGATGTTAGCATTATGTGTAACTGTCTTCATTTCTTTATGTCCATATAAACATCCTCTCTGTCTTTCATATACTCTCATATATTCCCAGTCTTTCATTAAATTTAAGTTTCTGAGGTGAAATATTTGATATATTCCTAGGTTTGCTTTTGGGAATACATTAAGGGATGCTATTAAAGAATAGGGCTCTCTGAGAACTCCCTGGAGGTCCAGTGGTTAGGACTCAACACTTTCACAGCAGGGGCTCAGGTTTGATCCTTGGTCAGGGATCTAAGATCCCACAAGCTGCAAAGTGCAGCTGAAAAGAAAAGGAAAAAGGAGAAAGAACAGAGTTCTCTGAGAGCAGAGAGGAAAAGATAAAAACCACAAAATAACAGAAGTCAGCTGGTAGCATTTAAAGATCAGAAGCAAAACAGGTACAATTATTGCAATGAGCATCAAGGCTGGGGTGGTAACCAGTGGTATCTGAACTACAGAAAGAAAGTTGTGGGAATGGTTAATAGAACATGACAACCCTAGGTGCAAGATAGGTAGATGACCAACAAGGACATAACTCAGCCTACACAACCAAAAGAAAACCAGGGTGGATAATCAGGAGGCTGAGAGATGCCATCTCTAATAAAATGTTACAATACCTTATTTAGTTACCCTACTCGAGCTGTTTTTCAAGTTGGAAACCATTGACTGAAGGAGAGTACTTGTGTGAGCAACTGAGCACTCATATAGGAAAGAGTAGACATTTATAGAGATAGCTAAAAGGAGAAAAGACAGTGTGAAGAATATAGCAAACTTCAGGATAAAAATCACAAAAGAGACCCCCTGGATTTCTAAATCAAGACTACAGCTACCAGGTGATGGAAATGATGGAGGTGAACTGAAAACGAACCACTGCTGACCTAGTGCCCCTCTGGGGGGCGGCCCGCACGAAACCCAGAGATGACAGGCAGTCGTCCTAGTTAGCAGACCTTCAGGCAGTGCACTTGATCCTCCACTTTGTGTGGTGAGAGAAATGGCCCAATGTGAAAATGTACCCAAACTCAGGGGCAATTTTGCTTTGAGAATTCTGCCTAACAAACAACCACAACATCTTAATGGCCTGAAACAACAGATACTTAGCTTCATGCTAATGCATCTGCTGACCAGTCATTTTGTCTAAATGAAGGAAACTAGTAGGCATGGTTTTCACCCTCTCAGAAGTCTTTATATAGACCATACCTCTGCTCTGCAGCTGTACCTAGAGAATAGTTCTGGGATGTAATTTTGGTCCTGAGGATATGCCTTACTCGGGCTTCCCCGAAGGCTCAGTGGTAAAGAATCTGCTTGCAGTGCAGGAGACACAGGCGACTTGGGTTTGATCCCTGGGTCAGGAAGATCCCCTGGAGGAGGGCATGGCAACCCACTCCACTATTCTTGCCTGGAGAATTCCATGGACAGAGGAGCTTGGCCAACTACAGTTCATGGGGTTACAAAGAGTCAGACACAACTGAAGTGACTTAGCATGCACACACACATATACATCTTAATCATCAAGATATCATCAGTGTGATGAGAAACAATTTTATTTTGCAATCACAAGTTTCTGGGCTCTCCATGAAAGTGAAAGTGTTAGTTGCTCAGGTCATATCCAAATCTATGTGACCCCAAGGACTGTAGCCCGCCAGACTCCTCTGTCCATGGAATTCTCCAGGTAAGAATACTGGAGTGGGTTGACTTTGCCTTCTCCAGGGGATCTTCCTGACCCAGGGATCAAACCCAGGTCTCCCGCAATGTAAGTAGAATCTTTACCATCTGAGCCACCAGGGGCTCTCCATAATCTCTTCCAATTCTGCTTGTAAACAACCCACTCTCTGAGTACCTCTTTTTTTGTAGTACCTTACCTACTGCAATTAGCAACAACCAATTCATACTATCAACATTTCTGCCTCAAAACTTCCTTGCCAAAGCTGCAAGTTCATTGGGTACTTTTTCTCTTTTGTTTTCTACATTATTGCAGACCAATTCTTTAACCAAATGTTTCACCAGCACATACCATGGGACCTTATTTTTCCAGTTCAGATTTGGTTCATTGCCATCTGATTCTAAAACCAGTGATGTCTGTTTCATGTTTTTGTTACAGAAGAACCCTATTACCAGTAATAATTTCTACATTCATTGGGTTTGAGTACAATAGCACTGCACAACAATCTCAAAAACTTCAATGGCATTAAAACAAGTGTGTTCACATTCCAGCTCTGTTGTTTGGCTCTAAGGCAGATAAAGGCTATACTTAGTTGAGCTGGGCAGGACTTTAGAGCTGTGATGCTTTAGTTCTGTTTCACTGATTCATTCATAACACAGGTTATCTGATGCGTATTCTTCTCATATCAGTTCACTGGAATGCAGGTGAAGGGAGTAGAAACTTGCAATTGCAATCAGGGCTCCTTCATGCCTCATGCTGAAACTTATGAAATATCATTTTGAGTGCATTTCACTGATCAAAACATGCCAAATGGTCATGCCAATATCAGTGTGTAGAGACAGATATACACCCATAATGTCAGAGGTTCTGAAAAGTTATCACACCCATACTTACTTCTGTATTCATGCTGTACTCCAACTACACGTACCTGCTAGACATTCTTTCAAACTCATCCACTACTGTATCTTCCTGCATGATGGTCCATCTCACTAGAATATGTTGCTGCTTTCTCTGCTATCTAATTCCACGTATTCCTCAAGATCATTCTTTGAAGTCTCCCCATCCCATTTTCATCTTCCTTCATATAATTTGCTGCCTTTCATTGTATCTCTGCCCTTGCATTATAAATATGTGAATATTTGTAACACTATAATTTCTTTGAAGAAAGATAGGATATTTAACTGGTTGTCCTCCTCAACACTGCTGCTGCTGCTGCTGCTAAGTTGCTTCAGTCGTGTCTGACTCTGTGCAACCCCATAGACAGCAGCCCACCAGGCTCCCCCGTCCCTGGGATTCTCCAAGCAAGAACACTGGAGTGGGTTACCATTTCCTTCGCCAATGCATGAAAGTAAAAAGTGAAAGTGAAGTCGCTCAGTTGTGTCCGACTCTTAGCGACCCTGTGGACTGCAGCCTACCAGGCTCCTCTGTCCATCGGATTTTCCAAGCAAGAGAACTGGAGTGGGGTGACATTGCCTTCTCCTCAACACTAAAGCTTCCCAAATTGTGGCCACTTATTTAGTGAATGGATTAAAGGTGTGGTGAGTTATTAACAGCCCACCAGAATTAGTGTTCTAATTTCATTTTTTTTATATGTAGCTGTCCAGTTTTCCCAGTACCACTGATTGAAGAGACTGTCTTTTCTCCATTGTATAATTTTGCCTCCTTTGTCAAAGATAAGGTGTCCATAGATGTGTGGGTTTATCTTTAAGCTTTCTGTCTTGTTCCATTGACCTGTATTTCTGTTTTTGTGCCAATACCATTCTGTCTTAATTACTGTAGCTTTGTAGTATAGTTTGAAGTTAGGAAGGTTGATTCCTCCAGCTCCATTTTGCTTTCTCAAATTTTGGATCTTTTTTATTTCCATACAAATTGTAAAATTTTTCTTCTAGTTCTGTGAAAAATGCCATTGGTAATTTGATAAGAAATGCACTTAATCTGTAGATTGCTTTGGGTAGTATAGCATGCAGCTCAATATCAGAAAAAAAAAAGAAAAACAGTTCAAGAGAGAATATGTGTACACATATGGCTGATTACATTGCTGTATGGCAAAACAAACATAATGTTATAAAGTGATTGTCATCCAATTAAAAATAAATTTTAAAAAATCAAAAACAAAAAGCCAAACCCAGACAAGTAGTAAAAGCACAATCAGACAAACAGAAAAACAAAAACAAAGGAACATTTTCACCCATATGCAGACAAATGCACACATACACATACAAAAGAAATGAAAACAAAGAAACCACAGTACAAGAAAGCGACCCAATGAACAAAAGAAGACAAAAATGAAATCAGCCAGTTAAAAACAAAACTAAAACAGAAAATAAAACCATAGCAGAGTCTAATGAAGGAATAAAGCAAAGAAAACAAAGCAAACAGTCAAAAATGGTGAAAAAAATGGAAAAGCAAGGTTAAAATAGAAATATATTAAAAGGATGTATATATAAGAAAAACAACAGCAACCAACAACAAAGCACAGAACAGGAAAAAAAAAAAGCATAGAAGTAGAAATATATGAAAGAAATAAAAAATATTATTTAAAAAATACCGAAAACCTATGGGATTTCCCTGGTGGTCCAGGGCCTGAGATTCTGTACTTCCAATGCAGACAGCCAGAATTTGATCCCTGAACAGGGCTTACCTTGGTGGCTCAGATGGTAAAGAATCTGCCTGCAATGCAGGAGACCCAAGTTCAATCCCTGTGTTGTGAAGATCCCCTGAAGAAGAGAGTGGCTACCCACTCCAGTATTCTTGCCTAGAGAATTCCAAGGACAGAAGACCCTGATGGGCTATAGTCCATGGAATTACAAACAGTCAGACATGATTGAGTGACTAACACACAAACTGAGATACACACATATAAGAAATTAGATCCCACATCCTGCAACTAAGACCTGGTGCAGTCCAAAAAAAAAAAAAAAAAAACTGGGTTAAGAAGAAATTCCAAAAGCCTAAATAGAAATAATAATGACAACTTCAACAACAGAGAAAAAGGAAGAGGAGAAAAAAAAAAACCAGAACCAAAAACAAGGCAAATCAAAACATAAAAGTAATAATAAATGTTTTCTTAGGATTTCCTTGTTTGTGCTGTGCGCCACAGCCCGTCTCTGTCTTCCCAGTGTTCTGGAGAAGAGCCAAGTCTGGCCCCACGTTGGAAACTGTTTCTTTGATGTTCTTTTCAGACTTGTTTTTCATTACTGTTGTTTTTATAGTCATACGTAATGACCTGCCTCCAAAGACCTTGCCCCTCTGCCTGACTGTTAAACTAAAGTGACTTTGTTCAGATCATAAAAAGATAATCTGACCCTGCCTACCTGTGAATGGCTACAAAAAAGATTAACACATCCCTTCAAAAGGCTGGCCCTTCCCAGAGATGTTTTGCAAGACTGAAGACCCTTTTTACTTTACTTCCTCACTGCCTTTTCCTCTCCACTCTGCCTTTTGACTTTAGTTCCTCATTGCTTTTCTCTCTCTCACTCTATGAAAGAACCTGGCATCCAGATCCCAACAAGATGGTTACTTTGAGACACTGGTCTGCCATCTTTTGGTCAGCCAGCTTTCCAAATAAAGTCATATTCCTTGACTCAGCACCTCATCTCTCAGATTCATTGGCTTGTCATGTGGCAAGCACAGCGTATGGACTTGGTGACCCTAGGAGGTCCTCCAATACTGCGGAGGGCTGGGCTTTGGACCTGTTTTGAGGACAGCTCAGACTCTAATCTGGTCCTACTTCCTTGTATGTTTGCCTCCAATGTCCACAGCTGCCAGAGCTAGAGAGTTTTCTTTTATGGAAGCACTCATTGTCTTTTTATATATTCCAGAGGCATAGAGTCTACCTGGTTGATCATGTGGAGTTAATCTGCAGCTTGTGCAGCTGCTGGAAAGGTTCTTGATACTCTTTCTTAGTTGTTCTGTCCCTGGAGATCAATTGTGGTTTTACCCCTACTTCAGCTTGCGGGTCATCCACGGGACTCTGCTCTTAAGGCTGCCCTGGAGGACTTGGGTCTGCCTCAGTGAAGAGAGGGCACGGCTGCATGGAGGCAGAGACCCCAGTGACACCACGTGAGCAGGAAAGTCAACAGCCATGGTCACAAGAGATATGACACTATTCAGAGTCTTTTGTGGGCTTCCCTGGTGGCTCAGACAGTAAAGACTCCACCTGCAATGCAGGAGACCCAAGTTTGAACCCTGGGTTGGGAAGATCCCCTGGAGAAGGGCATGGCAACCCACTCCAGCATGCTTGCTCAGAGAATCCCCATGGAAAGGGGAGCCTGGTGGGCCACCGTCCATGGAGTTGCAAAGAGGCAGACACGACTGAGTGATTAAGCCCAGGACAGCCCAGCATCGGAGTCTTTTCTAGCCTCTGACAAAAGACATTCAAAGGGCAACTCTGGCTGGTCGTTGCCCAGCTGTCGGTACTGGCAAGTGGGGAAAGAGAAGTTACAGTGGTGACTCCCCGCCCATATGTGACTCAGCAGTAGCACCCTGCTTCCACGGCCACCCAATTTTCCCCTAAAGGCATCCCTATTATGGATTTATGGCTCTCCTCCCTTCCATTTACTCACACCATCTCCCTGCAATCAACAGTAGTCCTCACCTTGGGAACACTCTCCTAATTTTTTTTTTTTAATGTTGAGCAGCCCAAAAGCCATGGTTTACTATATCTGAAGAAAGCTCATCATTCACAGACAACCAAACTGTACATTTTACAATCACATTCTACTTGTAAACTGTTAAAAACCACTGACTTCTTTTGTATTTTAGGACACAAACGGAATTAAGACAAGGAAATGATGCCAAATACTGTACTGTTAAAATTTTTGCCCTTGTTTAGTCTCTCTTCTTTGACTAAGCAAGCATTATAATGTCACCTGTATTATACATTTTTTGTATTCCCCCAAAAAGAGATGGAGGAGAGAAAGAAATTTTTTTAAATGGTGTAACTCGTTAGTTTGCAACATTTAAAATTGTTTTTTTATGCAATGAACAATTCCTTAAGAACAATACCTTGGTTACAGTATGCACAGTGAATGATTTTGGCTTTACGGCAAAACAGCTCCAGCTCCCAGCACCCATGTGCACTGGTGGACAAACGTGCCTGTCCAGGTTACACAGAGCCACAGCACAGATTGTCTATGTGGTTCTCACTCTATTCAGAGCGTCACAGATCCTCCGATAGTCTCAAATGCTTCCCTTCTGTCCCAACCGCTTTCCCCAGATGCGGAGTCTCTCCCCTGCTTCAGCTCCCCAACCCCTGGATGGAGGTCCCATTCCTGCTTGCTTTCCTCCTCCTTCTCCCTTCTTTCTTTCATCCTACCCAGTTATTCGTGGATCCGTATAATCCTTTCCGGCGGTCAAGGATTCCTGCTAGTATTCAGCTGGCATTCTATTGCATCTGTAGACCTATTTTTGACGCATTTGTGGAACAAGAGGCACTTCACATCCACCTACCCACCATCTTGGCTCCTCCCAAACTAATTTCTACCTGTCCGAATTTTCTACATACATCTGAATCTTGGGGCCATCTGCTTCTCCCTTTGACAAAGCTAAAAATAGAAACCATAATAAAGGTTAAGAAATAGATTGCTTCTCGGCCTTTTGGCTAAGATCAAGTGTAGTATCTGTTCTTATCAGTTTAATATCTGATACGTCCTCTATCCGAGCACAATAAAAAAAATTTTTTTAAATAAATAAATAAAGGTTAAGAAATAGGCTATGCCTTATCTTTTCAGTTTAGACAGCTGTCTCTGTCTATTATTTCACCATCATGAAACTCAGACCAGGACAAATGAGGTAGATAAAAATATCAGTTGTCATTTTTGTTGTTCAGTTGCTAAGTCCTGTCGACTGTTTTACCAGGCACATACCTTAATTTAGAGATCTGCCACCCAGGAGGGGAGGAAATCATTAAGGATTTGGAGCCATATTGTTTATTTAACATTTTTATTCTCCCTCCTAAGTAACCTTTGATTCAATTATTTTTTTCCTCTCTTTGCAACCATCCTAGTCCAATTCACCATCTTGTCTCATGTGGTTTCAGTGGTACACTACCATTTTATTTAATAAGGGAAAAAATAATTCTTCTTTTATTTGATCACATACCTCTCCCCATTCTTCGTGTATGTAACAGATTTGTTCAATAAGCACATTTGTTGTTGTCTAATTGCTGTCATATTTGACCCTTTGTGATCTCATGGACTGTAGCCCTCCAGGCTCCTATGTCCATGGAATTTCCTAGGCAAGAACACTGCAGTGGGTTGCCATTTCCTTCCCCAGGGGATCTTCCTGACCCAGGGATTAAACCCACATTTCTTGCATTGGCAGGTGGATTCTTTATCATGGAGAGACCAGGAAGCCCTCAATGAACATATATTATATATACTTAATACATACAGAATAGTCTCACAGGTGCTTGTAGGACAGGTAGCTTTAGAAGGTGTGATTTCTATTTATATGAAACCTATCACCTGATAAAATACCTACAGCAGAAACTGTCATTCAAAGTCATGTAATGCCAATGCCAAGGCTAAGGAATGAGGGGTCACGGAGCCAGATCATCTTGATTTTGATCCCGATACATAACTTTCTCCCTAAGTTTCCTCGGAAAAATTACCTAACCTCAGTTTTCTCTTCAGTAAAATCCACTCAATAGGAGAACTTGCCTCCCAGGTTTCTTGTGAGAATCAAATGAATTAATATATGTGGAGATCTTAACATCATGCCTGGAACATAGAAAGTACTCAAAAATGTTAGTTACTATCATTAAGGAAGGAAGGTTTCATGAATTAGGTGATTCTTTAGTTGAACTTAAAAGGTAGAGTTTAGGTAGAGGAAGTGAGGGGTGAAGGCATTCTAGCTAGGAGATTAAAAGAGCAAGGTCAGCACAAAAGTAGCAGGGCTCTTTCAAGAACCTCTGCATTTTCATCACAGCACTCAGACAAAAGTAGAAGGTGGGCAATTGCTAAAGAGTAGGGCTAAATGTCTGATGATTGTTTCTCTTCTGATCCTTGTCTACCATTCTTCTCTGCTATTTCCTTGCTATTTCTGATGTTTTCTTTGTATAGAAAGACAGGGATGAATTAAACAATTATACACTTTTTCAGATGGGGAAACTGAAACCAAAAATACTGAGATTAGCTCAAGGTAACACCTTAGGTATTTGTAGGAGTGAGCCATCATCTGCTGATTCCCAAAGCAGTTCTCTCACCTGTGCTTTCATCTCCCTGACTCTGTCCTTTTAAACCCCAACACACACACACACACACACACACACACACACACACACACCCCTTATTTTCCACCTAGTTGCAGGCAGTTGTATCCTAAAGTAAACACCTAGAGGAAACGACCCCCATTTTCTCTATATTAACCCAAGGGAGTGACTGGTTTCAAACCAAACAGAAGAAATAAGTGGCCCTGTAGCCTGTGGCTATGTGCATTTTATTTATCTATTTAGTTTTGAGTAACAGAACCACAAAGAATTCCTTCATGTAACCTAGTTGTAGCTAATGCTATTGTGTATAAAGGAGAAAGCGGAACTGATAAAAATCTAGTCTGCACCCCAAATGATGTAACTGTGTCAGGACAAAAACCATTGTTTAATGCTAGAGACAGCAGAGTAAAAAAAAATTTTTAATACTTCTGAAATATTCAAACTAGCTCCCTGCATCTTAAATTAGTGGATACGTGCCAATTTGATCCTCACTTGGGACTGCATAGAATGGACATCAGTATCTCCAGTGATCAAAATATTATTTAAAGTTAGCCAAGCAACTTTCTAAACAACTCCCTTAGTGATATTATTATTTAAGGTAGATGAAACCCTTTTGAGTTTATCTAATCATCTGAGTTGCTTGCAAATTAGCTTTGTTACACCAAGGGCTTTGATTAATACAACTTACAGAAAGAAATGCAATATAGGTTGTAGCACAAAGACTTCATTTCCTCAAGTTTTCATAAAAGGTCATTAATTATGATTCATCCATCACTGGCTTTTGTAACTAGATAACATTTTACTTTCATTACTCACCAAGCCATAATTCTGAGTTTGTGGAAATGTCCTTGTCTTCCAATTCATCATACAAGGGTAATAGGTTCTTGGTTAGCAGAACAGCTAATAGATGTAATTTACTAACGTGCTTTTTGTTTAAAATATCATTGGCCCTACCAATATGGAGAGCGTTAATTAAACATCTGTTGGTGGCTTGTTAACTCTTCCGTTTCAACTGAGCCAGAATAAATGGTTGCCTACACAATGGCATTTAAAAAAAATTTTTTTTTTTAATTTTTTGACCATGAAGCACTGAATGTGAGATCTTAGCTCCCTGACCATGGATCAAATGTGCACCCCCTGCATTGGAAGTGGGGAGTCTTAGCCACTGGACTGCCAGGGAAGTCCCCTGATGGGATTTTAAGTAAACTAATTCCAAAATATCACTCTCAAGAGGTTACAATTTCCTTCACTCCTTCATAATAAAGTCTTGAAAAATCTCTGTTAAAAATGTATTTTTGTGTGTAAAAGAGGCTCAATAAATATGTGTAGATTGGCTAATTTTATATCAGCCACTATCAGATTGCCTTATGAATAGTGAAATATTTGGTCAATAGATACAGCTGATAAAGCTTGTAGTTGCACCACATGCCTCCAATAAGCTAAAGCACCTATGAAAAACCTACACACACATGTGCACCCACATGACCCACACCTGTCATCTCCAGAGAATAAACTGCCCTTTTCATTTTTATTTCTCTTTAATCAATCAAAATCAGGCTAAACTTCATAAAAATATGAAAACATATTTTTCAGGCCTTTCCCCTAGACTCCCTTTCCCTAACTCTTTAGATATGATCCTTGACTGCTTCATTTTACTGCTGCTGCTGCTGCTAAGTCGCTTCAGTCATGTCTGACTCTGTGTGACCCCAGAGACGGCAGCCCACCAGGCTCCTCCGTCCCTGGGATTCTCCAGACAAGAACACTGGAGTGGCTTGCCATTTCCTTCTCCAATGCATGAAAGTGAAAAGTGAAAGTAAAGTCGCTCCGTCGTGTCTGACTCCTAGCGACTCCATGGGCTGCAGCCTTCCAGGCTCCTCCAACCTTGGGATTTGCCAGGCAAGAGCACTGGAGTGGGGTGCCATTGCCTTCTCCCTTCATTTTAAGACACCATTCTGATTAGGAAGTAGCTTATCCTTTTCCTCTTTCCCAGATAAAAAGAAATGCATATTTGTAAAACACAGGAAAAATTTTCACTTCAGTTATCTCATGCAAGGAATAAGTTTCCATTGGCAGGGATGTGGGATAGAATAGCACAGAATATTGCACTACCTTTTAAATCACATCCGCTACAAGGCCACTAACTCTGTCTACACAAAGTCAAGATACAGATATATGTATACGCTGATACATGTTGATGTTTGACATAAAACAACAAAATTCTGTAAAGCAATTATCCTTCAATTAAAAAATAAGTAAAAATTTTAAAAAGATACAGATAAGGTGTAAGAATTGACTGGAAAAACCAAAAGGATGATATGGGCCAGACTTTTTTTTCTTTTGATGATGGCAAGTTTGATAAAAGTACTGCTAAGCAGTGAAAACTGGCACTTCCATAACTGAATTTATATATCTTCAACCAAAAAAGAGATAAATCTAATTTATTGAGTGACTGTTTGCAAGCAGCATTAATGTTAGGGGTTAAACAATTCTATGTGCTGTCTTTCAGAACATCTAGCATGAGAAAGCCATTTAGCATTATAGAAAGCCTGACAGAAGACACAATCCAAGGAGTTCCTCTTCCCCTTAACCACAAGCCCACAGTGTACCCTACACTTGGCCTCACAGAGGTATAAATTACAGTACTTCACCTGACTCATTGCCCACAGTGTTTTATGCCCTGGTTCTTCTCTTTTCCAGTTGCTATGAAACTAACTGAGTTAATAAATTCATACTGATATATTACCACCTTTTAATTTTGAATTTAATATGCTCCTCCCAGGCAGATACATATTTTAATAGAGGTGGCTCAGACTGTAAAGAATCTGCCTTCAATGCAGGAAACCCAGGTTTGAGTCCTGAGTCAGGAAGATCCCCGGAAGAAGGCATGACAACCCATTCCAGTATTCTTGATGGGAAACCTCATGGACAGAGGAGCCTGGCAAGCTAAAGTCCATGAGGTTGCAATGAGTAGAACATGACTGAGTACACACGCAAGAAAAAAAAGCCTCAAAGGAACCATGGATCAAGGGAGTATATGAAATGTACCAACACAAGGCTATTATGTCCCCAAACAACTAAAATCAGACAAACAGCATGGAAGCCCCTGGGTCTTTGGGGCTTAGTTTATACTGACTTGAAATTGGCCTTAGGCCATTTCCTCCTGGATTTCAAAGAAAGTTTATGACCTCAACAAAATCTGGGGACAAATCTGTAGAATAGATTGAGAAGGATTCAAGATGCCTTCAGATCCCCATATTGTTATGGAAAATGTCAGGCCTCCAAACTGCCACCAGCCTCTTAAGCTCTTGCTGGGGTTTTTTGTTTGGTTTGGTTTTGTCTTGCTTTTAGCTGTCCACATTTTAGTTTTATTTTATTTCCATATTGTTTTTTTGTTGTTGTTTTTATTGTTGTAAGAACACTTAACACAAGATTTACCGTCTTAAATGTCTATGGACACAATACAATATTGTTAACATAAGTGCACTGTTATACAGCAGATCTTTAGAACTTATTCATCTTGTGTAACTGGAACTTTATACCTGTTGAACCGTAGCTCTCCATTTCACCCTGCTCCCAGCCCCAGAAAACTACCATTTGGCTCTGTTTCCAGAAGTTCAATTATTTCAGGTACTTCATATAAGTGGAATCACTCAGTATTTGTCCTTCTGTGACTGGCTGATTATTTCCTGTAGCATAACCTCCTCCTTGGGCCTCCCAGTGGCTCAGTGGTAAAGAATCCACCTGCCAATGCAGGAGATAAGGATTCAGTCTCTGGGTTGGGAAGATACCCCGGGGAAGGAAATGGCAACCCTCTCCAGTATTCTTGCCTGGGAAATCCCATAGACAGAACAACCTGGGTCCATGGGGACAATAAGAGTTGGAGATGACTTAGCGACCAAACAACAACAAACCTCCATTGCATGTGGAGCTAAAAGTCCTGAGGGCTCCAATGACTCAAACCCCGAGTTAGTACCAGCCATCCCTCCTGGTCTTTCCTTCCTTTGTATTTCAGGACAGTCTTTAAGAGGAAGGTTTGCTGTTTTATTACAAAGATTGAATTGTACTTCACCAAGCAATTGAGTTCAGACTTACATCCCCCAAAGTTATTTATCTCTGGAAATGCAGAGAAAGGAAAAATTAAGGGGGGGTGGATGGTAGCAATAAGATAAAATTCTAAGTCCTCAAGGGCTTTAGTCTGGTGACTCCATTGCAATAGTGTCAGTAGAACCCCAGCTAAGCCTATTCTATTTCCCCAATTACTGGATCATTATGCTTTTTCTCTCCCTTCAGCTGATTGCAATTAGGTCATCTGATTAAGTGAATCTCTAAATTGAACATTCTGAGTCTTCCTCTTAAGGATATTATTATGGTTGTGTATGTGTCCAAAACCATCACTCATTGTCAAGGAGTCCTTCATGGCTGCCCACAGATAAACACTCCTTTTTGTCTCCTCATCTGTTGTTTACACTTTAACACTCTGTTGCGGTGGGTCTCTGAGTCTGAACATATACTTTCAGAATACATAGATGCTGGCTGTTCTACCCAAAGCCAAATGCATAGTGCAACAAATATCTTCAATCCATTTATGCTGAGACACATTAAACTAGAAATGCTCTTTCTCTGTTTCTCTACATGTTTGGTTGGTTCATTGGTTGTTTCCATGGGAGTGGAGATGAGAGGAGTAGGGGTAGATGTGGGCAAAACTATCTCAGTGAGCTTGGCAATTTTGTCAACCAATTAATTTACACTTAAAGGGAAACAGCTAATCTTTAAAGGAATTTTTGGCATACAGTATTAAACTTTTTAAGAGTGAATATAAAATAGCTAGATTTCAACTTTAATCACATGCTACTTCTCTGAGCAGTGCTACAACTTAATCACAGGGTGTTCCTGTTAGATTATTATAAGATCTGCTTAAAGAATCAGAGCCAAATCAGAGTTCTTTTGAGTATGCACATTATCACTTAAAACTCATCTCTATAATTATGGTTAGATAGCATCACTAACTCAATGGACATGAATTTGAGCAAACTCCGGGAGATTAGTGAAGGTCAGAGGAGCCTGGCATACAGTCCATGATGTAGGAAAGAATGGGCCACAACTTAGCAACTAAACAACTGTAATTATATCCAGCTGCAGCATTCACTACCACAACAACAACAACAAAAATGAGTATTTAAAACCAGTTAATTTTTATCACATATCTACTTAGTTTGGAAGTTACTTAGCATGAGATTGAATCATAATAAAACTCAAATACAAACAACATAAAGTAATATTATTTGAAAAGTGTTCCTAAACATAAAACAAAAAATGTAAATAAGGCTCCAAAGAGCTAATAATCTCTTGAACCCAAATGAACGGTAATATTGTACAGAGGGAAACAAGGTTGGTCTTAAAGCTCCTACAGTGTGGCTGGTTCCACAGCCTCTTTCTGTAATTGCCGGTTGTTTCTCAAGAAAGAATAAAGTAACAACAAATCAACCTGGGTGGCTTTGGTAGGAAATAGCACATGATCGCTCTGATGAATCTACAATGTTCTCTTTGTTCTCCCTTTCCATTTAGCTCATACTTGAAAATCTCTAAACAGCTTGGCTCCTTCCCAGAGGTTTGCATCAGTCCCAGCTTCCATGCTGTCAGACCTGAAGGAGGGCAGGGTGCAGGACCCAGGGGCTGCAGGTCTATGTGACTTCTCTGTAGGAATCAAAGGGACAGTGCTGAAAAGTCAGTAGAGAGGAGTAAGCCAGGCTAATGGTCATTCCCACTGGATGATTCTGTCATTTGTAAGCAGCTCCTCTCGGAAGGCCCATTGTCTTGTGGCTTTAGTTATATTTTAACTTAACCTTTACATTGGGTGCCTCCATGCTTCACCAAACTCCCACCCAAGCACTCCTCTCAAGTCTTTTGATCACACAATGTCTTGTCTAACCTGCTGAATTTTTTCTTAGATTGAAGAAGTAGGAATGAAGAATAAATCACGAACGACTACAACTTTTCGCCAGCTTCCCCTTCAGTAACCCTGCGAGCTGACTGCATGAACAAGATAGCATCTGAACAAAGATTCCAAGTCAACAAACCTGCACACAGTGGGCGATAGTGAAGAATCTGACCTCTTACCTCAATGGTTAACTAAGATTATCTCCTCTTTTTTCCCTTTAAAAAGTTTAATGGCCAAGCAGAATCTTTGAAGTTGGTTCTGGGCTCAGCAGTAAAGAGCCACGGCATCTGCCTGCAATGCAGGAGACGCGGGTTATCTCCCTGGGTCCAGAAGATCCCCTGGAGAAGGAGATGGGAACTCATTCCAGTACTCTTGCCTGGAGAATCCCATGGACAGAGGAGCCTGGCGGGCTACAGTCCACGGGTCACAAAGAGTCAGACACGACTGAGCATGAGCACTGGGACACAAGTTTGCCTTCTCCCCAGGTTGCCAGCCTCCTGAATAAAATAACCTTTCCTTTTCATGACAAATAGATGGGGAAACAGTGGAAATAGGAACAGACTTTATTTTGGGGGACTCCAAAATCACTGCAGATGGTGACTGCAGCCGTGAAATTAAAGACGCTTGCTCCTTGGAAGAAAAGCTATGACAAACCTAGAAAACATATTAAAAAGCAGAGACACTACTTTACCAACAAAGGTCCATATAGTCAAAGTTATAGTTTTTCCAGTAGTCATGTATGGATATGAGAGTTGAACCATAAAGAATGCTGAGCACCGAAGAATTCATGCTTTTGAGCTGTGGTGTTGGAGAAGACTCTTGAGAGTCCCTTAAATGGCAAGGAGATCCAACCAGTCAATCATAAAGGAAATCAGTCCTGGATATTCATTGGAAGAACTGCTGATGAAGCTGAAGCTCCAATACTTTGGCCACCTGATGTGAAGAACTGACTCATTGAAAAAGACCTTGATGCTGGGAAAGATTAGAGGCAGGAGGAGATGGGGACGACAGAGGACAAAATGGCTGGATGGCATCACTGACTCAATGGACATGAGTTTGAGCAAGCTCCAGGAGATAGTGAAGGACAGGGAAGGCTGGTGTGCTGTAGTCCAAGGAGTAACAAAGAGTCAAACATGACTGAACTTTCTTTTTCAACCAACACCCATCTCTTGAATATTGGCTTTCTAACTGAAAACAGCCGAACCTCCAGTTGGTAACAATGTGACAGTGAAAACAGAGACTCAAATTTCCCTCCTCTCAAATTCCAGTCTTAACTATACAAATTAACTTCTTTACCTCTGTATAACTGTTCCAGGTGCAGCAGCTTTGCTGTGTGATGAGTGGAGGTTAGACTCTTCCCCTTGCCACTTTCTAAGGTGAACCTGAAAAAGCTATTCAACAACAGACTGGTTCCAAATAGGAAAAGGAGTACGTCAAGGCTGTATATTGTCACCCTGCTTATTTAACTTATATGCAGAATACATCATGAGAAACACTGGGCTGGAAGAAGCACAAGCTGGAATCAAGATTGCCGGGAGAAATATCAATAACCTCAGATATGCAGATGACACCACCCTTATGGCAGAAAGTGAAGAGGAACTAAAAAGCCTCTTGATGAAAGTGAAAGTGGAGAGTGAAATAGTTGGCTTAAAGCTCAACATTCAGAAAACAAAGATCATGGCATCCGGTCCCATCAATTCATGGGAAATAGATGGGGAAACAGTGGAAACCGTGTCAGACTTTATTTTTTGGGGCTCCAAAATCACTGCAGATGGTGACTGCAGCCATGAAATTAAAAGACGCTTACTCCTTGGAAGGAAAGTTATGACCAACCTAAATATCATATTGAAAAGCAGAGACATTACTTTGCCAACAAAGGTCCGTCTAGTCAAGGCTATGGTTTTTCTTGTGGTCATGTATGGATGTGAGAGTTGGACTGTGAAGAAAGCTGAACGCCAAAGAATTGATGCTTTTGAACTGTGGTGTTGGAGAAGACTCTTGAGAGTGCCTTGGACTGCAAGGAGATCCAACCAGTCCATTCTGAAGGAGATTGGCCCTGGGATTTCTTTGGAAGGAATGATGCTAAAGCTGAAGCTCCAGTACTTTGGCCACGTCATGCAAAGAGTTGACTCACTGGAAAAGACTCTGATGCTGGGAGGGATTCGGTGCAGGAGGAGAAGGGGACGTGAGTCTGAGTGAACTCTGTGAGTTGGTGATGGACAGGGAGGCCTGGCATGCTGCGATTCATGGGTTGCAAAGAGTCGGACACGACTGAGCAACCGAACTGAACTGAACTGAAAGATTCAAATGCTCATCTGTGAAAGCTAATGTTCTCTACTTCACAGGGTTGTCTGAAGATGAAGTTACATATTGGACAAACATATTGGAACACAATGCCTGACAGTTTCTGAAAGACACACATTTCTAGTGACTACTTACTTCCCTCTTCCCCATGGACTCACCTCTCCATTATGTTCATGACCTCATGGCCTCCCAGTTCTTCGGGGACATGATACAAACATATCTTATCTTTTTTCTCTCTTGTCCCACCAAACTCTCCTTTCCTGATGAAATGTCGATAAACATTCATTGATTATGTAGTTAGTAAGTGCCAGGCATTTTTTTAAATGTTATCTTAACCTAACCCTAACCTCTCCTGGAGCTATCAGTCTGTCTCTCTTCCCTTTATGATGAATCCTCTGCCATGAGACTACAATAAGGGAATCTATATAAAGGACTATAACTGGGGTGTACTCAGTGCTTGGTTTGGACAGGCATAGTGTAATGGGATAGCATGACAGTCCTGAAATGTTACTGATATAGATCAGTGGATCTTAACATATTGAGAATCAAGTGTTTTTTAAGACTCTGATAGAGGAAAATGGCCTCTATTTTCTCGAAAATGTGAATTTGAACATGCAATCTAAATTTCAAGCACAGTGTCTAGACAACCTCCTTTATACAAGACAAGATTCAGGAGCTAGACTAAATCTGAATCCCAGTTCTATCACTAAATCCCTCTCTAGTCTAAAAGAGGCAGGGGAGGAGGGGGAGTGCACAGCAGACATATGTGTAAGGATTAAACAAGATAATATACATTAAATGCTTGGATCAATATCTGATAAAATTAAGCACTGAAGAATGTATTTCATTATTAATATGACAGAACCAAGCCCAAACATATCTATTACATCAAGAAATACATGGACTTAACTTGCTTATTAAAGCAAAGATATTTTTCCATGTAATTCATGAAACAAATCTCAATATAGGCTGTGTATAAAAGATACACTAAATACAAAGAGTAAAATAAAAGAATGAGCAATGATATTCCTAACATATGCAAATAAAAAGAAAAGAGGGGGAAAAAAAGCAAAATTCATGACCATAGTATCTGACAAGGTAAAATTCAGAGTTAAATGCAGTATACAAGACATTGAAAGGTACTTTAAAGGTACTAAAGAAAACAATTTAAAGTGAAAACACAAGTGTTACACATTTTTATGCACCCAGTGGAAGGAAGGAAATTTCATAAAACAGAAAATGTAGGCGGTGCAAAGATAAACAGGTAGAGGGCATTCAAGTAATAGGAATTCATTTCTTTCCCCAGTCCAAGGTAGAGCAAGATGAAAAGCATAAAAAAGGATTTAGAAGACTTAAATAATGTTTTCAATAAAGGAGATGGTATGGATATGTATTGAATTTTATACCTGAATTGAAAGTATGACTCTTTCTAAGTGCTTATGGAAGTTCTACTAAAACTAATTATGTATTACATTACAAAAGATTAATAAAGTCTAAAATATAAGTAGCACAGAAAACATTGCTTGACCACAAAATAATAAGAGAAATTCCTTTACTGAGAAAATGTTTTAAAAAGCAGAATTAAAGGAGAGAATATAAGACATACTCTTGCTGAGAACTACCTGCAGAACCATGCTTCTATAGCCAAGGCTGTAAAGAATAAACCATGTGGAATTTGGTAGGAGGGAAAGAGAAGAGAGTTGATCCAGGCCTGCACCCTTGGTGGGGGACCCAGAAGAGGGGAGGGACATTACAGGGAGCAGGGGGCTTAAGCTACATGTTAGGAACCCCAGTCCTTGAGACTGACACTGGGAAGACAAGCACTTTTGATGGTTTGAAAATCAATGGGGCGTTGTTGTTGTTGTTGTTCAGTCACCAATTCATGTCTAACTCTTTGCAACCCCATGGACTGCAACATGCAATACAGGGAGGGCTATAGAAGACCCAAACTCCATTCTTGACCAAAACTCCATTCGAGCAAACATACTTGCTCTGAGTCCCAGCACAGAGGCAGCAGACTGAAAGCTGCCAGGGGTTTTGGCCAGCCTGCCAGAACTACCCCAGTGTGCATTTCAGCCTGCACTGAACTCCAGCGCCAGCCCCTTCTGCTCCAACCCTTCTCCCCACAAGGCAAGGATCACCATTGCAGATGCATCTGCACACCCCAGGGAAGAAGCAGCGCCAGCTCAGGACCAGCTCTGCCTACAGCCAGGACAGAAATGTGGCTCAAATTCCTTGGGCCCTGATTCTGCCTCTGACCAAGGCAGAGACCCAGAGCCAGCTAAAAACTGCAGTGTCAGTCCCTCAGGGAACCTTTCCCTCCTGCAATGGGACAGTGACTGCCATTGAACCTAGGACATACCCTGGCTGGTACCTGCCTCCAGCTCCAGCCTGTCTGATGCAAGCCCTGGTAGGAACTATGAAGAGAATGTTGGAAAAGTCATTTTTCACTTAGGGATTTCAAAAAGGATGTCAAGAAAAAATGACTACTATGTATAGTAATTCTAGATTCCTCTCCAGCAAAATGATTCTGTAGTACAAAGCAGTAAAAGTGTTTGTGTGGCAGAAAATCAACCAGCTTGCTAATTTGTACCTTTTTGCCTAGAGAATAACTCACTTATGTCTTCATGGTCGAGTGTGTCAGCTACAAATAGTCACTTGCCAAGAGCATTTGCCATCTGCCTCTGCAGAGATTCAATCTGTGCTACGGTCACTGTTGACCTTTGACATGCCCTGAAGAGAGTCCAGGGTGAAGAATGAGGCACCCTGTGCTCCAGGGAAACAGGTGAAACAGGTCTTTAGATAATGAGATATCGTCAGGAACTGATTTCATAATCCCAGTCTTTTGTTGGAGAAGGGAATGATAAGCCACATCAGTATTCTTGCCTTGAGAAACCCACGAACATATGAAAAGGCAAAAAGATAGGACACTGAAAGATGAACTCCCCAGGTCGGTAGGTGCCCAATATGCTACTGGAGATCAGTGGACAAATAACTCCAGAAAGAATGAAGAGACAGAGCCAAAGAAAAACAACACCTAGTTTTGGATGTGACTGATGACAGAAGCAAAGTCCGATGTTGTAAAGTGCAATATTGCATAGGAACCTGGAATGTTAGGTCCATGAATCAAGGCAAATTGGCAATGGTCAAACAGGAGATAGCAAGAGTGAGCATCGACATTTTAGGAATCAGCAAACTAAAATGGACTGGAATGGGTGAATTTAACTCAGAGGACCGTTATATCCACTACTGTGGGTAAGAATTCCTTAGAAGAAATAGAGTAGCCGTAATCATCAACAAAAGAGTGTGAAATGCAGTACTTGGATGCAATCTCAAAAATGATACAATGATCTCTGTTCATTTCCAAGGAAAACCATTCAATATCACAGTAGTGCAAGTCTATGCCCTGCCCTAACGCTGAAGAAGCTGAAGTTGAATGGTTCTATGAAGACCTTACAAGACCTTCTAGAACTAACACCCCCCAAAAAAGATGTCCTTTTCATTATGGGGGACTGGAATACAAAAGCAGGAAGTTAAGAAACACCTGGAGTAACAGGCAAATTTGGCCTTGGAATATAGAATGAAGCAGGGCAAAGGCTAATAGAGTTTTGCCAAGAGAATGCACTGGTCACAGCAAACACCCTCTTCCAACAGCACAAGAGAAGACTCTAAACATGGACATCTCCAGATGGTCAATACCATAATCAGATTGATTATATTCTTTGCAGCCAAAGATAGAGAAGCTCTATACAGTCAGCAAAAACAAGACTGGGAGCTGACTGTGTATCAGATCATGAACTCCTTATTGCCAAATTCAGACTTAAATTAAAGAAAGTAGGGAAAACCACTAGACCATTCAGGTATGGCCTAAATCAAAGCCCTTACAGTTATAGACTGGAAGTGACAAATAGATTAAAGGAATTAAATCTGATAGACAGAGTGCCTGATGAACTATAGACAGGGGTTCATGACATCACACAGGAGGCAGGGATCAAGACCATCCCCAAGAAAAAGAAATGCAAAAAAGCAAAATGGTTGTATGAGGATGACTTACAAATAGTGGTGAAAAGAAGAGAAGCAAAAGGCTAAGGATAAAATAAAAGATATACCCATTTGAATGCAGAGTTCCAAAGAATAGCAAGGAGAGATAAGAAAGCCTTCCTCAGTGATCATTGCAAAGAAATAGAGGAAAACAATAGAATGAGAAAGACTAGAGATCTTGTCAATAAAATTAGAGATACCAAGGGAACATTTGATGCAAAGATGGGCTCGATAAAGGACAGAGATGGTATGGACCTAACAGAAGCAGAAGATATTAAGAAGAGGTGGCAAGAAAACACAGAAGAATTGTACAAAAAAGATCTTCATGATAATCATGATGGTGTGATCACTCACCTAGAGCCAGACATCCTGGAGTGTGAAGTCAAGTGGGCCTTAGGAAGCATCACTACAAACAAAGCTAGTGAAGGTGATGGAATTCCAGTGGAGCTATTTCAAATCTTGAAAAATGATGCTGTGAAAGTGCTGCACTCAATATGCCAGCAAATTTGGAAAATTCAGTAGTGGCCACAGGACTGGAAAAGGTCAGTTTTCATTCCAATCCCAAAGAAAGGCAATGCCAAAGAATGCTCAAACTACCGCACAATTGCACTCATCTCACACACTAGAAAAGTAATGCTCAAAATTCTCCAAGCCAGACTTCAACAGTACATGAACTGTGAACTTCCAGATGTTCAAGCTGGTTTTAGAAGAGGCAGAGGAACCAGAGATCAAATTGCCAACATCCACTGGATCATCGAAAAAGCAAGAGAGTTCCAGTAAGACATCTACTTCTGCTTTATTGACTATGCCAAAGCCTTTGACTGTGTGGATCACAACAAACTGCGGAAAATTCTTACAGAGGTGGGAATATCATACCACCTGACCTGCTTCTTGAGAAATCTGTATGCAGGTCAGGAAACAACAGTTAGAACTGGACATGGAACAACAGACTGGAACCAAATAGGGAAAAGAGTACATCAAGGTTGTATATTGTCACGCTGCTTATGTAACTTATATGCAGAGTACATCATGCAAAATGCTGGGCTGGATGAAACACAAGCTGGAATCAAGATTGTCAGGAGAAATATCAGTAACCTCAGATATGCAGATGACACCACCCTTATGGCAGAAAGTTAAGAAGAACTAAAGAGCCTCTTGATGAAAGTGAAAGAGGAGAGTAAAAAAGTTGGCTTAAAACTCAACATTCAGAAAACTAAGATCATGGCATCCAGTCCCATCACTTCATGGCAAATAGATGGAACAGTGGAAACAGTGGCAGACTTTATTTTTTTCAGGCTCCAAAATCATTGCAGATGGTGACTGCAGCCATGAAATTAAAAGATGCTTACTCCCTGGAAGGAAAGTTATGACCAACCTAAACAGCATATTAAAAAACAGAGACATTACTTTGTCAACAAAGTCCATCTAGTCAAGGCTATGGTTTTTCCAGTAGTCATATATGGACATGAGAGTTGGACTATAAAGAAAGCTGAGTGCCGAAGAACTGATGCTTTTGAACTGTGGTGTTGGAGAAGATTTCTGAGAGTCTCTTGGACTGCAAGGAGATCCAACCAGTCCATCCTAAAGGAGATCAGTCCTGGGTGTTCATTGGAAGGACTGATGTTGAAGCTGAAACTTCAGTGTTTTGGCCACCTGATGCAAAAAGCTGACTCATTTGAAAAGAGTCTGATGTTGGGAAAGATTGAAGGCAGGAGGAGAAGGGAATGACAGAGTATGAGATGGTTGGATGGGGTCACCGACTCATTGGACATGAATTTGAGTAAACTCTGGGAGTTTGTGATGGACATGGAGACCTGGCGTGCTGCAATCCATGGGGTTGCAAATAGTCTAACATGACTGAGCGACTGAACACGACTGAACTAAACTGTACTGAATCCATTGTTGTTTAGTTGCTCAGCCGTGTCCAACTCTGCCACCCCATGGACTGCAGCATGCCAGGCTTCCCTGTCCTTCACCATTTCCAGCAGCTTGCTCAGTCTCATGTCCATTGAGCTGGTGATGCCATCCAACATCTCATCCTCCATCACCCCCTTCTCCTCATGCATCAATATTTCCCAACATCAAGGTCTTTTCCAACGAGTCAGCTCTTTGCATCAACTGGCCAAAGTATTGGAGCTTCAGCTTTTGTATCAGTCCTTCAAATGAATACTCAAGTTTAATTTTCCTTAGGATTGACTGGTTTGATCTCCTGCTGTCCAAGGAACTCTCAAGGGTCTTCTCCAGCACCACAGTTCAAGGGCATCCATTTGTCAGTGCTCAGCCTTTTTTATTGCCCAGCTCTCACATTTATACACGACTACCGGAAAAACCATAGCTTTGAGTATATGAACCTTTGTAGGCAAAGTAATGTCTCTGCTTTTTAAGACTCTGTCTAGGTTTGTCATTGCTTTTCTTCCAAGGATCAAGACTAATCGTTGCATCTCCTTATAACAAGAAAAGCACTAAATCCTTTCACGGTGGCATCAGCTCCTCGTCATGATTCTGTTTAACTCCCCCTTCAGCAAAATCATATACATTGACCTTCCCCCACTACATCTTTGGAGCAGTTTCTCAAAGGTATTTGAGGTGCTGTTTTCTGGGCTGCAGTCCTCATTTTTCCCTCAAATAAAACTGAACTCACAACTCTCACGTTGTGCATTTTTTTAGTCAACAAGCAGGATAACATAAGTATCATTTGACGCCATATAGCATAAATTTACGGAGAAGGCAATGGCACCCCACTCCAGTACTCTTGCCTGGAAAATCCATGGACGGAGGAGCCTGGTAGGCTGCAGTCCATGGAGTCACTAAGAGTCAGACACGACTGAGTGACTTCACTTTCACTTTTCACTTTCATGCATTGGAGAAGGAAATGGCAACCAACTCCAGTGTTCTTGCCTGGATAATCCCAGGGACAGGGGAGCCTGGTGGGCTGTCGTCTATGGGGTCGCACAGAGTCAGACACGACTGAAGTGACTTAGCAGCAGCAGCATAGATTTAAAACACATTTCTGAGACTGTTTGGTGGCTGAAGTGGTACAGAATCTGCCTGCAATGTAGGAGATGTGGGTTTGATACGTGGGTCAGGAAGATCTCCTGGAGAAGAAAATGGCATCCTACTTCAGTATTCTTGCCTGGAAAATTCCATGGACAGAGGAACCTGGCAGGCTATTCATGGGGTTGCAAAGAGTTGGACATGATTGAGTGACTAAATAACAACCATCTTTACACTATGTATGGCAATCTGTTAACAAGATAGTTTTAAAACTATATAACAACATAAAAAATTTTTAGAGAAAAGTAAGTCATAACCTAGTATTCTAACACAGAAACTTGTGTTCTATTTTCATAAGCAAATATTGTATATAAGAAAAATTTTGTATCTTTTATTTTATTTATCACTAATTTGTATCTTCTGGTGTTTGATTCCTTTAAAAATTTTTATAATCAGAAAGATAATCAGTAAACAAGACATTTTGAAAATTAAAAATATATGATTGTCAAAGTTTTTCAAATTGTGAGCACACACAAATTTGGTCAAAATAGAAATTATTTTTAAAGACATTTTAAAAATCTCTTACTTTTTAAAAATGTTATACAAAGCCCATGCATTCATATTATCCTTTACTTTTTAAAAATGTTATACAAAGCCCATGCATTCATATTATCCTCACCTGGCATTCATCTTTGTGCTCAATTATCCCTCATTTGTTCCCCATACATGATCCTTTCCACATCGTGCATGAATGTGAATGTGATTTGTATTTGTTTATTTCTCTAACTCTTCTTAAGACTAAGCCTTCAGCATCTCTCATCTGGAATACTGCCTAGTCTCCCAACAGATGTTCTATTTTTACTCTTGCCACCCTCTGAGCCATTCCATACACAGCAGTCAGGCTGATGTTTTAAAGATGAAGAAGAAAGCAAGTCACAGCCCTGCTTGGACCCCTTCAATAGCTTCAGATTGCTCTCTGAATAAATCCAAGTCTTGAACTCAGCCTCTGAGCCCTGCATCTTCAAGCTTCCACTGTGTCTTCGGCATCTTTCCACCCCTCGCTCATCCTTCCCTTGGATTTGAACATGCTGCTTCTCTTTTCCCCAGCACTCTCTTCTTGCTTCTGTCTCAAGGTTTAGGATTCAACTTAAATGCTGCCATTTTTCTTTTTCTCACCACCATATCCATTCTCTCCACAGTACTTATCATTTGTAATTGCATATATACTTATTCACTTGCCTGTCTTTGTTTCCTCCCCAGGCTCTAAGCTGCATGAGATCAGGACCTTTGCTTTGCTAGAACATTCCCTTTCACAGAACAGGCCCTTGATCAATCCTGACTGAATCAGTGAATGAGTGGAATGTACAGTAGGACAGTTTTTCTCAAAAGCTTGCAGATAGCCACAGAAGAGATCTGTTTTTCGACTCATGTTCTGATTCAGTCGATCTGGGATCTGGCCTGAGATTCAGTGTTTCTGACAAGCTCTTGGGTGATGTCAAAGCTGCCAGTGACTTATTCACATTTTGACTAGCAAGGTCAGAGGGATTATAAAGATGAGTGATAGTGGTGTTTGTCCTTATGATCTGGTAAAGAAGTTGCCTCAGAAAAATGATCTAAAACACCACAACTACCATGACTCTCACTGGTACAGGAGACCTGTCAGACCTGATACTGTCTGAAATTGGTGTCAACGCTGACCTTAACCCGACAGTACACAAAACCAACATAAAGAAATATCTAGCTATAATAAAGTCGTTCAGAGTTATAGTGAAACAAAAAATTTACAAGAAGCAATTGGTAATTCAGTCTAGAGGAATAGAGATGCTTTTTTCACAAAGCAACAAATATCATGGGACAGACAGATGGAAATCTGAATTTCATTTTGCCCTTGAGTAGTTATGCAACCTTAAGTAATTTATATTCTCTGAATCTCAGTCTCATCACTTATCAATCAGGGCAAATGATATCCACCTTAGAGGTGAGCAGATGAAGTGGGTCTCTCATATCAGTTAAATAACTGTGCCTGGTATCTGGTAGTCCTTATTAAGCTCCTGTTCCTTTCTTAGGTAGAACATTTTCATTATAACATTAATTTCCTAGGGGGAGAGAGAATCAATTTTTGAGTGTTTGTTTGGCACATTTACCATCTCAGAGGGAAAAAAAAGTTAGGAAAACAAATAACTATGTTAGGTTAAAATAACTAGGTTAAAAGCAAGCATTTTGGTTTAAATGAACACTACACTGTGAATTAGAAAAGCAAAGATCTGGTCCAGGATTCAACACAAACTAAATGTGAGACATCAGACATATTATTTGATACCCCTGGGCAGAGGCCAGGGGTATTATTTCTAAATCATTGTATGTGCATACATGCATGCTCAGTTGCGTCCAACTCTTTGTGACCCCACCGATTTCAGCCCACAGTCCACGTCCGTGGAATTTTCCAAGAATACTGGGGTGGGTTGCCATTTCCCGCTCCAGTGGATCTTCCTGACACAGGGATCAAACCCACATCTCCTGAGTCGGCATTGGCATGCAGACTCTACCACTGTAACATTTGAGAATCTCCAAAAGTTTCTAGCAAGGAATTGGTAAAAAGAGGTGATTAAAAATATCAACAAATATATTTATTTGCAAAGAATGAAGCCAGGGACATTGAAGCATCTACTTTAATTCAAATAACTCCAAGGGTGTAATTCCATGAATATTCAATAGTATATTGAGGTATAAAGGCAAGGTATATAGAAAAAAAGACACAGAAGAGAAATGAAAGCCATTTATAATGAAGCAGGAGGATTTGAAGCATAAAAGCAATCATTTCCAATACCCAAATTCATTTGTCAGCATTTAAATAGAGACAGATAACTTCACAACCCTAGTCTAGCAGTTTTTTCACTCACTTTTTTCATTATTACATAGAAATATTATTAGAAATANTTTATAAGTTAATATTTAATGTTAATTTTAAGTTAATATTCTAAATTATGACAACTTAAGAACATATATAACAACTAAAATATTGTCAGTGAAAATTGGCAGGTCTGTATAATCTAGAAAAGATGGAAGTCTCCAAATAAATTTTAAGTTCTCTGATTTCATATATTTCTTTAAAACTGAGTAATATAGTTTGAGGGTGTTTATGAAGATCTTAGGAGGAAAGAAACTGTTTTCCAATCTTTGTTCTAGTTACCAATGAATCTGAAATTTCAGTATTTTTTTTTTTTAATTCTGAAAGGGAATGTAAAAATCACATGATTTAGAAGACTAATGATTTCCCATAAGAAAATAACTAATGTATTTTACAAAGTGTACACAATGATTTGAGGCTTCCCAGGAGCAGCAAGCGGCACAATGGTAAAGTATCTGCTTGCCAATGTGGAAGACAGAAAGAGATGGGGGTTCCATCCCTAGGTCCGGAAGGCCCCCTGGAGGAGGAAATGGCAACCCATTCCAGCATTCTTGCCTGGAAAATTGCATGGAAGAGAAGCCTGGTGGTCTACAGTCCATGGGGTTGCAAGGAGTCGGACAGGACTGAACATGCCACACACACTACCATTAACTCCACCAAGATACATTGTATCTGCTAGGTTAACATTCACTGATGTGTTAGTATAATAATGACCCACCTGCTATTCCTATCTATAAGGCTCTTTCTCTCTGTAGGGATGGAAATTAATGACAGAGTCTCTCTGAACTGTCTGATGTCAGAGCTAGAAAAGGTGTGAAGGGTATATATGAGCTGGACTACTGGCTAGCAGGTTGGGGGGTAAATGCTCCAGTGGATGCAAGCTTGGGGTTTTTTGTGAAGCTTCCTTGCTAACAAAGGCATTTTCTGATATTGCTGACCCTGAGACAGTAAAAGGTAAGGAATTTTCCGTGTCTAGAATACTATTACTTATTTGGCACTAGAACAAATTTGGGATTAAATGTATGGCTTATTTCAAAGGAAGGCTAAAGAGATAATGTATAATGATATCAATTTTCTAGATTGTTTTTAGAAGGAAACTGGGTAAAGGAAAATTTTTTAAATATTTGAAAGTTGCATGAGCAGTCTGAACAGTATCAATAAAATTATGTTTTTAAAAGATTTTTTAAAGTAGGATCTAGTTTAATATGTCATTAAACAAAGCTACAATAGATTTCTTGATTTTAGAGCTGAATTATTCTTTTCAGAAAATTTGAGAAGCAATGGGCATTTTGAAGCTGCCAGTGGTTCTCATTGTGCTCTTTGTTGCATTAAACCATCTGGAAGGTGGTGGTAAACCCATTGAAAGGTTAGTAACTTGAAAATCTTAGTTTCTTTTGAAAGTATGAAAAAATTATAATCAAATACTGCTATGTAATTAATGGCCCTTGTGCCATTTGATTTCTAAATCATATTTAAGAATAGAACATTAAGCTCTTCCACTGTTTCTTAAATTCTATGTTCTTTAAAGAATGAAGTCAGTCTGATAAATCTCTCTGATTAAATTTCTGACAGACAGGAATGGATAGTTTCAGCTTTGCCAAGAAATATGCTATTGGAACTTAAAGGAGCAGAACCAGAACATGAAGCAAGAAAACCCAAAAGGTAGTAACTTCTACTATACTAATCCGATTCTCAAGCAAACTAGGAGAAACTCAAAGTATAGATTTTATATGAGGTAGAATTTCGCTGTGTGCTTATATAGACATTTTTCTCAACTCTGGCAATATCCTGAACTTTCACATCTCTTTCTGGAAATCTAACTAGGAAATAATCAAGTGGCAAACTAAATCTGGTAAGAAGTTAAATTTAGAAGATCTGGTTAAAAAGCCATTAGTCCTTAGGGGATTCTTTCTATATTGCTAACTGCTCTGTTAATGAAACAGAATTATAATTAAAATATTATTCTTCATGAGACTATTTCCAATATGCTGTAAATATAAAATAATATTTCTTGAAAATATTTTCAATAAATAGCATGTACATCAGGATACTTTTTTTAAAAAAAAGCTTATTTTGAAAGGTGTCATTTTATTTGAATGGTAATTTTAAGGAATTTTAAAAACTGTGAAGGGTGAAAATGCAGTATTTACAACTTTCAAGCGGAAAGCCTTTAAAACTGTTATTATCCATTTATTAAAAGAGTCTTAAGACCATAGATATACATATATCCCCTCCATTTTGAAACTCTGTCCCATCTCCCTCCCCATCCCACCACTGTAGGCTGATTCATGTTGAGGTTTGACAGAAAACAGCAAAATTCTGTAAAGCAATTATCCTTCATATAAAATAAATTTATTTTAAAATGCTATATTTTAAAAGTCTTAAGTCCAAATTCATGCATATGTCATAAATAATATGAAGATTTGCTTGTGTCTAAATTGGTTTTGACTCCATACGGTTTTATAAAACTGAATTTAAACTCTCTTGAAGACCTAGGAGAATAAGTTTATTCATAAAAAATCTTTGCTTTAAGTCATATTAGAACTCTTCCCATAGAATTATCGGCACTTTGTCTATTCTCCTTCTGGGTGTTTTTTGTTGAGGTGGAGGTCCCNAATTATCAGCACTTTGTCTATTCTCCTTCTGGGTGTTTTTTGTTGAGGTGGAGGTCCCTTGGTGATACATAAAGGTTTCTAAAGCACCTATGTGTAATAGATTGTACACATAGTTTTTTTTCCTTTCATTTCAAGGCTTACCTAGTTTACAGGACATTCTTCTCAGAACTGACTGTAATGTTCAATTGGTTTTCTCCTGGATAAAAACAATTTTAAACCTGCCATAAAGTTTCTGGTAAAGTAGCAGAACATTTGAACAATGACAGAAAACTTAGTGATATTATGTAGTATTTCTGTCTATATCTTGATCTTTTCTTTCATTAGATATATTCAGCTGCTAACTATTTTTACCCAGTATGTTTTAAAGGAAATTCATTAATTATGAGGTGAATTTCACTGAGAAATAGAATAACACATAATGTTATTTATTAATGATTATATTTTCATGCTGGTCTCACAACCTTTTTGAATTATTAGACATATTTATAAAACACTCATGAATTACTTTTCAGGAAATTGAATTTCCTGGAATCAGTATATTTGGTCAGTATTTTGAGGAGAGAGGCAGAATTTGACATTCTGAGCCATTCAACCATATATTCTATAAAGCTCATAAAAAGCTGAGAAAGCCTATGTAGAAAATATCTCAAACTTTGAACACCTTTAAAAAATAAAGCTGATGAAGATTTACCCTTCAGTATTGTATGTACTCTTCGGTATTTTTTTCACAAAAATCAGTCGTCTCATCTGAGATCTTTTTCAACTTTTATACCTGCATGGGATGGGATTAAGAAGTAACAGACTTTACAAACCGTACCAAAACATGGTTATGTTACTTGACACTCATGAGTGAGGCAGGAAGATCCCACACTTGCCCACCAGCTTTTTAAGACTCAGTAGTAAATAAGGTTCAGTGGTATCTGCCTGGCAGATTGTAAGAGAGCAACCAAAAGTATAATTACATGAGTTTCAAGCTAGAGTCACTGAACACTCCCTTTAGAAACTCACACACCTCCACAGACAACTATGAAGAGCTGGGATAAGGGACCCATTTAAAAACTGTTTCAAAACCCCCTGAAACTGAGATGTTTTTAAAGAGACAATTTAAGAGTTACAGTTTGGCCTATAATTATTACTGTTTATATTCTCTTCTTATTGAAGTATAGTTGATTTACAATGTTGTGCTTGTTTTTCATGTATAGCAAAGTGATTCAGTTTTATATATATACATATATATGTATTCTCTATGTATATTCTTTTCTTTTTTGTGTTCTTTTCCATTAAGGTTTATTACAGTATATTAAACTTATTTATGAAACAGAAACAGATTCAGACATAGAAAACAATCTTATATTGTGAGTGAGGGATAAACTGGTTTGAGATTAGCAGACATACACTACTATATGTAAAATAGATTGTATAGCACAGGCAACTCTATTCAAGATCCTATAATAATTTCTCTTAAAGCCAAGAATTTCCATGTGTGTGAATGGTCATAGCTTTAAACTAGTGTTTGTTATTAGCTGGTGGGTAGGCTGGTGGGCCATGTCTGCCTGGTAGTCAATGAGGGAAAATACATAAAAGTTGGGGTGTTGGGCCTTTCACTAACCCAACTCAGTCAACTTTCTCCATCTTAATGATAATTTAGGGTATATCCTATCACATTTACGTAAAAATTCCTGTTTGGGAAAGCAGTTTCACAAGTATAAAACCAAAAAACATAAAAGCTCTTCATATTTCTTTAAAGTAGAATCATGGTCCTCCTAACTAACTCAAATTAGAGAATATTTTAATTGGAATAATTTTAAATCCTATTACAGACCTTGAGACCAATTATCAAACATTCACCAGTTATCACTGAGCACAGAGTATTCACATTCTGTTCAAGGCATTCACCAAATATATCCTGGAAAAGAAATCCCTTTGAACCTTCTCAATTTGACCCACATTTCTTTTACTACTTTAAATTTATTAGTTTGAAGTGTTTGGGTCAAATTCTGATTACTACTGTTTTTCAGGAAAAGTTTATCACCTTTTAGAATTGAATGTTCAGTGTATGAATTGCTGGTTCAATCTTTATAGGAGCATTAAGCCATTCTTTGAAAATGCACATTGGCCATGCTTACCATACATGAAAAAGAAAGAGTTAAACAGATAATATGAATAAGACTGATAGATAAGCCAGGGAGTTAGCCTTCTGTGGACTTCCCACATGCCTCAGTCGATAAAGAATCCTCCTGCAATGTAAGAGGCCTGGGTTCAATCCCTGGGTCAGGAATATCCCCTGGAGAAGGGAATGGCAACATACTCCAGTATTCTTGCCTGGAGATTCCATGGACAGAGGAGCCTAGTGGGCTACAACCCGTGGGGTTGCAAAGAGTCAGACACGACTGAACAACTAACATACACAAATTAAGCTCCTAGGCGTGTTTCCTTTGCCTGAGTACTTGGTTTGTCAGCATATACTCACGCTCAACAGATACTCAGTTCATGTAATTCTGTAAGAAAAATTTTCTGTGGAGAATATCTGAGAGTATAAACCATAAAGTTTCACATGAGTTTTTAAAATATTTACTCTTAGGCTATCTCTATACAAAGATACAGACAATGAAGTACTTCCCATACAAAATAAACACACTGAGATAAAAGCTATCGCATATTGCTTCAAATTATGTATATACACTGGCTTCTGGACACTGAGTTTTTAGCCTCCTACCAGTATCTCTCTCCCACTTTACACTTAATCAAAATTTAACCAAGATTTTGGTTTTTACAGGAGCTGAAATTGCCCTAGAACTCCTAACAATCAGCAAAAAAGCAATCATTGTGTCTATTTCCAGTACACTAAAACAAAAGATGGTACAAAAATATAGGATTGATATAAATAAATTCTATAAATACTAAGAAGTTAGGATTCAAATGAATTATTTACAGTTATCATTTATGACTTATCCATAATATTATTATGCAATTTTTCCAGGTGAATGAAGGAACATGATGAATATTAATACCATTGACACAAAAAGCCTTTTGGTTTTAACATTTAACCTATCATTAAAATTGTTGAAAATATAGGAACATAGTACATAGCAGGGACATAGTAATCTTCATGTATTTATGCTAATAGTAATAGAATTCCCACACTACAGTAATTAGAGTGCCTGAATAGGTGATAAATTTTATTCCCTTGAAATAATACCTGACATCTCTCAACACTGTCAATTCAGTGAAATCAGGAAACTTAACAAAAATTGACTAACACTGCTTAATTCTTGTTTGAAAGGTATGAGAAATGAATATATATATATACATATATTTAAACTCACATATTCCAGATTACATACATAATTTTCAATTCAAGACCTTTTTTAAAAATTTGGGAAATAGATTGGTGGTGATGGTTTAGTCACTAAGTCATGTCCAACTCTTGAAACCCCATGGACTGTAGCCTGCCAGACTCCTCTGTCCATGGGATTCTCCAGGCAAGAATACTGGAGTGGATTGCCCTTTCCTTCTCCAGGGGTTCTTCCCAACCCAGGGATCAAACCCAGGTCTCCTGCATTGCAAGGCAGATTCTTTACCAACTGAGCTATGAGGGAAATAGATTAATCAAAATTTAAAAGAATATAAGACAAAAAAAAACTTTTATTATCATTATCTGGAATATATTCTGAATTGCCAAAGAAAAGGATTACACTGGGAAATTCAACATTAACTATAACAGAGGGTTTGCTATATGATTTATAAGCTGCATCTTCAAGGTGTCCAGAAACTCGATCAAATCATGCAAGTATTTTGCAAACCAAAACACTGAGTTACTGACGTGAAGACGTTTCCTTTCATTTTCATCAACATGAGATATTCGATGTCACAGAGATAGTTGTATCCAATCCTGAGTCTAAGATTCTAACCTTTCATATGTGTTCAGTGTCACCAGTCATCTGATGGAAAAGCGGAAATGCGGCGCTGCCACTTGCGCGACTCAACGCCTGGCAAATTTTTTAGCTCCTTCCGGCAACAAACTTGGCGCCATTTTCTCGCCTACGAAGATGGGATCCAATACATATGGCAAGAGGGAAAAAGTTGAGATCTTAAAGAGAGAACCATTGAGTTCCTTACCCATTTAGAGGTCAGTGTTCCTCTACAGCTCTTATTGCTTTAATGCGTTATATAACTACTCCAGTGATTTCCTTTGTTATTTAACAGTACCTCTTCCATTACTGGAATGAATATATGAATCTCTGCATCCCACGTTTGTTGCTAACGCATATAAAACGCCATGTTAAAAATTGCTTAAATTAATACTGATTAAGATCCCCTAATAAAAAGGCAGTGTCTTTAAAAATGAAATGTTCTTGTTGTAGTGTTTATCTTTAAAATACTTTTTCAATGTTGTTTCTTCTGCCTATATCTGTATGACCTACCTGAGTTTGAGAAAATGGTTGTTGGAAACTTCATAAATTGATAAACTTGATACTTGATCATTGAAACTTGATAAACTCGATAAATTATTAGACAGCTAAAAATAAAGTTATGATTATAAACATTAGAAAACTAGCAATTGTAAGTATCCTTGTTAAGCAATCCTTTTTTGCATTAGATTTCTGAAATGACATAAAATGCTATTTAAAAAAATAAAAGCCTGCTGCTGACTCAGTCAAAATATTTTTTTTAACTCTGTTTTCTGTTGCATGTGCTGGTATGAAGAGTTTACTTACAAAATAAATTAAAGCCTTCTCCTGACTCAGTCAAAATACTTTTTTTTTAAATTCTGTTTTTTGTTGTACTTGATGGTACTGAGAGGTTACTTCAAAATTTAAAAAGAAATGTCTCTGTACACACTGCTATATTTAAAATGGATAACTAACAAGGACCTGCTGTATAACACACGGAACTCTGCTCAATATTATGTGGTAGCCTGGATGGGAGGGGAGTTTGGAGGAGAACAGATACATATATATGCGTGGCTGAGTCCCTTCACTGTTCACTTAAACTGTCACAACATTGTTAATCGGCTATACCCCAAAACAAAATTAAAAGTTTAAAAATAAATAAGACAAAAAAAAGAAACAATGTCCCTGAGAATTTTATTGTCTGCTATTATCAGTGATCTTATATTAAATGTATATGCCCTTTATTCTAAGTGGTTTTCAGCAAATCTTAGTCACATTTTTACACAGAGTACTGCAAAATCAATATGTGTTCCTATTAATTCTGTCTTCATTTAAAAGACTATAGACTTCTGGAAATTATGTACTGTATAGCAACTTATTGTCTTTGTTTAATTAATCGGACTTTCCTGGCAGAGGTTCCATGTATGTGATGTCCCCCCCGCCTTTTTTTTGAAGGAACCTGCAGTACTAGAAATGAAATGAAATATTTTGCTCTAAGTCAAATTCCTACAGGGTATCTGCTTTTCCATGACTGTGAGTTCCATAATTTTGGAAATATCATTAACTCATATCAATGGCTATTATGCTACATTATGCATTGCTCAGGGCTCAGCTTTTATTTTAAAAAAAGAAAAAATAAGANTTCAATCTTAGCGAGAATCCAGCTCACTGACTTAATTGCTACATTAAAATTACTCCTCATAAAATTTACCTTAGATTATCATCTTTAGAGTTTGTTATTGTTGTTTGGTTGGTTAGTTTTTTCTCAGAGGGGAGGGTATACAGAAAACAGATGTTAGTTATAATGATATTATGTCATGAATTGCATACTGAAATAAATGAGTGACTGAATTCTATTTGTGATATTCAACTATTAGCCCCCTTTCAAAGTGGATATAAGCTCAACATTTTGAGAATCCCATGGACAGAGGAGCTTGGCAGGCTATGGTCCATAGGGTCTCAAAGAGTTGGACACCACTGAAACAACTTAGCACACACCCAAGGTACAATTAAATTAATCTCTTAAACTTACTCAGTTAAAAATTTTCCCATAATAGTCTGCATTAAATAACAGCATTGCCTCTCACATCTATATCAACTCCACAATCAAGCCTGGTGGGCTACAGACCATGGGGTCACAAAGAGTCAGATACCACTTCACTTTCACTTTCACTTTCAATCTATCTTTCAAGAGTTAATTAACTTTTAATGAGCTCCTCTTGAGAAATCTGTATGCAGGCCAAGAAGCAACAGTTAGAACTGGACACAGAACAACAGACTGGTTCCAAATAGGAAAAGGAGTATGTCAAGGCTGTATATTGTCACCCTGCTTATTTAACTTACATGCAGAGTACATCATGAGAAACGCTGGACTGGAAGAAACACAAGCTGTCAAGATTGCCGGGAGAAATACCAATAACCTTAGATATGCAGATGACACCACCCTTATGGCAGAAAGTGAAGAGGAACTCACTTCACTTGATGAAAGCAAAAGAGGAGAGTGAAATATTTGGCTTAAAGCTCAACATTCAGAAAATGAAGATCATAGCACCTGGTCCCATCACTTCATGGGAAATAGATGGGGAAACAGTGGAAACAGTGTCAGACTTTATTTTGGGGGGCTCCAGAATCACTGCAGATAGTGATTGCAGCCATGAAATTAAAAGACACTCCTTGGAAGGAAAGTTATGACCAACCTAGATAGCATATTCAAAACCAGAGACATTACTTTGCTGACTAAGGTCCGTCTAGTCAAGGCTATTGTTTTTCCAGTAGTCATGTATGGATGTGAGAGTTGGACTATGAAGAGGGCTGAGCACCGAAGAATTGATGCTTTTGAACTGTGGTGTTGGAGAAGATTTTTGAGAGTCTCTTGGACTGCAAGGAGATCCAACCAGTCCATTCTGAAGGAGATCAACCCTGGGATTTCTTTGGAAAGAATGATGCTGAGGCTGAAACTCCAGTACTTTGGCCACCTCATGCAAAGAGTTGACNGGCCTCTCATAATTACCCTGTGAAAATAATTAGTTTTTCTTTATTGATGTAACTGGTGATATCAACAGTAAATATTTGTGACTAAGCTTATTCCAACTCTTCTTATTGTGCCTGTGGTACATGAAATCATAGGTGCTGTTGAGTAGCCTTCCAAATACTTATGTACATGCTACAAATTAAATTTTATTGAAGATTTAGAAATACAAATGATCCTATGTTCCCTGTTGCAATACTGACCAGATCAAAGAATTTATTTTCTAAAACTTCCAGAAATTCTCTTGAGCATTGTGAGAGAACATTCTGCAATAAGCCTCTTACTCCTCTGAAGCCTGAATATCATTGTTATTTAGTCACTAAGTCATGTCCAACTCTTAGAGACCCCATGGACCGTAGCACACTAGGCTCCTCTGTCCTCCACTATCTCCTGAAGTTTGCTGAAATTCATGTCCATTGAATCAGTGACTCTATCTAACCATCTCATCCTCTGCCCCACCCCCTTTTCCTCCTTCCCTCAATATTTCCCAGCATCGGCGTCTTTCTTTTCCAGTGAGTCAGTTCTTTGCATCAGGTAGCCAAAGTATTGGAGCTTTAGCTTTAGCAGCAGTCCTTCCAATGAGTATTCAAGGTTGATTTCCTTTAGGACTGACTGGTTTGGTTAAACCAATCAATCTTGAATATCATTACCTGGTAATATTATGCTGAAATGAAAGAATCAGTTCAGTTCAGTTCAGTCACTCAGTCGTGTTAAGAGTAGAAATGCCTGTGAGTCTAAACCTCCTTTGGCTGAGTGCAAGGAGAGTTTTTCATATAAAGTAGGAGTAAGTTTTCTTTTTCTACCCATTATCCTCCCTTTTACACACACATAATCCACAGTGATGGAAAAATCCATCTTCCTTACACTCACTGAATGTGTAATAGATACTGTTAATGTTCACCAACCTCCTCTTCCTGAGCATACAAGCATGTGTAGTTCTCAGCTCCCTCATATTCGGGTGGTGCCATGAGGCTCATTCTGGCCAATGAAATATTAGCAGAAATGATGTGTTTCACATCTAGGCTGACACAATATGTTAAAAAATCTATGGGAAAGTTTTCAGTCTTTCTCTTTCCTTTGCTACTGCAGTTCCTGATGAGGTGTCCCTCTAGCTGGGACTCTGAATGGCTTCATGGAAAAAAAGATTCCCTCTCATCTGTCTTGGACATGGAGTGTGACCAAGATATAAACTTCTGTGACATTATCTACAGCCTACCAAAACACACAGACACAATAACCAAAATTAATCAGTTAGGCGTCACCAACTCCCGGAGTTCACTCAGACTCACGTCCATCAAGTCAGTGATACCATCCAGCCATCTCATCCTCTGTCGTCCCCTTCTCCTCCTGCCCCCAATCCCTCCCAGCATCAGAGTCTTTTCCAATGAGTCAACTCTTCGCATGAGGTGGCCAAAGTACTGGAGTTTCAGCTTTAGCATCATTCCTTCCAAAAAACACCCAGGGCTGATCTCCTTCAAAATGGACTGGTTGGATCTCCCCGCAGTCCAAGGGACTCTCAAGAGTCTCCTCCAACACCACAGTTCAAAAGCATCAGTTCTTCGGCGCTCAGCCTTCTTCACAGTCCAACTCTCACATCCATACATGACCACAGGAAAAACCATAGCCTTGACTAGATGGACCTTAGGGAGGCCTGGAGTGGTGCGATTCATGGGGTCGCAAAGAGTCGGACACGACTGAGCGACTGAACAAAAAAAAAAACAAAAACCTTCATGATACCTAACTACCCTGTTAATACTTCTCTCCTGACTCCATGATATATAATAGTAGCAGAACCATTCTTCCACTATAATTCAGCCTTGAATCTTAAAATTATCACCAAGTGCTCTAATTCCTTGTCCCACACATTCAAATTAGTCATCAAGATACAGGTACTCTAAAGTACCTTCCTATTACTAAGATATGTTCCTCCTTTCTTCTCCCAGTGCCAGTAATATAGCTCCAGTCCTCTTTACTGCAAGCCAGGACTCCTGCAACAGGCTGCTAAAATAGTTCTCTAACTTCAATATTTACTGCTATTCTATACATTGATACAGAACAAGTTCCAAATGCACATTTCTTACTGCATTAATCTTTCTATACAAAACTTTTCAAAGCCTTGTTATTATCTGCAAAAATATATCAATTCCTCTTGCCTGACATTTAAGTCCTTTCACAAAATAACCCCATCCTCTTTTCCAGCTTCTCCCCACATCATTTCATTTCCTGTTCCTACACTGTATCAACTTCTCTGGTTGCTTTAGTTGTTTCTCTTTAATTAATATCATCACATTTCCTCTTATTTCCCAGGCTCTGGCTCATTCCTCCATTCCCTCCAAATTGAACAACCATCCCATGGTGCAACCTTTTGAAGTCCTTCAATAACAAGGTCAAAAGTCTTTCATCATTGCCCTACTGAATATGGTTTCCCCACTCGCTGAGCTCTCCTCACACTGTGAATATTTGAAAGAAGTTTGATATCAGAGTATTATATTATTACTATTTTATTTTCATAAAATACTGTTATAATTATATTATTACTGTATTATTTGTGTGAATGACACAGTACTCTTCAATATAGCTAGGTTCCTAAGGACAAGAGACTGGAACTTAGTCATTTTCCATTCCACAAATACTTCACAATCAAGAAGTTAAGCCTGTCTACATAATCTGGAGAAATTTGGACTACTTGAGCACTTCCCATATTCTGTTCTTGATATTGTGCTGGCATACAGCTAAACAACCCATCTTCTGAAAATAACTTGATATTTACCACCAATATCTTTTGGTTGACAACAAATCAAGCAACTGTGCTTTCTAAACATATCATAAAGATTATGGTCCATATCATAAGGATATGGACACATTATATCCCAGTGGTGTTTTACCATGTAATTGATAAATTGCTGTGACATGTATCTTCATTAACAGGTTTTCTTGATTTGAAATACGAAACCATTTACAAAATGAATACCATCTCCAAATAAACTAAATATTATACTCTACAATATTTACATTCTATAGCATAATTATCAAAATAAAGATTATAAATTTTCATAATAAGTAGGATTAATTAAATTCCATAAATAAAGGGTTTCCTGGGGGAATGAGATAGGAGCAAATGGTCATGTTTCTCACTTTATTGGAAGAACAGTGCTCTTGCATTGGAAAAATAATGTATGCTAGCATACATTCCTTCCCCTTGATTGATTTACAATGCAAGTTTAATTCATGAGCAAATTTTATAAACAAAATTCAAATCTTTGCCTATTGACAAAACTCTGAAAATTAATTTTTGATCTTTTTTGTGGACAAAGTGATATACATTGGTCAGTCATCTACGTGCTGCTCTTTATTCTTTTTGAGAAAGTTTGTGCTTTGAAACATCTATTAATAGAGCACAATGAGATATCAAAAAACACAGTGAGTCATAGTTCTGTGAAATTTTCAACAGAAGAAATAAAGACACAGAACACACCTGAAATTCATTTGTTATACTCAAACATGCCTTAATAATTAAACTTCAGAGTTATGGTCAAACAAGAGAGAAATGGATTAAGCAGTCATGATAAGTATATTTATCAGTTTAGAAGCCAAACAAAAGCTTAGAGTTTACATGCTGCTGCTGTTGCTGCTAAGTCACTTCAGTCGTGTCTGACTCTGTGCGACCCCATAGATGGCAGCCCACCAGGCTCCCCCGTCCCTGGGATTCTCAAGGCAAGAACACTGGAGTGGGTTGCCATTTCCTTCTCCAATGCATGAAAGTGAAAAGTGAAAGAGAAGTCGCTCAGTCATGTCTGACTCTTAGCGACCCCATGGACTGCAGCCTACCAGGCTCCTCTGTCCATGGGATTTTCCAGGCAAAAGTACTGGAGTGGGATGCCATTGCCTATTGACAACCAAATGTTTTTCTGTTAAACAACTTGTGAATGAGTTAAAATAGCTTTATCATTTGGCTTTCAATTAATATTCTTAAAGTTAAAAAGATTGTCACACTCTATATTATCTGGAATTAGGAAAACTCTCAATAATTTCTTAGAAAATTAAATTATGCTGTGACAGTTATCACATAGCAACTAATATTAATAGTTTTCTTTTTATACTTAGGGAGAAATCCTTTATTATACAGTGACTTTTTCTGCTAAAGAAATCACTGAGTAACAAGATTCAGTGGAAAATTTCATTGTGCATTCAAGGTCTGTTCTACTTTTGGGCATCTTCTAATGGTTTGAGATACAGCTTTGCTGGGATTAAGTAACAATGGTAGCTTCTTCAAAAATTGCAGTCAAATTCTTCACCCCTTCTTTATTGTATAAGAGGTGTCAATAGCACTCCTGATCATTTCAAATCTGCTATTTCTTCAGGCGGCTTCCCTAATGGCTCAGATGATAAAGAATCTGCCTGCAATGCAGGAGACCCAGGTTCAATCCCTTTGTTGGGAAGAGTCCCTGGAGAAGAGAATAGCTACCCACTCCAGTATTCTTGCTTGGAGAATTCCATGGACAGAGGAACCTGGCAGGCTACAGTCCATGTGATCTCAAAGAGTCAGACACGACTGAGCGACTAACACTTTCACTTTCATTTCTTCATAATGACAGTGTGGAAATGCTTATGAAGTTGAAAAAAAAAAAAAAAAACCAGTATGAACCAGAGATTTGAGTTTTGATGTATCATTATTGTTCCAAAGTCTTTATATGTCTTAGGAAAGATACTATATTTCTCCTGGGATGGAGTAGAAAATCTCTCTCTTTCTCAGAGGAGGGAAACACCATTTTGCTGTTAGTCACCATGCTTTGGTGGAGAAGGCAATGGCACCCCACTCCAGTACTCTTGCCTGGAAAATCCCATGGACAGAGGAGCCTGATAGGCTGGGGTCCATGGGGTCGCTAAGAGTCGGGCACGACTGAACGACTTCACTTTCACTTTTCACTTTCATGCATTGGAGAAGGAGATGGCAACCCACTCCAGTATTCTTGCCTGGAGAATCCCAGGGACGGGGGAGCCTGGTGGGCTGCCGTCTATGGGGTCGCACAGAGTCAGACACGACTGAAGTGACTTAGCAGCAGCAGCAGCAGCCATGCTTTGGAAGATGAGAGATTTGTGTTTGTTCTACAGCAAAGCAGCTTGGGGGAGCCAAGCGACAGCAAATAAGGATGTATCCTAAATATGTATGTAGCCTAGAGTCACATAGACTCGGGTGACTACGATCAAGTTACTCTGGACTTCTATCTCCTCTTGTGTGACATGAACAGAATAATATCTCAGAGATTGACTGCTGCTGCTACTTTAGTCTCTCAGTCATGTCCGAATCTTTGTGACCCCATGGACTGTAGCCCACCAGGCTCCTCTGTTCATGGGGATTCTCCAGGCAAGAATACTGGAGTGGGTTGCCATGCCCCTCTCAAGGGGATCTTCTCAACCCAGGGATCAAACCCAGGTCTCCCACATTGCAGGCAGATTCTTTACCATCTGAGCCACCAAAGAGATTGGCAGTGAAGAAGAAATGAGATTGTGTCGGTGATGAGAATAGCTAAGACTTTGGCTGCAAATTTGCCTTACAATAAATGCTGGTTCCCCCTTTCCCCTTGTAGAGGAAGGTCCCTCTTTCTCCCTGTGATGTGTTTCCCACAAAGGTTACCTTGCCACAGCACATGACATTGGGTCACACTTTGGAAGAGGGTGGAATCTGTCCACTAAAGAGCTCAGGAAGGTGTTTGAGGGAGCAGTTAATATATTCTTTTAATAATAGAGATTCTACCCTACTTTTGAATTCCCCTTTCTATTTTTCTATCTCAGCTTGTACTTGGCAGGATTCTAATGGTACCTATTAATTTCTGAGCCCCAGTGCCTTCCCATTTAGAGCTTCATTTATGGTAGTCTCACTATGTGCCAGATGCTGTTTTTAACTCATTCAAATTCATATGCATTTACTCCTCATAAAACCCTGTGAAATTAAGTTATTTCCAATTATGAAATAAGCTACGATGATGTAATGAACTGCACAGTGACTAAGTAATAATATATTGCACATTTGAAAGTTCATAAGAGGGTAGACTTTAAAAGTTCTCATCACAAGAAAATAATGTGTAACCATATTTGGTGATGGATGTTAACTGGACTGATGGTGGTCATCTTTATCAATATATACACAAATCAGATCATTACATTGTGAAAACCTGAAACCAATTTAATGTTATATGCCGATGACAGTTCAATAAAAATACTATTATTATCACTATTTTACAGATGAAGAAACTGAGGCCCTCTGACCTTGGGTAAATCATTACACCTTCTTTTGGCTCAGTTTATACCAAATACAAACCAAGTCAATGGTGGAGCCAAGATATTAACCCAATTATTCATCATTCCATATGTTTGCTTAGTATCTCTTATGTGCCAGATACTCTTTAAAGTTTTGAGAATGCCTCAGTAAATTAGACTGACAAAATCCTCCATCCTCATGGAATTTACCTTCTAATTTTGGGGGGTGATAGTGTGTACCAAAAGTGTACTCTTAAGTCACTATGCTATAACACTTTCCCCAGTCACAGGGATTTGTAAAAATCTCTCATCTTCCTTTCACAGCACTTTAAGGAAAATGAGAAATCAGAACAGAATTAGGAAGAAAAATAAGTCACTGTTTTCTAAGTACCCTCTACATGCACTTTATATATATTCTATTGTTAATCCTCATAAAACTCCATCAAGCAGGTATTGTTACACTATTAACTGATATAAACCAAGGAATAAAAAACAGGCTGATGTAAAATTTTCATTCTGAATAGATAAGAATGACAGGGATTTCTTTGCCTTCTCATAACAAGTCATGTCTGTCAAAATAAAGGATACCTGCTATGAAAGAAAATGAGCTGATTTGTCCAAGATCACAGTTAATAACGGTCATTCTAAGACTGGGACTGAGGTTTATCAGACTCCAAAGCCCGGGCAATTTTGCCATATCATGTCCAAACAGAAATCTTTTTTTCTTACTTCTACTGTAGCTTATTTTGTGTAGAACACTGCCAAATCAGTTTGTCTTAGAACTGGACAAACAAGTCAGGCAAAAGAATAATGGGGCAAAAACTGTGTTCAGGATATAAAGAACTTGTTTGCTGTTGAAGATAACAATCTTTACCCAGTATCACATTTTTTTTATTTTGTTTTATAAAGTTTCAACTGAAAGTCTGAAAAATCTAATACACTTATCAAAATTTTTCAATGCTGAAAGATTGCTCGAGGCTTATCTTTATTCCCCTTCCCAAATCCACTTGAGCTTCTCATACTGATCTTTTTTTTTTTTTTAATCTAAGTAAAGTTGTGGGCTTCCCTAGTGGCTCAGTGGTAAAGAATCCACCTGCCAGTGCTGGAAACAGGTTCAATCCCTGGGTCAGGAAGGTCCCCTGGAAAAGGCAATGGCACCCCACTCCAGTATTCTTGCCTGGAGAATCCCATGGATGGAGGAGCCTGGTAGGCTGCAGTCCATGGGGCATGTCTCTGGTGTTCAGTCAGTGGTAACTATTCTGGCCATAATAACTCTACACAAACAAAAAATGATATAATATTACATGGGTACGTTTGGTATTAATAGGAAACCAGACCAGAGGATTTAAAAAGAGAGAGAAATGGGGGGGAGCGTAAAGGTAGGTAACAAAAGTGAGCACAAAACAGCATGGGGAAATGTTCAAAGAAACAAAAAGAGAACTAGGATAATGACAATAATCTGTCCAAATCCTAAACAGGATTTGTATCACTGGATACCTTTCCTGCTCCAATAACCAGTGATGCAAAGGCATTTGTCCCACACCATCGCATCTAGAATTACAAAGACTTTGACAGGACTACACGAGATGCAGGTTCTGAAAATACCCCCTCTTTCTTCCCTGTGGGAACATTCCTTGTTATTCCTTGTTATGCTCAGTAAGAAGTGTCACACAAATCCTATAAAGGAAATCTCAGACAATGCAGAAACAGCACATCTGGTAGAAATTACCTGACTTGTAAGTAGATTAGAAGAGTGAAAGCAAATTCTGAAATGTCTAAAGGAATAGAATTTCAGCAACTGGCAATGTTACCTCCTACATAACAAATCATATATTGATGAATTCGATACTTTTAAAATTGAAATCATGGATAGGCATTATAAGAAGGAAAATTAATTTTATCAAAAAAATTACAGACAAATTTTTAAAAATCTTTCTTAAGCAACAAAAATTTATTGTATAGTACAAGGAACTGTATTCAGCATCTTATAATGACCTATAATGGAAAATTATATTTAAAAACTACCAAAATATATATTTTCCATACACCTAAAACTAATGCAGGAGAAGGCAATGGCACCCCACTCCAGTACTCTTGCCTGGAAAATCCCATGGATGGAGGAGCCTGGTGGGCTGCAGTCCACGGGGTCGCTAAGAGTCGGACACAACTGAGCGACTTCACTTTCACTTTTCACTTTCACGCATTGGAGGAGGAAATGGCAACCCACTCCAATGTTCTTGCCTGGAGACTCCCAGGGATGGGGGAGCCTGGTGGGCTGCTGTCTATGTGGGTCACATGGAGTTGGACGCGACTGAAGCGACTTAGCAGCAGCAGCAGCAAAACTAATGCAATATTGTAAATCGATCAAACTTCAATTTAAAAAACTATCATGACCCTTTTTTCTAAAGCAGTATCTTTATATTTTGGCCATGATTACAGGCTTGTGGAATTGTATTTCCCCAACCAGGGGTCTAACCCAGGCCCCCTGCAGAGAAAGCACGGAGTCCTAACAACTGGACCACCAGGGAATTCCTGTAACTGTCTTAATTAAAATTTGGAGATTTTTACATTTAAAAAAAAAATCTCTTCTTCATCTTCAAGGGTATAATGCCCTGATTATCCTATAAAGGTGTGAATATGAGGCCTACATAAGTGAAATGATGGAATAGTGTCAGCTTACATGAAGGCTAGGAAGCTGTGGTCCCAATTATAACTGTGATAATAATAGATTCTGTGTGTGTGTGTGTGTGTGTCTGTGTGTGTGTGTCTATGTTTGTGTGTCTGTGCGTGTGTGTTAATCTCTCAGCCGTGTCCAACTCTTTGTGACCCCATGGACTGTAGCCCGCCAGGCTCCTCTCTCCATGGAATTCTCCAGGCAAGAATTCTGGAGTGAGTTGCCATTCCCATCTCCAGGGGAGCTTCTCCTCCCAGGGATCAATCCTGGGTCTCCCAGCAAATTCTTTACCATCTGAGCCACCAGAGAAGCCAAAAAAAGTAGATTCTGGCTTGTAATAATTCAATTTCTTTGTTGAACACATACCTCCACTTTTGAAATATGAATTATCTGAATAACAAGCAGATATTGAATTCTTTCAAGAAGGATTTATGTCCCAAATTAACCTCCCAAACTTCTTGCAACTTGAAATTCATTCTTTTGCATTTTAAAAACTTTTTAGGTCAAGAGTCTCTTATTAAAAGACAAATCCCTCTTGGCGGAAATCTTTATCACTAATACCCTAGTTGAAGTCACATAACAGGAGCTGAGAGCAAAGGCCTAGAAGAATGGAATGCGCTTCTGCAGACACAAAAAAATGATTAGGGAAAAAAGGAGGAGAGCTATAAGGAAAAGAAAAAGGAGGAGCAAGGAGGAAAAAGGCATAAAGGAGCCTTGATTACCAATTAAAATATCTGTATTTGTGCAGGGGGGCCTGCATACATTTGTAACCATTTCCCTGCAAACAGCTATGCCTGAACAATATTGAAAGTACCAGTTATACTTTGGTTATGAAAATCCTAAATGTTAACCTGGCCAACAAGGTAGAAAAGGCTAGCAGGACAAGAGAAAAGAACAAGACAATGGAAATCATTTGTTTCTCTGAAACTTCTTCAGACTTCCTCAGACTGTGTTGCATACTTAGGAACTCTCCACTTCCAGAATCCTTCCTGCAGAAAGGACACTGGAAAATAAAAGAGTCTATGAAACAGAATCAAACCCTTTGAGTTCCACAATAATTGGAGTCTTACTTGAAAATTTCTGGAGCTTTATTTGAATTTGAGTTT
>SJYQ01020095.1:135502-167367 GCA_006410935.1 Redunca redunca
TATCGCTAATATGAAAAAAAGAGCTTCTACAGATTGATTTAAAAAAACAAACATGGGTATGGACTGAGGTTCATAAAAGAAGAAATGCAAATAAAAAATGTATTAAAAGCAGTTTATAAAAGATGCTAAGTCTCACTAATAGACAGGGAAACACAATTCAAAACAACACAGTACTCTCACTTTTTCGTATAATAAGTTAACAAAATTTTAAAGAATTATAATATTCAACATAATGGGGTATAGAAACAATAGGGTTGTGAATTACAGCACACATTGTTCTGTAATTTCAGTTTTGGAAATCTGCTCTATAGAAATAGACATATTTCAAAGAAAAAAACGTAGGCCAAGAATGACTGAGATACATGTGCTGACCTAGAGGAATACCCAGAGTACACAGTTTAAATGAATACAGTAGCAAGTCAAGTCATGTATCTAATGATGATCCCATTCCTGTGAATAAAAGTAGGGGAACACATGTATATAAATTCATGCAATTATATTTGTTCTATATATTTTTACATGTAAAAAGATATTCACCAAGTTGACTTTGTCTTTTTACACTTTTTTTGGCTTTAAAAAACTAACTTTCTCATTTTTGAATTTTGAAAGAAAATTCCAACAAAATGTGTGTGTGTGTGTATATCTGTGTAGTACAGTATAAGATAGACCACTAATGCTCTAGGATTTCAGGAGAGGGAGACAGGTATATGGTAAACATATGGCTTGATCGAAACTTGAAGAATGAACTTGGAGGAACTGGATAAACAAAAAAGAAAACAAAGTAGAAAATAGAAACAAAATAGAAAAAAGAAAACAAAATAGAAAAAAGCAGGAAGGAAATATTATCTGGATCATTTAGACTCACTTCAGATATTCTAAACCACTGGTAACTACATATTTGAAAAAAATCAATATATTTCACGATTGAAAATCAGCATCTGTATTTCCAGATTTGTCTGTGAACAAGCAATAGTGCTACTATTACACGATCCTGCATTAAACAGAATTGGTGTCACTATCAGGAAATTAAAGACAAATTAGAAAACCCAAGGAGTCTTATATTTCTCAGCATTGTCTACCTTTTATTTTTTGCAACCAGAAGTGATAAACTGCAACCCACAACAACCCAAATAAATGAACTTCCTTTACCTTAGCATTCACCATCACCTTCATTCATTGCTGCCTCTATACTGTAAGATAATCAGACTTTTTAAAATTATATATTCAGTAACCAATATGAATTAACATCTGAATACATGTAAGCTGGAGCTTCTTGCTCTCCAGAGAATCAGAGCTGGAAATAAAAGAATCTCTGTTTACCTAAGTTTTAATCCTTTGGTAAAATTTCTTTGGCTCTGAAGGCTGCATGAAACAGGTGAGAGAAAAGATTAGTCAACTGGAACCAGAGGCTCCTCCTTTCTGTTTTGTTTGGTCTGAACAGTTAACCCTTACCTGGCCAGAGCTCTGACTATGACATCGTGTTCAGAGACTATAGGAAAAATCAGTTAAAGTGTTCACATTAATAAACTAGCTGAACCTCTTTTCTGAGTTTTTTTCTTTTTTGCTTTAGAAGTCTTTTGTAAATCAAAGAATTACTTACTGATTTACTCATTCAGTAGGACTTCCCTGATGGCTCAGTTGGTAAAGAATCTGCCTGCAATGCAGGAGACCCCAGTTCGATTCTTGGGTTGGGAAGTTCCCCTGGAAAAGGGATAGGCTACCCACTCCAGTATTCTTGGGCTTCCCTGTGGCTCAGCTGGTAAAGAATCCACCTTCAGTGCAAGAGGCCTGAGTTCTATCCCTGGGTTGGGAAGATCCCCTGGAGAAGGGAAAGGCTACCCACTCCAGCATTCTGTTCTGGACAATTCTGTGGACTGTCCATGGGGTCACAAAAAGTCAGACTTAACTGAGCAACTTTTGCTTTCACTTACTCATTCAGTCAAGTAAGACGCTAATATACTAAGCATGAGTTCAATTTCTTGTGTGACTGGAAAATGTAAGAAAAGATAATATCACAAACAGAAATAAACTTGAAGAACAGTGTTGTTTTAGGCAGGAACATTCATTTCTACTGGGTGCCACCACTATTTTTGAACAGTTGACTGAGGTGAGAAAACCACCATTTACCAATTATTCTTATGATAACTTTCTACCTGGGCTTCCCAGGTGGCTCAGTAGTAAAGAATCCGCCTGCCAACACAGGAGATGCAAGGGGCAAGTTCAATCCCTGGGTTAGGAAGATCCCTCGGAGAAGGAAATGGCAATCCACTCCAGTATTCCTGTGTAGAGAATCCTATAGAAAGAGGAGCCTGGAGGGCTACAGCCCATGAGGTCATAAGAGTCGGACACAACCGAGCAACGGAGCACACACAACTGGCTTGCAGAACTGGACGAGCGAAATATTAGGGACAGTGTCCGATGCTAAGGTGGTCTTATCCAAATGGAATTTGAGATGAAGTTTGAAGCATAGTTTGGACTGATATGTTAAAACAGGGAAACATGGTACAAATGTATTGTGATGCTTAAGAGTGCCAGCTGGACCCAGCTCCAGCACTGATGAGTTGTGATCTTGAGCAAGTTCATTTGCCTCAAATTTTAATCTATGCTATGGGATAATCATTGCACTAATCAGAAAGAATTGCTGAGATTACAGTTCTCTCTTTGAACAAACACTTGTAGAGTGCCTATTCTATGCCAGGGGCTTCCCTGGAGGTTCAGCAGTAAAGAATCTGCCTGCAATGCAGGAGATGAGGGTTCAATTCCTGGGTCGGGAAGCTCCCCTAGAGGAAGGCATAGCAACCCACTCCAGTATTTTGCCTGGAAAATCCCATGGACAGAGGAGCCAGGAGGGCTACCATCCATGGTGTTGCAAAGAAGCACACATTTTATGCCAAACGCTATTCTAGGTACTAAGGATATAATAATAAGCAAAGTAGTTTAAATTTCTACTTTGTTAATTCTGGTTAAAGGAAGGATGAAAATAAGCAAGTCAACATAGTAAGATTAAGAGGGACTCTTGGGACTTCTCTGGTTGTTTAGTGGTTAAGAATCCACCTTCCAGTGCAAAGGATGTGGATTCGATCCCTGGTTGGGGAACTAAGATCCCACATACTGTGGGGAGCCCCTGTGCTGAAAGGAAGATCCCGCATGCCACAACTAAGACCCAACGCAGCCAAAAAATATAATAAATACATTTTTTAGAAAAACTCCACTGAAGGTGAGTTCACAATCCAAAACCGTTGGGGAAAAAAAAAAAAAAAAAAAAAGCAGTTCACTGTGAGATTTTTNAAAAAAAAAAGGCAGTTCACTGTGAGATTTTTTTTTTAAGACCAAAAAAAAATTTATTCCTTGTAATGAGAACACTTGGGATTTACTCTCAACAACTTTCATATAACATCCAGTGTTAATCAGATGAGTCATGTTTAACCTTACATCCCTAGGACTTTTTAATGTTATAACTGGAAGTTTATGCCTTGAACCACCTTCATCCAATTCCCCCTCCCCTCGACTCCGAACCATTTTGAGTTCAGATTGGTAACTCCTGTCAGCTCAGATTTTGCTCTTTAAAGCCACAAAACTAGTCCAGTCTCTCTTGCAGCAGCTCTCTAAATACTGAAGAGAGCCATCTTGTCCTGTCATCCCATTTTCTGTCATTGTATTAAAACTTTATACTTCCTTCAGCCCCGTCACAGGACTTCCCTGGTGGCTCAGACGACAAAGCGTCTGTCTACAATGCGGGAGACCCAGGTTCGATCCCTGGGTCAGGAAGATCCCCTGGAGAAGGAAATGGCAATCCACTCCGGTACAATTGCCTGGAAAATCCCATGGACAGAGGAGCCTGGTAGGCTACAGTCCACGGGGTCGCAAAGAGTCGGACACGACTGAGCGACTTCACTCACTCACTCAGCCCTGTCACAGCAGTGCGTCAGGTCTCCTGGACATCTGAAGAGAAGCTTCGGTGGGTCAGTGATCACCCTGAGGCTGACTCAGAAGGCGCGAGAGTTCCAGGAGTGATGTGGTCAGAGCCTGGTGAGCCAGGGCTCCATCACCTCAGGCCAGGTTATAAATCAACATAGGTTCAGCAAACCTTTCTACACAAATCATCAGCTTCTCCGCCTTCTTTCTGGAAATCAGAGACACTCTGAACAGAAACGGACAGCTTTAGTGAGATTTGGGGTGAAAACTCATCTCTCAAACTGTTGAGGGAAATCTAAGTAAATCCTGTGCGGTGACCGCCTCAGGCCGTATCCTCTCTTAAAGGCTCAGGAAGAAGGCAGAGGTAAGCTCTTACCACTGAGTCAGACAACCTGACCCTGAATATAGGAGCATGGCTATACTTTCTTTCAAAGCCTGATAACTGGCCTTACTTCCTTCAAAAACCTAATGACTTAGCATTTGGAAAATAGCAGTCCAACTCTCCTTACTCTTGCCTTCCTCCAAGATTTTATTCTCCCGCTTTTTGTTTTGTTTTACCTCTAAATCCAACCTTTTTCCTCACCTACAACCTTGCATTTCCCAATTGCTTTTTGGCAACACAAAGAACAGATGATAAAAGTAATCCACAGATCGGTTAAGTACCTCCAAAAGGATCAAATATCTGAATGTTGAGAGATCTTGAGTTCTATAAGAGGGACTCTTTTCCCTTCACTAGACCTATTTAATAAATACATTTTAAAAGGTAGAAGATGTGTGTGTGTGTGAATACTCAACAAAAAAATCAATTGCAACATTTTTTTTCTACCTAAATACCATTTAGTAATTCTCAGATATTTCTTGTACTGCTCCTCAACCTCAGAAGGTGATTTTTCTGTCACTGTTTCCAACCTGTTTAAGTAGTTTGAGGAAAGATGGGCACAAAAATATCTGCCCACCTGCAGCACTGTGGACAAAAATCTGAGAACTGCTTTGAAAGTGAGCGGGGGTGGAGCAGGAAGTGCTCTGATCCTTCTGGTCACCTCCATTTCCAGAGTGGAAATGGAAATTCCAGCCTTTCCTTTCTCTTAAGAAGCCCCAAGTGGCAAGGTTGTTTCCTATTGTCTGATAATGATAGTTAATATTTATCGACTATTCCTTCTGTGCTATGAGCCATTCCCAGAATAGAAGTGTATTAACTCATTTAGTTCTCTCAACAAATTCATCGGGTCGCTGGGACACATAGGCAAGATTTAATGTCATCAAGATCAGATGGCTGGCATTAAAAAGAATACATTTGAATCAGTTCTAAGGAGATGGATGGAACTGGAACCGATTATACAGAGTGAAGTAAGTCAGAAAGAAAAACACCAATACAGTATACTAACGCATATATATGGAATTTAGAAAGATAGGGATGATGACCCTGTATGTGAGACAACAAAAGAGACTCAGATCTATAGAGTGAACTGTTGGACTCTGGGGGAGGGAGGGAGGGAGAGGGTGGGATGAGATGGGAGAATGGCATTGAAACATGTATACTGTCATGTAAGAAACGAATCGCCAGTCAATGTCCGATGCAGGATGCAGGATGCTTGGGACTGGTGCAAGGAGAGGACCCAGAGGGATGGTATGGGGTGGGAGATGGGAGGGGATTCGTGTTTGGGAACGCATGTACACTTGTGGTGAATTAATGTCAATATTTGGCAAAACCAATACAGTAATGTAAAGTAAACCAAAGTAAAAATAAAAATTATATTAAAAAAAAAAAAGATCAGATGGCTGGGAAACTGAAGAGGAGGGATTTAAAGCTGAGTTCTGGCTGCTGAGTTCCAGCACTTCAGCTTCAGAATCACACACTGCACTAACTTTCAAGAGCTGACATTAAGTTAACAAACAGGTGGGAAAGAGCATTAAATAATTTTGCAGAGATTTGTATATTCTGTTTCCTTTTTACGATGCGATATCTATACACTCTTAGAGTGTTCAAAGTCTTGGAGAACCATACTTCTGAAAACATATGAGTTTTTACATTTTAACTTTTATCATATGAAAACATAATCCCATTGCCAATATTTACCAATATCTCAAGACAGCCTTCTTCCCTGCCTGAACCATCCCCTTCTCCAAACCCCTAGCCCATCTCATATTTCTCCATCTTCTGGCAGGATCATCCAGAGGTTTTATGAAACAATTAAACCAGATAATTTCTAGAAGGCATAAATGTCATTGTGCATGAATGCTCAATCACGTCTGACTCTCTGCAGCCCCATGGATTGTAACCCACCAGACTCCTCTGTCCATGGGATTTCCCAGGCAACAATACTGGAGTGGGTTTCCATTCCTCCTCCAGGGGATCTTTCCCACCCAGGGATCTAACCCTCATCTCCTGCATCTCCTGCATTGGCAAGCAGATTCCTTACCACAGAGCCGCCTGGGAAGCCCTTTAAAAAATAAATGTCATGAAGAGAAGCAAACAGCGTGGTATATATTTGGTGGGATTATCTGAGAAAGCCCTTGAGGAGATAATACTTGAGCTTAAATTCAGAAGTTTGGGGCACAATAAAGGACAGAAATGGTATGGACCTAAGAGAAACAGAAGGTAGTAAGAAGAGATGGCAAGAATACAAAGAACTAGACAAAAAAAGATCTTTATGACCTATATAATCAAGATGGTATGATCACTCACGTCGAGCCAGACATCCTGGAAAGAAAAGTCAAGTGAGTTTTAGGAAAGCTAGTGGAGGTGATGGAATTCCAGTTGAGCTATTTCAAATCCTAAAAGACGATGCTATGAAAGTGCTGCACTCAATATGCCAGCAAATTTGGAAAACTCAGCAGTGGCCACAGGACTGGAAAAGGTCAGTTTTCATTCCAATCCCAAAGAAAGGCAACACCAAAGAATGTTCAAACTACCACACAATTGCACTCATCGCACACACTAGTGAAGTACTGCTCAAAATTCTCTAAGCCAGGTGTCAACAGTATGTGAACTATGAACTTCCAGATGTTGAAGCTGGTTTTAGAAAAGGCAGAAGAACCAGAGATCAAATTACCAACATCCATTGGATCATAGAAAAAGCAAGAGAGTTCCAGAAGTACATCTACTTCCATTTAATTGATTACACCAAAGCCTTTGACTATGTGGATCACAACAAACTGTGGAAAATTCAAGAGATGGGAATACCAAAAGACCTTACCTGCCTCCTGAGAAATCTGTATGTAGGTCAAAAAGCAACAGTTACAACTGGACATGGAACAAAGACTGGTTCCAAACTGAAAAGGAATATGTCAAGCCTGTATATTACCACCCTGCTTATTTAACTTATATGCAGAATACATCATGTGAAATGCCAGGCTGGATGAGGCACAAGCTGGAATCAAGATTGCTGAGAGAAATATCAATAACCTCAGATAGGCAGATGACACCATCCTTTTGGCAGAAAGTGAAGAGAAATTAAAGAGCCTCTTGATGAAAGTGAAAGAGGAGAATGAAAAAGTTGGCTTAAAACTCAACACTCAGAAAGCTAAGATCATGGCATCTGGTTCCATCACTCCATGGCAAATAGATGGAGAAACAATGGAAACAGTAACAGACTTTATTTTCTTGGGCTCCAAAATCACTGCAGATGGTGACTGCAGCCTTGAAATTTAAAGACTCTTGCTCCTTGGAAGAAAAGCTATGACCAACCTAGACGCATATTTAAAAGCATAGACATTACTTTGCCAACAAGGTCTGTCAAAGCTATGGTTTTTCCAGTAGGCATGTATGAACGTGAGAGGCATGCATGAACGTATGAACTATAAAGAAAGCTGAGCGCCAAAGAATTGATGCTTTTGAACCATGGTGTTGGAGAAGACTTTCAAGAGTCCCTTGGACTGCAAAGAGGTCCAACCAGTCCATCCTAAAGGAAATCAGTCCTGAGTGTTCATTGGAAGGACTGATGCTAAAGCTGAAACTCCAGTACTTTGGCCACCTGATGTGAAGAACTGACTCATTGGAAAAGACCCTGATGCTGGGAAAGATTGAAGGCAGGAGGTAGAAGGGGACGACAGAGGATTACATGGTTGGATGCCATCACCGACTCAATGAACTTGAGTTTGAGCAAGCTCTGGGAGTTGGTGATGGACAGGGAAGTCTGGCATGCTGCAGTGCATGGGATCTAAAAGAGTCAGATGTGCATGAGCGATGAACCGACCTGAATGAAGTCACTTAAACTGCCATGAGGGTGACGCATGTGACTCAGGGACTCTCTCCCTGAGCCTGCTCATGTGGCTATTTACCCATAGTAAATAGATACCCACAGTTTCCTCTTAATAAACTACTTGCTTCACTACTTCCCTTCCTTGTGGAAATTCTTTTCTGCAAAGTCAAAGGGCCAGGGCCCTTGTCACTGACTACTGGTCTAGAGCTTAGGCTCTGTGCTCTCACCGCCAGGACCCATCCTCAATCTCTGAGTGGGAACCCAAGCCCAGCTCTAAGTCACTGCAGGCCAAGGCCATGGGAGTTCATATCCATGTGTGGCTGGCATCCTTGGCTTTGGCAATAATTCTGAGATCACAGTTGTGTCTTTGAGGTGCCTGGTACAGAAGCTTCCCTCAGAATCTGTACATGTATCTTATGTCTCTTTGAATATCAAACACATTGTAAGTGTTCTTCTCATGCCATTGTACAAGTTCTTTCCTCATTGTGAACTATAATGAGTCAGGCATGATCCCTCATAATTATTTTCTGTGCTCTATTTTTTTTTTTAATGTGGAAAACTACCCTATTAGGGGAAAGGGTTTCTTTTTCTTCATGTGGGAAAAAAAAAATTTATTTTAGGGACCTCAGAAACAGAGAATTAGATTAATCACACTCATTGCTTCACAATTTGTTCTCATTATTGTCCACACATGGTATGTTCTTATTCCTAAGATCTAGAATAAACTACATCTAACCATGTGGTTTTCCCCCACCAACCTACTTTCTGTTTTATCCAACCCAAGGTAACCACCCACTTGAGTCTTTGTTTTCATTGTGAATCTTTTATCATTCTCTTGCTTTCATTTTTATATAATTTTGCATGTATGTATAATTCTGAAGAGTGTGTGTCTGCATGTTACCCGTGTAGGTATTTAATTTGTTCTAAACTTTATAAAGAGCTCAGGCTGTATGTAATTTGAGAGGATGCAAGGTTTTCACTTATTGCTATGATCCATCAATTTTATTGTATACCATATAATCCAAGTTAATTTGTTTGTGTGTGTATGCATGTGTGTGTGTGTGCACTCCCATGCACACGTGCGTGCATGCATATGCTCAGTCATGTCCAACTGTTGCAACCACATGAACTATAGCCCACCAGGCTCTTCTGTCCATGGAATTTTTCAGGCAAGAATACTGCAGCGAGTTGCCATTTCCTACTCCAGGGGATCTTCCCGATCCAGGTAGGGCAGAAATTTTTGTCTGTTTTATTGACCGATGTATCCAAGTGACTGGAATATATCTGACATGAAGCAGGTATTCAGTAAATATTTGTTGAATGAATAAATGTAACAAAAACTTTCAAATGACACTAGAATGGCCGTACCGATTTGTATTTGCATAACCTAAAAATGGCAGAGGAACCAGCGATCAAATTGCCAACATCTGCTGGATCGTGGAAAAAGCAAGAGAGTTCCAGGACAACATCTATTTCTGCTTTATTGACTATGCCAAAGCCTTTGACTGTGTAGATCACAATAAACTGTGGAAAATTCTGAAAGAGATGGGAATACCAGACCACCTGACCTGACTCTTGAGAAATCTGTATGCAGGTCAGGAAACAAGAGTTAGAACTGGACATGGAACAACAGACTGGTTCCAAATAGGAAAAGGAGTATGTCAAGGCTGTATATTGTCACCCTGCTTATTTAACTTATATGCCAAGTACATCATGAGAAACTGCTGGGCTGGAAGAAGCACAAGCTGGAATCAAGATTGCCGGGAGAAATATCAATAACCTCAGATATGCAGATGACACCACCCTTATGGCAGAAAGTGAAGAGGAACTAAAAAGCCTCTTGATGTAAGTGAAAATGGAGAGTGAAAAAGTTGGCTTAAAGCTCAACATTCAGAAAACGAAGATCATGGCATCTGGTCCCATCACTTCATGGGAAATAAATCGGGAAAGAGTGGAAACAGTGTCAGACTTTATTTTGGGGGTCTCCAAAATCACTGCAGATGGTGACTGCAGCCATGAAATTAAAAGATGCTTACTCCTTGGAAGAAAAGTTATGACCAACCTAGATAGTATATTCAAAAGCAGAGACATTACTTTGCCGACTAAGGTCCGTCTAGTCAAGGCTATGGTTTTTCCAGTAGTCATGTATGGATGTGAGAGTTGGACTGTGAAGAAGCTGAGCACTGAAGAACTGATGCTTTTGAACTGTGGTGTTGGAGAAGACTCCAGAGTCCCTAGGCCTGCAAGGAGATCCAACCAGTCCGTTCTCAAGGAGATCAGTCCTGGGTGTTCATTGGAAGGACTGATGCTAAAGCTGAAACTCCAATACTCTGACCACCTCATGAGAAGAGTTGACTCATTGGAAAAGACTCTGATGCTGGGAGGGATTGGGGGCAGGAGGAGAAGGGAACAACAGAGCATGAGATGGCTGGATGGCATCACGGACTCGATGGATGTGAGTCTGAGTGAACTCCGGGAGTTGGTGATGGACAGGGAGGCCTGGCGTGCTGCAATTCATGGGGTCTCAAAGAGTCAGACACGACTGAGTGACTGAACTAAACTGAACTGAACCTAAATGTACTCCTCTTAATTCATTTTATTATATTTTTCATTATAAAAGTAAAACCTGTTTTTTAGAGTACATTTGGGTAATTTTGATTAATACAAACTTCCGAAACTGAAGAAATATATTCAGATTCAGAAATTGACCACATTAAATCATTAAATCGAATCCATGATAACTGGGAAGAAAATAAAGCCACCACTTGGAAACTAGTTTTATTTATAAAGCTACCCCAATCAGATCTAGGCATAGAGATAAGCAGATAAACATCTAGAAGTCGATATACAGGTATTAGGCTTCATGTATAGGTGGCTCAGTGGTAAAGAATCTGCCAGCAATGTAGGAGTCAGAGGAGACTCAGGTTTGATCCCTGGGTTGGGAAGATTCCCTGGAAGGGCATGGCAACCCACTCCAGTATTCTTGCCTATAGAATCCCATGGACAGAGGAGTCTGGCAGGCTACAGTTCATAGGGTCACAAAATTTGGACACAACTGAAGCAACTTAGCATGCATACAGGTATTAATTATAAGCTAATCTGTTCAGTGGCCTACTTCCTGTTCACTGTTAATCAGCCTCAGTGTGAAAAGAGTAGCAAATCGAAATCTATGTCTGATAAAATATGTCATGCCCTCTCACAAAGTAAATTTATCAAAAAGATGTATTTAAACTGGATTTGCAGGATTGATTACCAGTGTGGTCAGAAATGGCATATGGAAATCAGGCTGTCAGCAAGGCCCCCAAATTATAAATTACATCATGCCTACAGCAAAATTTTGGAGATAAATCACAGTGAGAAATGTCACAATAAATCAATGAACTCCTTTGAACTAAAAGTCACTTATTTGATTTTGCAAATGTGAAACTCTGCACTTCCAATGCAGTGGGTGTGTGAGTTTGATCCCTGTTAGGGAACCAAGATCCCACATGCCTTGCACCAAAAAAAAAGAAAAAAAAAAGATAGGATGTAACAGAAGTGAATCAAGTCTTTCTCTTCTAACGTACTTAAATAACAGAGAGCTAAGTTTAGGATTATATTTAGCAATAAGCACAAAAAACCAACAGTGACTTAAACATATAAACATTTGTTTGTCTCAAGAAACAAGAGAGCTGAAAGTATGCAAGCCAGAGTTTAAAAAGTGGCTCAATAAAACTTTTAGTGAAAGACATTTCCATCTGTTCCTTACATATCATTAGCAAATATATCTTCATCTTCATACTTTGGATCTCATGGTTACAAAATGGCTTCTCTTTTGAACTGTGGTGTTGGAGAAGACTCTTGAGAGTCCCTCGGACTGCAAGGATATCCAACCAGTCCATTCTGAAGGAGATCAGCCCTGAGATTTCTTTGGAAGGAATGATGCTAAAGCTGAAACTCCAGTACTTTGGCCACCTCATGCGAAGAGTTAACTCATTGGAAAAGACTTTGATGCTGGGAGGGATTGGGGGCAGGAGAAGAAGGGGACTACAGAGGATGAGATGGCTGGATGGCATCACTGACTCGATGGACGTGAGTCTGAGTGAACTCCGGGAGTTGGTGATGGACAGGGCGGCCTGGCGTGCTTCGATTCATGGGGTCACAAAGAGTCGGACACGATTGAGCGACTGAACTGAACTGAGCTGAACCCCTAATCTCATATCCAGAGTCTGGAGTTTCCCAGATGGCTCAGCAATAAAGAACTCACCTGCAGTTCAGGAGACACAGGTTCAATACCTGGGTTGGGAAGATCCCCTAGAGGAGGAAATGGCAACCCGCTCCAGTATTAATGCCTGGAAAATCCCATGGATAGAGGAACCTAGTGGGCTACAGTCCACAGGGTCCCAAAGAGTTGGACACGACAGAGCACACGTGCACATCTTCCTGATGAAAAGCTTTTCCCTCCATGAGTACCTTCCAAGACACAATGAGAACATTTTTTGGTGTTATACCAAAAAACAACATTTTTTTTTTTTTTTAATGTGGGTCATTTTTAAAGTCTTTGTTAAATCCGTTACAATATTGTTTCTGTTGTTTTTATGTTTTGGTCTTTTGGCTCCAAGGCATGTAGGATCTTAGCTCCTCAGCCAGAATGGAACCTGCATCCCCTGCATTGGAAGGTGAAGTCTCAACCACTGCACTACCAGGGAAGTCCCATAAAAATGTTTTACTCAGCTGCTCTTTTAACTGCCATCCATACAAAAGAGACCTGGTCTGAACAAAAGCAAAAATTGGCTAACTTTCTTCTCCCAAGTCTAGACATGAGAATTTCTTTTTCACTTTTAGCTTGATGCCTTGGGTAAGCACATTCAATGTGAATCAGTGTGGTTACAACATATGAATTTTATTAAAGATCATTTCGACAGCTAAAATTCTAAAGTTTCATAAAAACCTTCAAATAAGTTCAAGACCAGAGAAATTTACTGAAACTTCATATAAATCTGCTTTCATTTAATGAATGGATAATGCAGCATTTGGAGTATTATTTAAACAACAAAGGTTTGTTTTTCTTTTCAAAACAGATAAAATTAAGAGATACAACCTTATTTCTAATTTCAGTATTTAATATTTACTGAAGTAAATTAGTCATTTACCTGATAGCACAATTTAATATGTTTTTCTCATTTGGAGGGGAAAATATATTTTACTTTCTTTANTTTCACATTCTGAAAGACATCTTTTAGAAGTTTTAATCATGACTCAAAAAGTTTAAAAGACTAAAGAGAATTTCCAATTTTCTATAGTAGAAAAAAAGATATGGATAATAAGAAGGAATTTATATTTGACTCTGGAATTGCCTTGTGTGCTTATAATTTAAGAGTGTTTTCTGGCGATAAGGATTGAAATTGAAGCTGAACCATGAGCTCCATCATACAGCCTGAGAAGAGCTTGGAAATTTTATAAACCAATCACGGAGAGTTGGAAATCAAAAGAGAAAGGCTACCTATTTTAGTAAAGAGCCTGACCTCACTTTCGATGTTGGGCTGTAGAAGCTATCAATAGCCATGCCTTTCCTTTTCCCCTTCTACCCTACAGATAGGCAAGCTAGGGAAGTTGGGTGTGCCCATCTTTGGCAATCGGAAGAATTTTTTCATATGTTTTTATTTTTTTAATTGGATTTTTTTAAATGTTATTTTGGTGTTTAGCAGTCCAATGGCTAAGGCTCTATAGCACTTCCACTGCAGAGGGCGATGTTCTACTCCTGGTCAGGGAACAAGATTCACAGCCCAAAAAAAAAAAAAGTCAAACAGTTTCACTTGTTTATCTATGACATCAGTAATGTCTTTGCTGAATTGCATAGTAGTTTTTGAACACTGGAATAATATTTCTTCCTATCTTTGTGCTATTCACAATGTGCCACAGATGATCACTCAGAAACAATATTAATAAAATTTTCATTTAATGCATTATTAATACTTTTTCCACCACTTTCTTAAGTCCAAGCAATACAATAAAACAATGTCTGATTTGCATCATTTGTCATTTTACAGGGTGTAAATCAACATGATATCACTGAACGAGTCATTGGGAAAAAGTACACAGTAGTACGTTATATGATATCTTCACCATACGGATAAAATAGAAATAACCTCAAGAATAGATAATGATAAAATATTGATAATTAGGAAATAATGAGCTTTGAGTATTCATTTCTTTTCACATAGTTCATTTAATCATACATTTATATAATTTAGTATTTAACAACGGTTGTATTAACAATCAGTTTATACAATTCCTGAATTTTTAACAATCAGCTCTCACAGGACAATTGATTCATAGCTGATTCATAGCTGTTCCAGTGAGATAAGGTCTTTCCCCCCCTCTCTTTGCCAACCTTCCACTTTTAAAGCAGCTTAACACACCATCCACTAAGTGGGAGAAGAGCTGGATCAAGAAATCAAAAATAAACCCACTTTGACTGCCTGCAGCTAGGTGATGCTTTAACTGGATGAGAGTCTGGAGTTTTGATGGGGCTGCCCCTGTGGCTCAGCGGTCAAGAATCCGCCTGCAACACAGGAGACACAAGAGATACAGGTTCCATCCCTGGGTTGGGAAGATCCCCTGGAGAAGAAAATGGCAATGGCACTCCAGTATTCTTGCCTAGAAAATCCCATGGACAGAGGAGCCCAGCAAGCTACAGCCCATAGGGTCCCAAGCAGTCCAGCACGACTGAGCACACTAGAGTTTTCATAATAAGCACTAGAGTTTTCATAATAAGCAGCACTGGATTTTGAACACTCAAGAATAATCAGAAAGGCTCTGAGGCCAGACAAGGATTTAATCTGAAGGGTGAGAAAATACATTCACAGGGAAAGTGGTGGGAAGACTTTTTCCTTTGCATGTTCTCTTGAAAGTTCAGCTTGTTCAATAAAACAAAAACAAAGAGATTCTGAAATAAAGATGAATCTGGTTTAGATTCACCCTGGACTTAAGGACACTGGGGGAACCTCAAGAAGATATCCAAGAGCTTTTAGAGATTTCAGGTTTGACGATTCAGAGTAATAATATGATAAAAAGACATTTAAGAGTTAAAAGTATTTAAACTCAATGAAGTTAGGAATGTCAACAAAACTTTTTGATCAGAGATATAGACTGTTCAACCTCCCAAGAGCAGAGAACTTAACCAGTGATCCTACTGTGGTACCTACTGTGGTACCTACAGTGCTAGAAAGTTTAATACATTATCTCATCTATACTTTAAAACAACTCTACAAAGTAGATCTTATGCCCACTTTGCTAACAAGTAAACTAAGGCTCAGATTCGAAAGTAACTCACTTAAGATCCCATAGCTAAGGAAATACTAGATCCATACTTGATCTCAGGTCCTCTGATTCAAAAGCTGCTCATCATTACCTGTAGCATGAAATTTCCTTATTCTTTCCCAACATTCAGTCAGCTCAATAAACTAATCTTTATTGACTCTTTGTGACCCCATGGACTGCAGCCCACCAGGCTCCTCTGTCCATGGAATTCTCCAGGAAAGAATACTGGAATGGGTAGCCATTCCCTTCTCTAGGGAGTATTCCCCACCCAGGGATTGAACCCAGGTCTCCTGCACTGTAGGCAGATTCCTTACCTTCTGAACCACCAGGGAATCCTCTTATTTTAGACTTTTTTTTTTTTTAATTAGTGTGGTAAAGAATGGGTAGCTAGGTTTTCACTTCAGTTCAATTCAGTTCAGTTGCCCAGTCGTGTCCAACTCTTTGCAGCCCCATGGACAGCAGCACGCCAGGCCTCCTTGTCCATCACCAAATCCCAGAATTTACTCAAACTCATGTCCATAGAGTCAGTGATGCCATCTAACCATCTCATCCTCTGTCGTCCCCTTCTCCTGCCTTCAATCTTTCCCAGCATCAGGGTCTTTTCCAATGAGCCAGTTCTTCGCATCAGTTGGCCAAAGTACTGGAGTTTCACCTTCAGCATCAGTCCTTCCAATGAACACCCAGGACTGATCTCCTTTAGGATGGACTGGTTGGATCTCTTTGCAGTCCAAGGGACTCTGAAGAGTCTTCTCCAACACCACAGTTCAAAAGCATCAATTCTTGGGTGCTCAGCTTTCTTTATAGTTCAACTTTCACATCCATACATGACTACTGGAAAAACCATAGCTTTGACTAGATGGACCTTTGTTGGCAAAATAATGTCTCCGCTTTTTAATATGCTGTCTAGGTTGGTCATAACTTTTCTTCCAGGGAGCAAGTATCTTCTAATTTCATGGCTGCAGTTACCATTTGAAGTGATTTTGGAGTCCCCAAATATAAAGGTTCTCACTTAATATGCTTTAAAAGTTAGAAATGACCCTTATGAAAATTTAATAAAGTAGTAGTAAGATAAATAGTTTTATTTCCTTCAGCTTTTCAGATTAATCTTGACCTCCCCAGCTACTTTTTTTTCCCTTTTTTATCATCTCTTTCATTTACCATGGTCACTTCTGCCCTGAAACTTTTTATGCTTCAGATATTTCCCACTTAGGTTGCCAGATCATTCCTTTTAACCTGTTCGAATTCCACTGGTTGCTTTGAAGTTCAGTATAAATCCTGCCTACTTTATGAAGCTGTCCTTGTCTACTCCACAGCCCTCTATTCTTTTCTACCTTTAAGCACACACCATAATATTTAGCAACAAACTGGTATTTCTTTCACTCCTCCAAACAGCCACCAAATTTGTGTGCCATTTACTCCTAATCTTCCCAAAGACAGTTAAAAAGGAACTGACTGTCTTCTCTGCTCCTCTCCTACCCCTTGGCATTAAGCTTCCCTAATTTCTAAACCAGTTTTCTCAGCAGTTACCTACCTCTTCTCCAACCTCTACATATTCCTGCCTTCTCTGTGGAATCCATGTTCCAAAGTTATCTATATCTTAACCCGTTCCACACAGAGAGAGCATTTTTGCCGACATCAATCGACAATGACTAGAGACTAGATCTATAACTAGACTAGATCCGTAAGGGTTTAAAGTACAATTTCCTCCTTCTAGAAATGCTTTGTTTGGTTGTCTAAGCTAGGAATAGGACTTAGAATCACTTCAGTTCAGTTTAGTTCAGTCGCTCAGTCGTGTCCAACTCTTTGCAACCCCATGAATCGCAGCACGCCAGGCCTCCCTGTCCATCACCAACTCCTGGAGTTCACTCAGAATCACTTAACTGCCTACAATTTGATTAAATCGAAGCACAATAATTAGTAGAGATACCGGTAAATATCTGTAACTACACACATTAGGTTTCCTGTTTATATACGTTGTTTATTTCCAGAGTTTAATGAATTAAAGGAGGATTGATAATTGCCAGTTTTGGAGCGAGCTGTTTAGAGAAATAGTTCCTTCTTAATATTATAATTTAATTGAACCCCCAAGGGAAGTATTATATGAGACAGCAAAGGTAACAGTAAATAGTATAACAATGCAAATAGTGAATAATAATGTGAATATAGTAAAAGTTTTTAAAAATTACATTGTGAATATTTAATTCAGCCTTTACACTTGCTATTTACTGAAAACTTGGGAAGAATTTTGTTTTGCCAACATGAAGACCAGCTCTATGAGCAAGCATGCTAAGTGGCTTCAGTCTGCCACCCAGCGGACTGTAGCCCACCAGTCTTCTCTCCATGGGATTGTCCAGGCAAAACTACTGGAGTGGGTTGCCCTGTCCTCCTCCAGGGGATCTTCCCAGTCTCTTGTGTCTCCTGCATTGGCAGGTGGATTCTCTAACACTAGCGCCACCTGGGAAGCCCAGAGCAACTTTCTGCTGCTGCTGCTGCTAAGTCGCTTCAGTCGTGTCCGACTCTGTGCGACCCCATAGATGGCAGCCCTCCAGGCTCCACTGTCCCTGGGATTCTCCAGGCAAGAACACCGGAATGGGTCGCCATTTTCTTTTCCAGTGCATGAAAGTGAAAAGTGAAAGTGAAGTCGTTCAGTCGTGTCTGACTCTTCTATATTGCTGCTGCTGCTGCTAAGTCGCTTCAGTCGTGTCCGATTCTGTGCGACCCCATAGACGGCCTCCTACCAGGCTCCTCTGTCCCTGGGATTCTCCAGGCAAGAACACTGGAGTGGGTTGCCATTTCCTTCTCCAATGCATGAAAGTGAAAAGTGAAAGTGAAGTTGCTCAGTTGTGTCCGACCCTCAGCAACCCCATAGACTGCAGCCTTCCAGGCTCCTCCGTCCATGGGATTTTCCAGGCAAGAGTACTGGAGTGGGGTGTCATTGCCTTCTATACTAGGGGAAATCTTTTCTGAGGTCAAAATTGTAAATGGAAATGACAGCTTCTTAATGAACAATTCAGTAGTGTTGTTTTTGTCTTGATCAACGTATGTACGAAGAATGTGATTCCAAAGTACACAGTCTTAGCTTGCTAGGGAAAGGGTAGGTAGGGAAGCACTATATTCCTTCTACCAGGAAGAGTTTAAGAACTGAAAAGTGAAAGTGAAGTCGCTCAGTCGTGTCCGAATCTTTGTGACCGGGTGGACTGTAGCCCACCAAGCTCCTCCGTCCATGGGATTCTCCAGGCAAGAATACTGGAGTGGGTTATTTCCTTCCCCAGGGGATCTTCCCGACCCCGGGATCAAACCCAGGTCTCCCGCATTGCAGGCAGACGCTTTAACCTCTGAGCCACCAGGGAAGCTCCCTTAAGAACTGAGGGTATACTTAACTTCTGGCAGGAAGGAACAGTGAGAACTTCAGAGCAGTTCATTTATTCGAAGAACGCTCTGACCCGCGAGAACACTAGTCTATAGACAATAGGTCCACAGATGGGTTCTCTTGGCAACCCATCTACTTTACTTTGGCTTTTGTTTATCTTTATAAAAGCTACATTTAAATGCTACGTTCAGCTGTGGTGACAGGAAGGCAAAGTCCTACAATCGATGAGCTGTCTCTTGGCTTGGGCAAGAAACCACAGCCGACACGCGAAGAGACTAAATATGAGCTCCCGGGCACCCGTAGCTCGACTTTTCAAAAAGTGCGAAAGAGCTAAGTGTGAATTGCCAGGCATCCGTAGCTCGGCTTCTTAAGAACGCGGAGGGACTAAGTGTGAGTTCCTAGGCACCCGTAGCTCGGATTCTCAGGAGCATGCGCCGAAAGTGGGCGTCCTGAACCGCTCTCTCTCCGGGAATGCAAACATTTCCGGCTTCCCACTGTAGTGCTCAAACCACTAAGAGCATGGAGGCTCCGTTTTCGCCCCCGACGGCGGGGAAGTTCGTGGTGGTCGGCGGTGGCATCGCGGGTGTTACCTGTGCGGAGCAGGTAAGGCGGGCGCTCAAGCGATTTCGTCTCTCCGAGACCCTGGAGGCGCTGGCACTCGAGGCTCCCTCCTGCCCCCTTTCCGTAGTGTTTCTTCCAGGTTGCTTTCACTGTTTCCCTTTTCCCTAACCACCCCTTCCGTCTCCTAGGTATCAGAGACTCTGTCTTGGCTCTCAGAGGATGTCCTTAGTACCTGGCAGGCTTCGCCTCCGGTGCAGGGACGAGGAATGGCGAGCAAGTCGTTAGGGGAAACCCAAAGCCGACTGAACTTGGCTGTGGTCCTGGTGAGGCCACAGCAGATGCGAGAAGAGGGATGGGTTACGACTAGGAAGTACTTGGCCAGAAAATTACCCCTTCTTTCTTAATGACCTGATTGAATCCAGCTTCCTCATAGGTATCCAAGTCCTCAGTGCATCGTAACCAGATTATAAAGAAGCCCTTACGTAAGTTTTGTGTACTTTGGACTCCCAAGATAGAAGAGATGTCATCTCCAGTAATATCTTGTAAAACAGCCAAGAGCTTAAGTGAAGCGAGGTGATGCTTTTTTGATTTATAGTACACAATCAGACAACATATACACGTATGGAATTTTTACATGCATTTTACATTAATACATGTATTCCAGAAGGGTCTAGATTATTGTATTGGTAAAAAGTAAATATAAGCAATCGTTGAAGTCATTAGTAATTAAGAAGTTTTTTCCCTTAACTTTTAGCCTTTGGCTGTGTGTAGATTTCATTTATTCATCAAGTAAACACCTATAATCCAGATACTGTACTAAGGACTGATTAGACTGGTACTAACAGAACATGGTGCCTCCTTTTTGGAGACTCAAAGCCTAGTGAGTAATGTAAATAAATAAGTAAATCACTTCATCAGTGTGTTCACTACCTTAGGGGTGCCTATGGAGTTGGTAAGGAGTGAATTAGGGAAGAAGTGTCCTTTCTCACAGGAGATGTCCCTTTGTCTTAGTACAGTCATATCTCATTTTATTGCCTTTTGATTTATTGTACTTCACATAAATAACTTGTTTACAAATTGAAGGTCTTCAGCAGGCCTGTGGAGCAAGCCTTATTGGCACCCTTTTTCCAACAGCATTTGCTCATTCATGTCTCTCTGCCCTATTTTGGTAACTACCACAATATTTCAAACTTCTAAATTATTACTCTATTTTTTATGGTGATCTTTGATCAGTGATTTTTGATGTTACTGTTGCAAAAAAGATTGCAAAAAGATGAACACTGAAGGCTCAGCCGATGGTTAGCATTTTTATCAATAAAGTATTTTTTAATTAAGGCATGTACATTTTTTACAACACTTTCAGAACACACTTTTATGCACACTTAGTATTGACAACAGTGTGTGGTATAAGCATAACTTTTATATGCACTAGGAAACCAAAATTCTCATATGATTCACTTTATTGCAGTCAGGAACCAAGCCCGCAGTATCTGTTATGCCTGTATAGAGGAATGAGTGAGAGTTTACCAGGTAGACAAGAAAAAACAGATATTCCAAAGTGAGGTAGCAATGTAATCTCAGGTGAAAAAGCATAGAACCATCTGGAAGCAGCAAAACTTATGGTGCTTGGGGAAGGTGACCAGAGATGAAGCCAGGAAGACTGGCAAGGACTTGATCATAAAGGATCTTTTAAGTCATGCTAAGAATTTAACAAAAACTTACAAGTAGTCAAATGGTTGTGACCAGTGGAGTAACATGATCAAATGAAAAATTTTGAAAGATTATTGATTACAGAGTGTTTGGAGCAGAGGAAGCTGGTCAGTATGAGACTGGAAGGCCAACGCAGAGGTGATATTAGTAGTATGATAATGGAAACAGAAAGTGAGGAAATAAATTACAGAATATACATAGGAAATGAGAGATTGATAATATCAAATATTATAAAAAATTTAAGGTGGTACAAAAAAGAATAATGGATGTGCAGGTGAATGAACATGCTCAGTTGGTGGTTTTTTTTTTTTTTAAGGTATTTACAATAACATTTATTTCTTAAAAGTTAACGTGCATAACAGGAAACCAAAAAGCACAAGCAAAAAACAAAAGTCTTTCCTAATCACAAGCAGAGACAGATCAAGATAGATGAAGTTACAGAGCTGCAGGGGTTAAGAAAATCCTTTCAGGAAATTTAAAGTAAGCAAGAAAGAGGTTGTAGCTAAGGAAGATGATAAAACATTGGCAGATTAAACCTCCAGATTTTGATAAGACTCTCAGAGTCTACTGGTTGGGCATTTGGAAGAGTAGGCATGCCAAAGCACTTGGGAAAGTTGCTAAAGATTTAAGTGTTTTATTGGAAGCTCGCTGTGATTTCATTCTGCTTAAGACAAATGAAGTTATTTTGCAATGAAGAGAAGTTGATTTAACTGTTAATTAGGAAAATAGTTCCTTCTCATCCTTTTCATGGTAATTGTTAGAGTGTAGGAGGAGCCTGATAGGCTGCAGTCCATGGGGTCGCTAAGAGTCGGACATGACTGAGCAACTTCACTTTCACTTTTCACTTTCCTGCATTGGAGAAGGAAATGGCAACCCACTCCAGTGTTCTTGCCTAGAGAATCCCAGGGATGGGGGAGCCTGGTGGGCTGTCGTCTGTGGGGTCGTACAGAGTCGGACACGACTGAAGCGACTTAGCAGCAGCAGTGTAAATGTATGTTTCATTTTAATCAATATCGGAGTTGAACGCTTCTCACTACTACCCATAAATATAGCCAAGACCCAGGATAATGGAGACCTTTAAAGGGAGAACAGTGAGTTTTTAGTTTCCTAAGTTAATAACTTTAAAATTGCATTATCTGTCTCACCCCTCTATGTACTAATACTTATTTATCATAATTTTCCTTTGTTTTTTTTAAAAAAGTTGGCAATTAATTTTCCATCAGAAGATATTCTCCTGATAACAGCTTCTCCTGTTATTAAAGCAGTTACAAATTTCAAGCAGGTAAGAACCGTCATATAACTTTCTTAGTGTTAATTTTGAAAAACTGCAGTAACTCACATAGCAGTTAGTGTAATTATAGTATTTTAATTGTGTAACAAATGCACTTTTGGTACTCATTTTCAAATCATAGCTCAAAGTTTGGAGTTGTTCACATGAAATACCAAAAGCACCTGCAATATATTAAATTTCTGGTTGTCTCTCTTCTTTTCCTCCCCACTCAGAAGTATGTTTCAGAAAGTTTCTCTTTTGAGGAAGGATGTTATGCACATCTACATATGAATGCAAATATACATGTATATCTTTACTATAAGTGTGTGTGTATGTACAGGTCAGAAGAACACTACCTCTGAGCTGAGTTTACACTTGCAGATAATTAAAGCTTAAGATGTGTAGTAAGCATCTCAGAACACTTTGTAGTTCCATGAATTTATTTTACACATAACATTATAATAGCAGTCTAAAGAGCATTTGGGTCATAGTATCATGGAAAAGGAGACTCCACACATTTTTGATCTTGTACCTCATCTGTTAAAAACTTTTGCACTCATATCTTAATATTATATTTATGAACTACATACATGTACTGCAATGCTATAGTTCTGAATATTATAGGGCCTATGCAAAAAATAAATGAATAAAAGGTGAAAAACATAAATCTTTTCTTCCCATACTACAATGAAGACTACTCACTTAGTCTTTGATTCAGTACAAGTTTTCCCTTATAACACTCTGATGATGGAATATATATATTTTTTTCCTTTTGGCATTTTGTATAGATTTAATCTTGAAATAAAAGTTAAAGATTTGATCTTAGGGAGAAAAAGCAATCTACCCATCTCCCACAAACACACTTTACCAGTCTTGAAGTGTGTTTTCTAAAAGTTCTTGATAATATTGTCTGTCAGCGAAGAGATCAGTATACAGTTAACCTACCCCATTTTCATACATAAATCCCTAAGATTTACATAAACTCCTAAGACCAAGGGTAATTTAGTGCCATATGTTGCACTTTATAACCTACCTACAGATAGGTAAGATATCTTAGTACTTAGGTATAGCCAAAAGAACTATGTGTGGGATTGGGAGAACCAGAGAACAGATTAAACAGGCTTTTAATTTCTAAAAGAAAAAAGCATAAATTCAATTATAGGCTATGAGTACATTCTTAGAGAGAGATGTATATCTGAGTCTTCCAAGTACAATTGTTGTACAATAGAAAGAGAAAACTTGGGTTCTAGGCCTAGCGATTATTTACTGACTGTGTAGCCTTGACAAATCTCTGTACCTGAGTTGCATCATTAGGATAATATCTTCCTTGCTTACTCAACAGGGTTGTGAGCTTAAGATGTACTAATATATGTGAAAATGCATTGAAATAGCAAATGTCCTTTTTTTTTTTTTTTTTTTTAGTGTATAGCAGTCAGAAATTGCATTCCTTTTATCATTTCTTGACTATTTAGATTACCATTATGCTAGGCATCCAGGATATGGAAGTTAAAAGTATAGACCATACATCAAAAAGTCACTAATGGTTATCGGTGTGGTTAGGGGAAAGAGTGGTAAAGAGGGACTTTGACAGTTATTCTATATTATGTATTATTTATTTGTTTAGTGTTAAGAACACATATTCATGACTTGTATAATTTTTAAAGGAGAAGAGGAATTAATAGTAATTCACATTTATGGAGTACTTATTATGCTGTACTTCTAAATGTTTAAGTGTAGTAATGTATTTAATTCTTAACCCTGTGAAGTAGGTTGTTATCTCCACATTACAGATGAGATAAGTGTGTCACAGTGAGGCTCGGTTGGTTTCCAAGTATATTGTCAGGTTTGAATCCAGACACTTTGACTGTAGAGCCCGCATGGTCAGTATCTCAGAATGATTATTTTCTACTGGGGTAACAAGTATGCAAGAAAAGTTAACATACAATTTGATCATTATCCTGATAGAGGCAAAAAATTAGGTAATATGCCAATATATTTATATTTCTACATACTGAACTTTGTGAAAGAACGCCAAAGCCTACCTTTGGGAGTTAAGGAAGGCTTTACCTAGGAAACTGCATTGAAATGAGATTTAAAGAATAAGAAGGTTTTAGTGTGTCTGCAAGAGATCAAGTAGAGTTTCAATTAAGAGGAGTAGTCAGTTGTGTCAGATCCTATGGAATGGTCAGGTAAGATGATGGCTGGAAAGTGGTTATTTCTAGTATAGATCATTGATGACTTTCAAAGAATTTACACAATTTTGAGAAATTAACAGGAGGCAGTTCTAAAATGACAGCATGAACTTTTCTCTACTGAAAAAGTTGGCTATGAAGGTAGAAAAGATTTACAGTGGCACAACAAGAGGACATGAGGTCTAGCATTAAGTTGAATTTTATTCTTTTAAGGTGGGAACTGCTTGAGCATGTTCACCTGTTGAGATTAAGAAACCAGTGGGGAAGCCTGAAGATGAAGGAAAGCAGGGAATATATAACAAGGAAGGAGTCCTGAGGAGGTGAGAGGTGATGGGATCTGGAGCACAGAACAGTGGACTGACACTGAAATAGTGGGAGTGGGTAAAGGAAAGTGGACATGAGCAGAGAAACATCTAGATAGTGGGAAAGTAGTCAGTGTTCTTTGTGGTCTCTGTGTGTAAGGTGATTTGCTGAGAATAAAGAGGATAGAATAAGTTCGGGGAACATTAGAATGATGAGAGTTTGAAAAAGTCACTGAGGGACTGAAGTACGTTACTAAGATATTATTGCACTTTTCACTGTATTTGCACTGATGGTATAAAAGTAGTGGTAGCTGCTTACCCTGGTAGCCATTGTATTCTTGACTGCCACACAGTTAGTGGGAAAAATAAAATAAAAGCCATTTTTAAAAAAATGTTATTTTTATTAAATCTTGACTCTTGAGTGTGCATATTTTTAATATTCTGTGACATAATATGTATGCATAAAGCATTTCTGCATATGAAGACTACAACATTTTCTCAAGGAAAAGCAGTTATATACTTGCTGAGTTGCAAGATGAACTAGCTACTATTCTCATGAAGCATCACTTTTACTTGAAAGAACAACTGACACCACTGTGGCCATTCAAGTTTGGAAAACGAATGAAGTGAGCCTGTCACTTCAAGAAACCAACCAATGATATTTATTGCCAATATGACAAAATTAGAGCTTTCAAGCAAAAATTAGATTTTTGGAAAACTCATTTTTCACTGTGAGCCTTATGGTACTTAGCCTTTTCTCATGAGATTGGTGATAATAATGAATGTGATTTTTAAAAAATATTTATTGATATGAAATGTGTCAATATTTGGAAGATCTCTGTAATTTTGAGAACCAGTATTATCTGATGTGTGCAATTACAAGATAGACTTGTAACTATCAAAGTGCAAGATAGACTAATGAATTTCACAGTCCCAATATGAAAAGTTCTTGATACAGTTTCAAATTCTACTTTGCATCTAATCTTTAAGAAACCATCACTTGTTGAGTTTTAGTGTAACATCTAGAAGAATGTACAGTAATCTGAAAGGGCTAACATATCTGTGTGAGGCTAACTCTCTTCATGTACTTCAACCAAACCAGTGGTGCCATGGTTTAAATGTAGAAGCAGTTTGAATGCAGAAGCAGATACCCACCTAAATTCTACTAAACCAGACATGAAAGAGATTTGCACAAATGTAAAACAAGGCTGCTTTCTCAGTTTGTTTTTGTTTTTTTTTTAAATAGTTATTTTTCATTAGAAGTGTATCACTTTTAACATGTATTGGATTTGCTATTGTTACTTTTAATTAATAAATATTTAAAATTTTTATCCATTTCAATGTCTAATGCAACAGATATTGCTAGGTCTATCTCAAAAACACAAAAGCTCATTGGGGTCCTCAGTTGGTAAGCCTATAAAGAGGTCTTGAGACTGAAAGGTTTGAGAACGGTTACAGCCAGGCAGCAGGATTTCCAGGCAGCATTTGAGGACAAATACTAGTCTATAACGTGTGTGGGTCTTCTGTAGCAGACTGGGTTTACAACTAGAGAATGGACGTAATTTGTGGTTGGAAGTTTTCGGGGTAATTAATGGTTAAGGATAAGAGAGCAAGAAAGTAAAGGATTTGGAGAAAAGATGAAATGATCCATAGTGGAGTCCTAGTGGGATAGGACAGAACGTGAGTCCAAGAGGAGGATGACAGTTTTGAAGAACAGGAAAGAAGAGTCCAAAGATTAGCTCACAGTAACATTAGCTAGTAAACAGAGAAAGCTGCAAGGATAAAGAAATAGAGAAGCTGTTTGATTGAACTGTACAGAAGTAAGTAGTGTTAGCCTTCATTTTACAGGCCAGGAAACTAAGGCTCGGTGACATCCTGACTTGCCCATGAGTGGCAGGACTAGTATTTGTGTTTAGATCTAAAGATACGGAGCCTAGCCTTCTTTCTACTGTGTATATTGCAGCTGGCAGACTTTCCTGTTTTATGAATGGGAAATAAATAGTGTCTAAAAAAGAAAAAGTATTTTATTATTTAAAATTCTTAAAAAAATTTAAGTATGCATTTTTATCTCTTTTGTCTCATATAGGTTTCTAAAGTATTGGAAGAATTTGATGTTGAAGAACAGCCAAGTACCATGTTAGAAAATCGCTTTCCCAACATTAAGGTTATAGAATCTGGAGTAAAGCAACTAAAGAGCAAAGAGCATGTACGAGGACTTTTTCTTAATGACATTTGCTGTTGTTGAATCTTAGCGAGAGTTCTCACCTGCCTTCCTTTGACCTCACCTGTTGCACCACCACCCAAGTCCCTGGCATGTAAATTTTAGTGACATTGATTCCTGTTAGTATTAGAAAAATGTACCGTTTTTGTGAGTTTCTTAGGGATATATCATTAATTTAGCATTTTAGATTTTACGTTTTAAACGAGCATTAACATTTGTATAGTGTTCACGGTATTCTGGGCACTGCATTAAGTGTGGGGTACAGGAACAGTAATAGCAGAAACCTGCTCCCAGCAACTCTCAGTGTCATAGGGAGTACAGACATGCATATGTTTAATGTTGAAATATTATCAAAGCTCTGGTATTAGGTGTTTAGGAAGACTTCACAGAGTGAGTAATACTGAGCTGTGTTTTAAAAAGGTAGGTGAAGTAACAGTTCTCCACGTGGGAAAGGGCGTTCCTGGAAGTGGAGACTGCGTGTTGAGAGACCCAAAGAGAGGAGAAGGGGCATGTGGAGAGAGAGGCTGTCAAAGGGGTTGGGGTATAGATAAGGAGAGGATGTTGGCCAACTAGGCCAGAGAAGTGAGTAAATAGGATTGTGAACAACTTTTTATGTCATGCTAATAAACTGAGTTCATTTTATCATCAGTGGATAAATAGTAAAGAGATTCTAAGTGGAAGAAGGGTTGATAAAATATTCTTCTAGGAAGATCTATCTGACAGCAGTGTCAAAGATGAACCAGAGTAGTTAAAAAAAAAAAAAGATGAACCAGAGTAGAACAAGTAGCCAGTAACCAAATTAGAAGGTGGTTATACAGTCCAAAATGATATAAGGCCCAGGCTAAGGCAGTCTCAAGAAAGGCAGCTGCTCAGTCTCAGATGTCAGGGAGTCTCAGTGTCATACGATACACAGTGTCTTCGCATGGACTCTAGGCACTAAGATGGGAAGCAGGGTTTGTAGTGTTTCTCTGAAGCAGCTCAGGTTTGAGTTCTCCCTTAGGGAGAAAGTGTTATGTGTCGTGTTTGAAACAAATAACTTGACAGGAAAAAATAAAAGTAAGAAAAAGTACTGAGTTTTATGAGAAAAATTTTACAAAGCTGAGTCCAAACACCACAGTAATTTCCTAATGTTTGTAATGGTAACACTTGTTGCATAAAACACCCATGTCAGTGAATCTGCACACTGAGGTAGGCCCAGAAGGATACAAATGAATTGTGAGGGAGCTTACATATTAGGGCACTTGAATGAGTCGGAGTGGCAAATGTTTCATTTGAAAAGTGTCCTGTATAACATACATGTCTGCCTTCTGTGATCCATCCTTCATATTCTTCAGTGAGTTAGAAATGATGTGTTTACCTTTTTGTCTCCAAAAATTTAACAGTAGTCAATGAAGAGGTTTTGTGTTTGTTTTTATAGTACCTAGATGCAAATAATTTTTTAAATTTGGTCAGTGCCTACAACTTCTGTTAAAATTGTAACAAGATTATCTAAAGGAAGACTTGTATAACATTTCTGTATGATTATACTCTGTTGGTTTATTGGTTTTATATTGTATTTGTTCTATAGCTGGAGAGTTAAAATGTGTAACATATTTCAGTGGGTATGTACTTCACTATTTGCCAAATTTTATAAATCAAACACAAGGTACAAAGATTAACTCCTAAAACCATTCCAGCAAAGTCTGACATCTCTCATAGTAGCACATGCTTACGTCTGTCTGCTTTCTAAATGCTTTTACATGGATACCTATTCAGTATTAAGAAACAAAAACCATGGATCTCTGATATGTATTTTTAGACTCATCTAAATTCACTAATTAAAAATTAATATAAATTAAAGCCAGTACATGCTAGGATTTAAGATTAACATGTTTTTCACTTACAGAAAAATGTAATCTCCAAAGACCATGATGTTTGCTGGTAATGCGATTATAATTTGTACTTAAGAGTATAAACACTATTTTTCAGCACTTCTGAATTTTTAGATTCAGAAGCTATTGTTCCTCTGCACCCATAACAAATATTAAGGTCTGATATGATTATAATCATGAGTCTACTCATATTGACTCCTTTTGAGATTAGAGTGTTTATCAAGGAAATGTTCATCAGAATGCTCAATTTAAAAATTTCTAAATGTTTAGTCTTTAAGGCCAACATACCTTTCCAGACATGAAATTCTCAAAGTTTTATCCAAAATTTTGTGGTAATGTACCTTTTTTTTCCCCATGAGAAAATGACTAGTTTTCATCAGATTTCTTAGATGGTTCGTGGTTCCAAATGGATTAGGAATCACTGGATTAGAGAACACATTCTTGTACTTAGTTAGCTTTGTCATTGCTGTAGCAAAGTATTGAGTGCTACCAAGAGGCAACCTTAATACATTTTTTGCTTTTGCCTTACTGAATGTTTCATAATTGTACTCACGTATAAATGTTTCCCCTCTATTCATTGCTGTACGGTTTTACAGTGCATTTTAACTGAAGATGGCAATCAGCATATTTATAAGAAGCTCTGTCTGTGTGCTGGAGCGAAACCAAAATTGATATGTGAAGGAAATCCTTATGTGTTAGGAATCCGTGATACAGACAGTGCACAGGTAACATTTGGGTCATGGGAAAGAAACATAAAGACTTCTTAGATGTTTTCTGCATTTGAATCAAAGTGCTATATTTATAATGTTAATTTCTAAATTGTAGCAGCAGAAGAAAGTCTTCATGACTCATAAACCAAAAAGTAGTATAATGTTCTAGTGCTGCCAATTTGAGTTTAGTTTTAGTTGATAATTTAGGGCTTCTCTGTGGCTCAGATGGTAAAGAATCCGCCTTCAATACTGAAGACCTGGGTTCAATCCCTGGGTCAGGAAGATCTCCTGGAGAAGAGAATGGTTACCCACTCCAGTATTCTTGCCTGGAGAATTCCATGGATAGAGGAGCCTAGCGGACTGCAATCCATGGGATTGCAGAGAGTTACACACTGAGCAACTAACACTTAGTTAATAATTTATTCATGTCCTTTCTCTTTATGTGTTATCTCAGGTATAATATCTATGCTGAAGGTTACAACTTACATTCAGTTCATTGCAGTCCCTCAGTCATGTCTGACTCTTTCTTTACGACCCCATGGACTGCAGCGTGCCAGGCTGCCCTGTCCATCACCAACTCCCGGAGCTTACTCAAACTCATGTCCATTGAGTCAGTGATGCCATCCAACTATCTCATCCTCTGTCGCCCCCTTCTCCTCTTGCCTTCAGTCTTTCCTAGCATCAGGGTCTTTTCCAGGTTGTCAGCTCTTCGCATCAAGTGGCCAAAGCATTGGAGTTTCAGCTTCAGCATCAGTCCTTCCAGTGAATATTCAGGATTGATTTCCTTTAGGATTGACTGGTTGGATCTCTTTGTAGTCCAAAAGACTCTCAAGAGTCTTCTCCAACACCACAGTTCAAAAGCATCAATTCTTTGGCACTCAGCCTTTTTTTATGGTCCAACTCTCACGTTCATACATGGCTACTGGAAAAACCATAGCTTTGACTAGATGGACCTTTATTGGCAAAGTAATGTCTCTGCTTTTTAATATGCTAAGTTGGTCATAGCTTTTCTTCCAAGGAGCAATCATCTTTTAATTTCATGGCTGCAGTCACCATCTGCAGTGATTTTGGAGCCCCCAAAAATAGTCTCTCACTGTTTCCATTGTTTCCCCATCTATTTCCCATGAAGTGATGGGACCGGATGCCCTGATCTTAGTTTTCTGAATGTTGAGCTTTCAGCCAACTTTTTCACTCTCCTCTTTCACTTTCATCAAGAAGCTCTTTAGTTCTTCTTTGCTTTCTGCCGTAAGATGACATACTTTCTGGTATCATCTGCATATCTGAGGTTATTGATATTTCTCCCTGCAGTCTTGATTCCAGCTTGTGCTTCATGCAGCCTGGCATTTTGCATGGTGTACTCTGCATGTAAGGTAAATAAGCAGGGTGACAATATACAGCCTTGACGTATTCCTTTCCTGTTTTGGAACTGGTCTGTGGTTCCATGTACAGTTCTAACTGTTGCTGCCTAACCTGCATATGGATTTTTCAGGAGACAAACCACACCTTATTCGACTCTGATTGTGAATATGTGATTTGCCTCCTAAATGATGTAATGATCTTTTTCTCAAAAGGCAAAGCATGTCTAAAACTCCTTAGCAAATAAATTAATATTCAGAAGATCTTTGTGATACAGAATCCTAGAACTGAAAAAGATACATGGTTTGTTCTGCTCAAGAACAGTGATAAACTATCCCAGAAAGGTGAAATTCTACCTGCAGAACTTTTTGCAACTTCTTTTGGTAATTTATTTCAGAATTCATTGATTCTTATTGCCAAGAACATCTTGATTCCACTCACAATACTCCTGTCTTACCTCAAGCTCACTGTTCTGTCCTATGACATAGTAATTTTATATTTACATAATAAGATTTCACAGCATATTAAAAAGCAGAGACATTACTTTACCAGCAAAGGTCCATCTAGTCAAAGCTATGGTTTTTCCAGTGGTCATGTATGGATGTGAGAGTTGGACTATAAAGAAAGCTGAGCACTGAAGAACTGATGCTTTTGAACTGTGGTGTTGGAGAAGACTTGAGAGTCCCTTGCACTGCAAGGAGATCCAACCAGTCAACCTTAAAGGAAATCAGTCCTGAATATTCACTGAAAGGACTGATGCTGAAGCTGAAACTCCAATACTTTGGCCACCTGATGTGAAGAACTGACTCATTGGAAAAGACCCTGATGCTGGGGAAGATTGAAGGCAGGAGGAGAAGGGGATGACAGAGGATGAGATAGTTGG
>SJYQ01020095.1:167692-185084 GCA_006410935.1 Redunca redunca
GTTCCATGTACAGTTCTAACTGTTGCTGCCTAACCTGCATATGGATTTTTCAGGAGACAAACCACACCTTATTCGACTCTGATTGTGAATATGTGATTTGCCTCCTAAATGATGTAATGATCTTTTTCTCAAAAGGCAAAGCATGTCTAAAACTCCTTAGCAAATAAATTAATATTCAGAAGATCTTTGTGATACAGAATCCTAGAACTGAAAAAGATACATGGTTTGTTCTGCTCAAGAACAGTGATAAACTATCCCAGAAAGGTGAAATTCTACCTGCAGAACTTTTTGCAACTTCTTTTGGTAATTTATTTCAGAATTCATTGATTCTTATTGCCAAGAACATCTTGATTCCACTCACAATACTCCTGTCTTACCTCAAGCTCACTGTTCTGTCCTATGACATAGTAATTTTATATTTACATAATAAGATTTCACAGCATATTAAAAAGCAGAGACATTACTTTACCAGCAAAGGTCCATCTAGTCAAAGCTATGGTTTTTCCAGTGGTCATGTATGGATGTGAGAGTTGGACTATAAAGAAAGCTGAGCACTGAAGAACTGATGCTTTTGAACTGTGGTGTTGGAGAAGACTTGAGAGTCCCTTGCACTGCAAGGAGATCCAACCAGTCAACCTTAAAGGAAATCAGTCCTGAATATTCACTGAAAGGACTGATGCTGAAGCTGAAACTCCAATACTTTGGCCACCTGATGTGAAGAACTGACTCATTGGAAAAGACCCTGATGCTGGGGAAGATTGAAGGCAGGAGGAGAAGGGGATGACAGAGGATGAGATAGTTGGATGTATCACCAACACTATGGACGTGAATTTGGGTAACTCCAGGAATTGGTGATGGACAGGGAGGCCTGGAGTGCTGCAGTCCATGGGGTCACAGAGTCACACGACTGAGCGACTAAACTGAGTAAGATTTCATCATCTATGAAATCGATAGCAATTTTTTAAAACATATTCTTAAATAGGAATTTTAGAGAATACTAGAGGAACTGGATTTTGTTCTTGTGAACATTTGAGGTTCATATTATGAAGGACTGAGTTTATAACTGTTACAGTGACATCCTCTGTGTACATGAACTTACCAGTCCTCATGAAAATCCTGTGGCAGTCACTACTCCCACTCGACAGAGAGGAACCTGAGATGGGAGGACTAAGTAGAGCTAACTGCTTTAGCTGTTCAGCTGTCTTCCTGAAGCAATGGGACTTTTCTCTACTTCGGAAAGTACCATAAGAATGATTTCTGGTCACTTTTTCTCCAAGCTCATTGTGATCTTTTTTTGGCGGGGAATGGGAAGTGGAGGCATCGATTAGCTGTTTTACAATGGTGATAACATTTTAAAAGCAAATACTAGATATTATTATGTGCCTGCTACTCCTAACAACTTTATCTCCATCATCTTACTTAATGCTTAAAAAACTTTGAGATATAGTCACTTCTTACTTTCATTTATAGTTGGGAGGACCTGAGGTGCAGAGAGGTTAAGCAGCTTGCCCAAGGCCACCCAGTTAGTAAACTGCTGGAGCCAGGGACTCTCCAGTCTGTGCTCTGAACCACTGTGCCGCTGTGCTCCTCACTTCTGTAAGTTCTGAGTGACTGCAGGGAAAGTGTCAACTGAGGGACTAGAAGGACAGGAAGAATCCTGTGTCCAGGATGTAGCTCAATGTCATGTTGGTTAATTGACTTGGTCCAGTAGTTGGGAATGTAGTAAGCTAAAGACAGAGCCTTGTGCTGCATTTGAGTGTAATGACACAAAAGGCAAAGAAAGCTAGAAGGTTGCTATAAAGGCAATCTGGGGTGAAACATGGAGCCAACATTTATTATTTTAATCGGGAGGGTACGTCCTGGCAGAGAGGGAAAGAAATTATCAGTAAAGCCTCTTGCTTCAGGCATTGCCCATTACTACAAAACACTTGTTTTCTTTTTGATACAGGAGTTTCAGAAACAGCTTACTAAAGCTAAGAGAATAATGATCATAGGCAACGGTGGTATCGCACTTGAATTAGTGTAAGTACATGTTTTTTAATATTATGTAAGGATTGCTCTGTGATTCGTATAATTATTGGTAAACCAGAAAATAACTTGTTGTCCTGAAAAATCAAAGATAATTGTTTTTCATACATTTTCAAGGAGAAAATCTGCTTTTTTTTTTTAGCTTTTATGAAATAATTCATAGTTGAGAAGGTAAACTTATGAAACATAAAAAGTTTCAGGAAAGCTTTTGGTCTCACTGACGACTAGTTAGATTTGACCCATGCATGTGTTCTTGTAAGCATTTACTATATTGAAAAACAATTTAAATATATACACCTTTAAAGAGTCCTGCCCATAGTCCCCATAACTATTTATTGCTTATGTCCCATCCTGCTTCGCTCATTTACATTACCCGTCTGGCCATGAAACCCAAAGTGTTTGTGAGTTTCTGTCTCAAGATACGTGGTACTCCCACGTAACGGGAGTAACTCTTGGTTTCTGGAAGTTTGGGGAATGTGAACACCTTAATATGAAATACTGTCATCTTAATATGGTGTTTACAGTTTGAAAACCATTGAGGAGTATCCTGCTGTAGTCTCCAGAGCATTGATGCACTTTCTTTGTGATTTTATCTTTCCGCAGATGGCAGACATGGACTAGTCTAGATATTTTTCAGGCCAGAAAGTTGGGTCTGGCTACAGAGAGGGCAAATTTATACCCAAATAAGGAATCTGCCAAAACCCTGTCTTTGCTCCCTTTCATTTGTTCCAGCCCTGAGACTAGGTTTTTGCCTCTTTAGAGGACGGTGAATCTCAGTGGAAGCCTGTAAGAGTTCTTAGATTTGCCTGAGTGTGAGCTTTGGCAGTCATTAACGTAATTATGAAGTTTGTGGCATTGTATAGAAAAATGCAAAGAAAAAAACTAGAGTCAAGACCAAATGGGCCGGAAGAGGGAGGCATAGATTTATTGTAAGAGGGCTTCAAATCCTTACATACACATGATAGGTTTTTCTCCATCAGTTATCACCAAAAGTGGAACTTAATACTATTATACTATTAACATTGAAAAGCTTGCTCACATTCAAAAAGTTTCCAAGTCTCACAATATTTAATCCTATTCTTTATTTAGGTTGGAGTTTGAAGACCATATACTTGGATAGAATTCATAATTTTATATTCAGTAAACTCTGATTGTTTAAAAAAGTGCCCATGTAGTGCTGTTCTCTCAGTTTAGATTAACTGAATGATTAGGCTTTCTTGTCTTAATGAAAAATGACACATCCAGACTCTGATACTAATACTGATTTCCTCAGTATGCCTTCATTTCAGCTGTTATCTCTGTTTCCAAATGTAGGTTAATCCTTTTTTTTCAAGCAGACATAGTTTTCATAATTTCACAAAATGTAATACTTCATTGTTCTCTGGGTTTTTTTAAAAGTGGTTTTAAAAATGAAAGCAGAATTTCCCCAAAGTGTGATAATACTGTCTTGCTTATGCATCTTTCTGAGGACATAGTTCATAGGACAAGAGGATTAGAGGGCATCCTGTGAGGTACAGCACTTCCAGGAGTTATTTCTGGTGGTTATAATAACTATGGCCCACTGGTCAAGCATCAATATTTTAAGCTATACTGCTATGTGTTATGTTGCTACATTACTTTAAAATACCAAAAAAAAAAAAATTGTGTGTAAAATTGGAATATAAAAGTTAAGTGTATTCTGCTTTCTGTTTATCAGCAATATTATATGATCTGAGCAGCATGAGATATAGAATGTTCTCCAGATAATCCGAAATTTAGTAACTATTAAGTACTCTGCTAGCATAAGAGAGGAGGAAAATAAAGGCCCACTGGAGAAGGCAAAGGGCTCCTTTACCATACACCAAAAAGCATGAACATCAGGTGACCTGGAGTGAGATGTACTAAACATTCTTTCTTCTATCATCAGCTTATCTGTCAGTTAGCCTTGAAAAGATCATATAACCTAACTATATTACATCACTCTGAGAAATAAAGGTGGTAACACTTTTTACCATAAATGGATGTTAAAAACCAGTGACATTAACACACTGATTACCATTGCAGTTTCAAATAAAATCCTAGTACAGTTAGGATGACCATATATCCTGTTTGTTCAGGATTGTCCCCATTCATTTGTACCAAAACACGTATTAAGAGCAGATAAATTATAGTGAACTCCAGGGACTTTGTAGAGTGATTGTTAAGAAAACCACATTCTCAGTGTCCAAACCTAGAGATAAAACTGCTAAAGCCCAGGAGCTCTTGCTACCTCATGAACATTAATGGAAGGTGGTTTCTATATACCGTGGATATTCCTGTTTTCCTCTAAGATCCTTCATTTTTCTGTGACCTGGGTCTTTCTTTGGCTAGATGTCTTGGAAATTTCTTAGATGAAAGGAATTCATTGCAAGGTAATCGTTTCCTGTACAACAAAGTTAAGATTTCCATTGTAACTCATTCTTTTTTCTCTGTCCTTCCATAATGTGCTTTGAATACATATTAATAAAATATTTGTTTGAAAAGAAGTCAGCTGTCTGAATATTGTAGCCATATGTCATCCATCCTTCCATTACTGATTACACTGTAACTAGATAAACCAGGCCTTGCTCACTCCTGGGAACCCTGGGGGACATTCATATGATAACTGTGTTTAGAAATTGAACACTTTTAGGTGATATTCACTGAAAATTTTATATGCTATCCAGTGCATATGTGTGCATGCTTTGTCACTAAGTCGTGTCCACCTCTTTGTGACCGCATGGATTATAACCTGCCAGGCTCCTCTATGGGATTCTCTAGGCAAGAATACTGCATTGCCATTTCCTCCTCCAGGGATTCAGTGTATGTATTTGTCATGTATATGTTGTCTAAATAAACTTTAAATATCCCTTATTATTCTACTTTAACTCTTATTACCCTGAAACGGTGTTATATTCTGCTTAATAGTCATTCTCAGTTTGCCTTAAAATATTTTCTTTACTCTTGCCCTAAGAGGTAGTTGTTATTTATCATACAAAGATTTCTTCTTACACTTTGAAATTGCTCTAAGTAACTTTCTTATTCCTTTTAGGTATGAAATTGAAGGCTGTGAAGTAATTTGGGTCATTAAAGATAAAGCAATTGGGAATACCTTCTTTGATGCAGGAGCAGCTGAATTCTTGACTTCAAAGCTCATTGATGAAAAACCAGAGGCTAAAATTGCACAGAAAAGAACCAGATATACAACTGAAGGTAAGTATGGCGTCTAGCTCATTCATTCACAGATGGGACTTTACTTTTTAACCATATAGAAAAAGGCTATAAGAAAATTTAGCAAAATATTTTGATAGGACTATAGATAATACTTATTTCTATTTCTTTATGTAACTTTTAAGATTATACACACACACGTATATATATATATATATATATATATATATGTGGGATATATTTTTTATGAAAAGTATATATAACTAAAGCTGCAAATTTAAAGTGAATTAAATAAACCAGCCCATCTACATCTGTGCAGGCAGATGCTACAGTTCGACAACACCTAAGTTTCTAAAATGCAGTGAACTTAAAAACAGATACAGTTTTTTAGTTTAAAAGAGCTTTTTTTTTTCTTAAATTTTTGGCTTATAAAATTGAACAAGAATTTTGTAAGTTTGGGTCACACTAAAAATTGACAAAATTTTCAAAATTGAATGTCTGATTTTCTTACTCTTTATATTAACCAGTGATTATAACATCCATGAAACACTCTATATGTGTTTATACACAACACTCAATTGAAAGATTATCCATTTTGTAGCTGTATATCACAAAATATTAAAAGTAATGAATTAAATAATATAGATAAGTTTAGTCCCACTGTATGAATGTGTATATGAGAATTATTACATTACCTAAAAACTTCTGAACAGAAACATAATTCTCTGTCTGACAGTTTTTATATCCTTTGGATTTTGAACTGAGTTTGTCTCTTCAGGATGGAAAAAGGAAGCACAAGCCAGAGCTAATGCTGGTAACATAGGCAGCGCCTTGGGACCAGACTGGCATGAAGGGCTGGATCTTAAAGGAACAAAAGAGGTATGTTTTCATATACTGTTTAAACACATCTAAATTCAATTTTAAATTCTTGAACTGTTTGTTAAAGACTGGTTATTAAGCCTATAGTCAAAGAATTGGCCAAGTCACTTTCCTTAAAATCCATGCTGTTAAGAACTTCGGGGCAAGTTGGCCCATTTGAACTTTATAGATAGATCTCCATACACAGGCTTTAGTAAACACACCCATCCTATTTTAAATTAATCTTTTCTCAAAGGTCTCTTCTAAATCTCTATTCTAAAGATTATTAGATAGATTCTAAATAAATTACACATTTAATATCCTAATTGCATAAGCAGATGAATTCCTCTTACTCATTTTATTTACTAGATGTTTTAGTTACTTGTGGTTAAAAGGCTATGTATGATATTTAAATATTGTAAGAGATACATATACAGTCTTTATTACTGTATATGATTTATTTTCAGCCTTCATTATGTTGGAGTAGGCCTGGCTTCACAGTGTATCAAATTTTGTGATGGAAATCAAGCAAAATCATTTATTCCTACACCTTCAGGTCCTACAATTAGTGGTATTTTTAACTTGCAACTTCAGTTTAGTTCAGTGAACATTTGTTGAGTATCTCCTGCCTAAGTGGCACTTTACTAAGGTTCTGGAATATAACAATCAGGATACGTCAACTTACTTTTTAGTCCATAACAGTTATAATATATACAAGGCTTCCCTGTGGCTCAGCAGTAAAGAATCTGCCTGCCAATGCAGGAGACACTGGTTCGATCCCTCAACCAGGAAGATCCCACATGCCGTGAAGCAACTAAGCCTGTGCTCTAAAGCCCAGGAGCCCCAGCTACTGAGCCCTCGTGCCCTGCAGCCCATGCTCCACACACGAGAAGCCTGTGCGCTGCAACTAGAGCAGCCCCCTCGCGCTGCAACTAGAGCAAAGCCTGTGTGGCAGCGAAGACCCAGCACAGCCGAAAATAAATAAATAAAAATACATACACATGTAATTACTGATGAGGCTTCTATCAGAACGTATGCCCTTAGTGCTACCTGCCAGTTCAACTCTTGACCTCTAAATACTAAATGAGTTTCTGCTCACTCTTTTCATACACAAAATTAAGAGGCATGTTTGGGAACATTAAATGTGTTTTCACTTATACTATAAGAATCTTCTCCCATCCTTCTTTCTGGAAATATTATGGTGACCAGTACTTCTTTATTTTAGTTTTCTCATAAAATTCACATTGAAACCATGTGTGAAGTAAAGAAAATTTACCTTCAGGAAGAATTTAGAATTTCTGCAAAAAAGTCCTTGACTTTTCCAAGAGACCATCATGATCAGTCAGTTACTACTGACAAAGGTAAGTGATAAAATAAGAAAAAATAATCACTTATTTAAAAAGAAGACAATTTTGCTTTATTGTTATATTTAAAAACTCCATACTTCCATATAAAATTTAAATGTGAAAAGATAAAACCATAATAATGTAAATCATTTCATTTTCAGTACTTTTTGCAATTTCTAATAAATTACATTTTATAGAGCTTAACATTTTATGCAGGGCTCATTGTTTGACCATCACACCCCTGAGTGAATTAGAGTTATCATGTAGATCAAGACAAAAAATAAAAACTAAAAAGCTGATGCTCTTAGAGTTGAAGTGACATCCTCAAAATCAGACAGATTGATATCTATAAGTTGAAACTACGGTACAGATCTCATGAAATTCCTATTCTACATTCCCTTGAGAACTACTCTATGAAATATATCTAAACCTCCTGTATGAGATATCCCATTGCTCTGAATTCTTTGAATTTTTTCATAGGGAAAGGCATTGTCTGAATGTCAACAATAAAGGAAAACTTNGAATGTCAACAATAAGGGAAAACTTTGAAAAATGAGTAACCTACTTGGACTAAACTCTTGGAGTATAATTTATTAATAAAGATTTTTAAAGAAATAATTTATAAAGTGATTATCAATTTACTTTGTTAGAATTTGTGTCTAAATTTGAAGGAAAAATGTTTAGAATGCCTGCCATGGTTTCGTGATTATACCCAAAATAAGAAGATGGAATTGGTCATATTAAAATCATTTTAGCAAATGTACCTTGTAAATATTCTTGAGTTATTGTTTTAAAGTCAATTCTTGCCTCGTTCAGTTTTTCTTTGTTCTAGTCGTCATATTCACATAATGTTACAGGCTGTTGGTGGTGATTACACTTGAGAACAATTTTTTTTTTTTTTAAGAGATATGGCCTGTATATGTGGAATTGACCAATGAAAAGATATATGGCTGCGATTTCATTGTCAGTGCTACAGGAGTTACACCAAATATAGAACCATTTCTCTGTGGCAACAATGTAAGGTGAAAATTTTTGTCTCACTGTGAATATTGCTAAAGTATTAATTATTTGTGAAGATCTCTAATTCTCAAGCATGAACATTGTTCATTTGAAGTGTGGCACAGAACTGTAATTTAAGATGGCTGGAAACAATTTAATTTATATTCATGTCTTCATGTTCAGTATTTTTTCACTGTCAAATCCTTAAGCAGTTAACATCCCAGCATTATTTAAGGTGACATAATGCATGCTTTATTTATCTAAATGTTGCTAAGAGACTGATGTGTATGCTAAGTCCCTTTAGTCCTGTCCAGCTCTTTGCAACCCCGTGCACTGTAGGCTGACCGGCTTCTCTGTCCCTGTGATTCTCCAGGCGAGAATACTGGAGTGGGTTGCCGTGCCCTCCTCCAGGGGATCTTCCCGATCCAGGATTGAACCTGCTTCTCCTACATCTCCTACATTGGCAGGCGGGTTCTTTGCTATTAGCGCCCCCTTGGAAGTGGGCCTCAGAGACTGATACTTCCTATGAATTCTTAAAGAGTGATTCTTTTAGAGAAACCAGCGTGTATTTTTTGCTTTTTAGCATTTGAAGCTTGTAGTAACTGAGGAATATTTTTGTAACTATGAGTGGGGTGGTCATAAGTTTATTGGCAATTTTTTGATGTTCTAAGAATTTGAAGTTCCAAGAATGCTGTAGGTTCATCTTTAGTAGCAGTTTGACTGATTGGAAATTCAGATTAGTTGTCTAAACTTGGCAGCTATTTCACTCTCCTCACTAAAAGTCAGCATATCAACATGTAGAAATTTGACTTGTTGTTTTACTTCAGAATGAAAGTCATGTTTCCTTTTCCTTATCCCACGTGCTTATGAGGAACATTGTTTAGTTTGATGTAGGAGAAGACGGTGGCCTGAAGGTGGATGACCACATGCACACATCCCTCCCTGACATCTACGCCGCAGGTGATATTTGCACGGCCTCCTGGCATCCCAGCCCTGTCTGGCAGCAGGTAAGCCGGCATAACCTGATCACAGGTGTTTATCAGAGTCCATCTGAAAATAAAGGAGCTGCCACAAGTAAATGCACCTTTCTGGTTTTCCAGCTTTTCTACTTTAAGTGGGAAGCTATCAGAGGTTTTTTTGGGTTTTTTTTGGTCACAAAAACAACAAAACGCTAGAGTTTTTCCCTTTTGGTAAGGTATTACGTAGTGATGGAATAGACTGGGACGTCTTAATTTTAAAAAGAATTATGACTGTTACTTTGTTTCTCATGAAGCTTACCAGCAGTGTCCAGCAGAACTTCCTGTGATGACAGATACATTCTGTAGTTTTGCAGTGTCTGGTCAGGTAGCCGCTAGCCCTGTCTACTAAGCACTTGAAATGTGGCTGTGGCTGAGGAACTGAATCCTAATTTTACTTGTAATTAATTTAAATAGTTATGTAACTAGCCGCTATGATCTAGGACAGCACAGCTTTAGCTTTAAAAAAGAGCACACTGAGATTATAAACCATACATTGTTTCTGATGATCTGTCCCCGTGGGAATTCCTGAAAGAACGTTCCCATGGTAAACAGCCTTCCTCAGCCCAACAGCCCCTTCCACCTGGATCTAGATGCCCCCTGCTGGCAGTGTTGCCTGCCTCGTAATAGTGGGACAGAAGTCCCAGAGGAAGACACTCAAGACAGTGGCCAGAGGTGGCGCTGTTTTAGGAGGAGGAGAGTCAAAGGGAGACGTCACAGATAAAAGAGCCAGTGAACACGCTTCTCTTGGTGATACTCCAATAAAAAACAAAAACCGCTTACCTTGGTGAAAGACCAGTCCCACTGGTAGGGCTATTATTCATTCAGATTAACTGGGGTGTGAAGTCGTAGAAGAACTAGATGTATTTTAAGAATCAGCTTTATGATTTTTACGTACATCAGAGATAGCATCAGCAAGAGGGTGATGTCAGCCATATTTCTAAAATGCTTCAAACTAGCTTGCTTTCAGTTTTCTCTACAATGACATCCTATGTTGTTTTTATGGCATATCTGTCGCAAACTCAATTAGGAATTGGAGTTGCTGTTTTTGTTGTTGTTAACATTTCAGCCCACTAAGGGTTAAAGCCAGGCTTCCCTGGTAGCTCAGCTGGTCAGGAACCTGCCTGCCATGCAGGAGACCCCAGTTCAATTCCTATGTCTGGAAGATACCCTGGAGAAGGGATAGGCTACCCACTCCAGTATTCTTGCCTGGAGAATCCCCATGGACAGAAGAGCCTGGCGGGCTACAGTCCATGGCATCGAAAAGAGTCGGACACAACTAAGTGACTAAGCACAGCACAGCAAAAGGGTTGGAGTCAGGGAATATGTAAATTACATCCTTCATGTGCCTCATACTCTAGAAATGTCCTAAACTGGTGTTTCTTACTTTCAGTTACTCTAATAAACTCTTGTCTTAATTTGCATAAGCAGTAATTGTTTCACATAGTCCAAGACACAAACTGAAGGAACTTGGAGGCTAAAATGCATTAGTAACAGCGCAGCAGTATAGAAGGAAACAGCAACCCACTCCAGTACTCTTGCCTGGAGAATCCCACGGACGGAGGAGCCTGGTGGGCTACAGTCCATGGGGTCGCAAAGAGTCGGACACGACTTGAGCGACTGAACTGAACTGAACGTGATAACATTTTTCAAATAATGATAATGAAAAATTAAATTGCATGACCTTCTTTCTTTCAGATGAGGCTGTGGACCCAGGCTAGACAGATGGGATGGTATGCAGCAAAGTGCATGGCCGCAGCTAGTGTAGGAGAATCCATTGACATGGATTTCAGCTTTGAACTTTTCGCTCATGTAACAAAATTTTTTAACTATAAGGTAAGATAGATAGACAAATATTAACAGTACCTTTCCTGCTTGTTAGTCTTATAACTAGTTACAGTCATCTAATTTTCTCACGTGAATAAGAGCTTAATTTGGTTTTAATCACTGTACAAAAAATGACAGATTTCCTCATTTCTTACAAACCCATAACTAGTCTTATTGCTGGAGGCTTCCCCAGTAGCTCAGAAGGTAAAGAATCTGCCTACAGTGCAGGAGACCTGTGTTCAGTCCCTGGGTTGGGAAGATCCCCTGGAGAAGGGAATGGCAACCCACTCCAGTATTCTTGCCTGGAGAATCCCATGGACAGAGGAGGCTGGCAGCCTACATACAGTCCACAGGGTCAGGCTTCCCTGGCTCATACAGTAAAGAATCCGCCTGCAATGCGGGACACCTGGGTTCAATCCCTGGGTTGGGAAGATCCCCTGGAGGAGGGCATAGCAACCCACTCCAGTATTCTTGCCTGGAGAACCCATGGAGACAGGAGCCTGGAGGGCTACAGTCCATGGGGTTGCAAAGAGTCAGACACGACTGAAGCGACTAAGCACGGTCCCTAGTCATCTGATAGTCAGACCTAACTTCTCACTGAATTCGTGTAGTTCAGAGGGAAAAAAATCTCTTCCAGATTTGTTCCCTGATGGTACATTTCTGAGTTTTATTTGAAATTCAGTCCTCCTTTGTAAAGGGAACTGACAGCTATTCATACTCAAGAATGAGCAGGTACTACCCCCTACATATTATTTAACCCTCTTTACATCACTCTGGGGCAGGTTTTTTCCTCCTCATTTACTGACAAGGAGAAACATACATATACAAATATATACATAAATTTCAGAGAGATTCAACAATTTGCCCATGAAAGATATGACTCAGTTTCTTATTCAGCCTTTAAATCATGACTCCAGGCTGATGTAGTCCACGTCCTACATGTTTGTATATTCACTAGGTATTTTTAACGTTCATGCACATTGTATGGTAGTGTCATCTGTAGAGTAAACGCATACTGTACAAATGTTTTCCTTCTAAATGGCACTTTTAATGGTAAAATTTTGTGATTAGATTTCCCATTCCAGTAAAACACAAAATAACTGTATTTTGTTTCTTCTTAAGTACTCAACTAAAATAACATTTTTATATTTCTCTATATAGGTTGTATTACTGGGAAAATACAATGCACAGGGCTTGGGTTCAAACCATGAACTACTGCTGAGGTGTACCAAAGGGCAGGAGTACATCAAAGCCGTCCTGCAGAACGGGCGAATGATGGGCGCTGTCTTAATTGGTGAAACTGACTTAGAAGAAACATTTGAAAATTTAATTTTAAACCAGATGAACCTTTCAGCATATGGAGAAGATCTGCTGGATCCAAATATTGATATAGAAGATTATTTTGACTAAAAAGGGCATTTCAAGAGCTAAATCACGTTCCAAATAAGATTTAAAAAGTCAGAGGATTACACAGATTTATGATGACCAGCTGAAGTTAAAATAATTTATTTATAGGTTTTTTTTTCTAACACAAAATTGACCACTAATTATGTAAAGATAAGTCTGAAGTATTCATTTCTGTGTTAACTCAGAGACATTCATTTGTGATTTAGCTTTGAAACAAATTAGCTTGTTACCTACTTAACCAACAGTGTGGTGTCTGGTTAACATACCAGAGCCATTCTTTGACCATGAAACGTTAAAGGCAGGCTGTGGTTTCAAGAAGCTTACCACTGTAGCCTTTGTAAGCCAGTTGTGTGAAAAGAAAAATACAGCTAGTTGTAATAAGGCATAAAGAACGTAACAAAGTTACATGAACTTAATCTCTTACGTATTTTACATTTAAAGGGTTTTACAATAAAGTTTATTTTTCCTGTTTCATACTGTAAATTTATGCAATTCATGATCTCAAGACATCAGAATGTCTCAAATTCTCAAGTTTTCAATACTTCAGAGATAAATTCTGAAAATGTAGCTCCATATGTATAAAATATTAATGAAATTGTCTTAAAATTAAACTTCTGATTACAGAACTAATAGTGTATCCATGCATAAGTTATTTTCTTGGAAAATTTGGAAACATTCATCTCATGCATTATCGATTTTTCTTTTCTTAGCCCCTGTATTCTTACAATCTGGTTGCTGAAGCATGTTTGCAGACCTCTTCAGGAAGTTACTTGGAGTTTTTTCTTCCCTCTTTTTATCAGTTCCTTCAGAATGACAGGTTTGAGGTGATTCAGTCTGCAAAACGCCAAGACAAACACTGGTAAAAATTCAGCTATTTCATTTTCTCAGGAGATTAATATCAAGTCCTTCTATATTAATCAGCTCTTTTAAGTGTCCACTGGTCTTGTTTTTATTTTCAAGTTTCTTCCAATATGAGCCCCATCTTGAATAGGAAGGGCTGTGCTATCAAGACCATAAAGAATACCTGACGTGTCCTTGGACACGCTGGTGCCTGCTGAGCTTTTGCAGGCTGGAGAGCAGTTAGTTTGTGACAGGGGTTTTCAACTTCTGCTGCACAAGCTGACTTCTCAGCTAGCACTGACCACAAGCAAGGTCATGAGAGCAGGGTGCATCATAACATCAGATATTAAAATAGAGTCTTCACATTCCAAAAGGTTGGAAACCCCTAGTCTTTATTTAAAAACCAGTCTAAATTCTTCCACTTAATACCTCTGTAGAACACAAAAGTAGGTTTTCTCTCTTCTACACCCAGATTCCAAGAATACTGACTTATCTCTTCTGTGTTCCACTGGACCCAGAAGGGAACAAGTTAAAGAAAAGGAAGACACAGGCTTTAATGTCTTTTTCAAATAATTAAAAATTGAAAATTAGTAATCACCCTGAAACAGTTCTGCGTGGGCTTCTTTACTTTCATGGTAATTACATGTGCCTCGTTGTTCAGAAGATGGGCTTTAGGTCCTGCTTTCAAATATGAAATGGTAGCATAAGCTGTAAAGCTGTAGTCTTCTCTGCAGGAGACAAAGGCAACAGTCAGGCTTTGAGAAGTTGCAGACAGCAAACTGAAATTTATAAAAAATAAGTAAAGTAATTTTAACTAACATTGATATGAAATAAAACTTTTAGTATAAAAATGCAATAAAGTATTGTACTTTTCTGCTGCTTTGACATATGATAATTAAAAGTTTGAATTTGTTTACTAGGTAAATTTTATAGAGTGTTTAAAAGTTCCTATGAAACAACCACTAAACCATCTGTTCTGTTGTACTTATATAAAAATGACACTCAGGAAAGCCAGCATGAGAGGGCAAGAAATGGGTCTGAATATACTTGAGATACTGCTGTATGAGGAAGTGTGCAATGATTTTCTCCAGGTCTTCACGAGGAAGTGTGGGAGGAGCAAGGCCTGCTACTCTCAATTTCGAGGCACCCTTTCCCATCCAAGAGTCGATCAGTTTTAGTGGAGTGAGCTTTTCATTCAGGTCCTCGGCCTGTTTCAGGATCTTAATAAGATCCCTGCAGTATGCAGTTACATTCTTTCTTTCAAATGCTGTAATGAAAGAGACATGGTTAAAGAGGAACGAAATTTTGAAATTAGGGCAAGGATAGGCTGTCCTAAGTGGTTAGACTCGTTTAAAAAATAAGTCATCCAATGTGAGCCACCCTAAACACTGGTTTGTTCCTATGTTCTGAATTAAGACTATTGCTCAAGTCTCTTTTCATTAGATTAAGCTATAGTCTCTCTAAGACACGAATTTAAATGATATACAAAAAAATAATCTGTTTATTGGAAGGTCTTTGAGATGCTCTCGGAACCAAAAGGTATCAGCCAGACATGATTATGACAAGGTCTTTACAGGAGGGTAAGTCTCTTCTACATATTTACCAGGTTTAGACTACCATATTTAGTCAATCTGTTCCTCATTTCTTCCATATTTAATGATGCATGCTCATTAAGCAATATTCTGACAACCAGTGTGGCTTCCTAGGGACTCTTAATTTCACAACAAGAATCTCCTGGACAGTTATTCCCATCTATTGATACGAGCACTCAGATGTATTTATCAGACTCTTGTTAATTTGGTCAATATAAAACAGTCTAGTAAACACAAATAATTTTCTCTACCTGCAAAGTTAACATTGTCATGACCTTCCCCCACCAAGGCATCAGAACTCAGTGAGGAATGGGTTAGTCTAGCTCATCAAACACTATGCATACATACAGAATTTTTAAAAGTGAAAATACAGCACCAACACTACTAAGCTAGTGTCTTACGAGTGACTGAATATTATCTGGGTCAAAATGATACACTATAATCTCTATTTTGTACTAACTTTTTCTCTTCAGTCAGTGACTATAAAGTATTGGAGATTATTACAAGAGGTTAGCATTCTATATATAATAGTGTTTCTAATCAGAGGGATTTTAAATGTTTCCCTTGATTTCTTAAAAATTTAACATCTCAGTGTAGCAATATAAAATACATGCATATACATAATAGCTTTTAATTTTATTTGTACTTGTTTCAAAACTTTGTGTTACTACTCTCGAATCTGAGAAATTCTATTCACACCTTGATAATTCTTTTAAATCCATTTTGAGTGTCTAATACTGCCTTCATGTAGTCCTAAACATTAGCTTATAGAAATCTTAAAAGGACAACTCACAAATCTCTTTACAGCAGTTATCACACATTTTGTTACATGCTTCTGGACTCCATACTTCATCAAAATGTTGAGCTATCAATACACGGCGACATCTGCAAACACATTAGAGATATGAATTATCCCTATTTCAAAATACAGGGTTATATACTGTTACTAGTTTCCTGTTGCTGCCATAACATTTAACACAAACTCGGTGGCTTAAGACAATGCAGATTTATAATCTTACATTTTTATAGGTTAGAAGGTTGACATGGGTCTCAATGGGTTAAAATCAGTAAAAGCAAGGTGTTGGCAGGGCTGGATTTCTCCGAGCAGTTCTAGGGAAGAATCTGTTTCCTTGCCCTTTCCAGATTCTAAAGACTGCCTGCACTCTTTGGCTCATGGGCCCCCTTCCTCTATCTTCAAAGCTAAAAATGGGTTAAGTTTTCACATCACTTTGACAACTTATTGCTCCTTCCACATTTAAGAACCCTTGTGACTATAGTGAGTCCACCCAAACAATTCAGGATTATCTTCCTATTTTAAGATCAGCAGATTACAACTTTAAATCCATTTGTAACTTTAACTCCCTTTTGCCATGTAAAGTAGCATACTCACAGTTTCCAGAGATTCAGATGTGTACATCTTTGGAAGACTACTACTATGCCCACCATATTAATAAATCTTTTCGTATGTTGTTAGTGTAAAAATAATGTCTATACCCTGGGAAACCAAAAGATTCGCATCACTAGCTTTATTACAATTTTCACTTTACTGCAGTGGTCTCAAACTGAAACTGCAATATCTCCAAGGTATACCTGTATTAGAGAATCTTCCTGAGAGCAAAGCAGTTTCCTGTATTTCACAGTATCATTTTGAGTCTAAGTCCCAAAATCTGCTTCATGAGGGCCTATTGGATATCTAAGGACATTTTCATTTTCTCATTTTTTAAACTTGCTGTAGCATTAATAGAAAAGAAATACAATTTTCTATCACTAATTACTGCTTAAAAGATTTTGAGTCCTTATAATATGATGGGCAATAAGACCACAAAGATGACTAAGAGTAAAAATAGTAATTGTGAGGGAAGAATACAAATGCAAGATTGTTAAAATGCATTTGAAATTAAGATAGCAAGTTACATCATCATGTATATAGAGAAATTGGTATATATAAACCTCATAGTAACCACAAATCAGAATTCTATTATAGAAACCCACACAATAAAGAAAAAGGAATTCAAACACTAAATTCATCAAACCACAAGAGTAAAAGAAGGAACAAAAAAGGTCTACAAAACCACCTCAAAACAATGAAATGGCAATAAGTAGAGTACAAAGAAAGTATCACTACGAACAAAGCTAGTGGAGGTGATAGAATTCCAGTTGAGCTATTTCAAATCCTGAAAGGTGATGCTGTGAAAGTGCTGCACTCAATATGCCAGCAAATTCGGAAAACTCAGCAGTGGCCACAGGACTGGAAAGGGTCAGTTTTCATTCCAATCCCAAAGAAAGGCAATGCCAAAGAATGCTCAAACTA
>SJYQ01020095.1:194138-227905 GCA_006410935.1 Redunca redunca
TTGATTTCATAGAACAAAATTTATTTTTGATTAGATACTTTAATGATGTTATCAAATCTATTTATAATCTATTTAGGTTTTACAAAGTATCTGATTCATTATATCAAGATTTTATAATTATGAATAATTAAAATGAGATTCTATATATTATATATAATTAGAATATATCTTAAGAGGTAACAGCTATTTGGTTCTTAGTGCTGTTGTTTTCCATAATATTTACTACACTGGACGTTGTATTTTTCCTTCTAATCTAATTAAGGATCAAAAGAAGTGGTGAATGTGAGAAAAACAGAAACTCAAAATGCCTTCATCATCCCAGGAAAGCAGTTTGTTAACCCCTCGAGATATTCCTAGTTTTGTTAAGAAATGGCGAAGTGCATTAAATACTTCAATTGTCTATATGTCCCAGAAATTTTAGAGGAGCAAACATCTGCGGTATTGCCTGAGAAAAGGATGCTTAGTCACTCAGTCGTGTCCGACTCTTCGATCCCTGTGGACCCTAGCCCGCCAGGATCCTCTGTCCATGGGATTTCCCAGGCAAGAATACCAGAGCAGGTTGCCATTTCCTCCTCCAGGGGATGTTCCCAAACCCAGTGATGGAACCCCATGTCTCCTACATTGGCAGACAGATTCTTTACCACTGAGCCACCTACAATTTGAACTGCATGGGTGCACTTACACGCAGATTTTTTTCAGCAGTAAAGACTACAGTACCACATAATCCACAGCTAGTTGAATCCCTGAATGTGGAAGGCTGACTATAAGTCAAGCTCAGACTTTTGACTGTGGACGGTTACGGCCCCTAAGCCTCACATTGTTCAAGGGGTCAACTATACTTTCCATTATTATTACTCACTTTTTCAATTTTAAAAAAGTATAGTATGAGAAGGCAGTGTTCTCCATAGATTCATTTTGTTGAACTAGAAAGCACTTAAAATGACACAAGAGTTTAAATAAATTAAAACTATTTGGGAAAGACTAGAAGAACCAGAACTTCTTGAAGACGTGGCTGATTTCAGGTCTGGGAAAAAATACACAAAATGAGCATGACATATCTTAGAAAAGAAACCAAAGACTCAAAAGCTAGGAGTTAGACCTAGGGGCCAAATTAAATAGACTCTCCCTACCCAAACATGGGACTACTTCAACATTTAAAAAAAGAATAATAACCATGGTTGGAAAGACATCAAACATGTTAAAAATCCATAGGTTTAAAATGATACTTGAAAAAAAAAAAAAAAGAATTTACTGTCCATAATACTTGAAATTTCATTCCCATAATGAAAACTGATAAAGAAAGGGAAAGAACTTTACATCTTCAAAGAATAAATAAGGAAAAGGTCCCTTTTACAGAAAAAGTCTAGCTAATTTAAGAAGTGAGAATTAGAAATCACCATTTTATAACTCCTTAATTAAATAATGCTCTAAGGTAGACAATTATTATCAGCAGCTGTAGCCTGCCAGGCTCCTCTGTCCATGGAATTCTCCAGACAAGAATACTGACATGGGTTGCCATTCCCTTCTCCAGGGGATCTTCCCAAGCCAGGGATTGAACTGGGGTCTCCTGCACTGCAGGCAGATTCTTTACCATCTGAGCCATCAGGGAAGCCCCCCCAAAAGAAAGAACTTTCAATCTGCAAAGAGTTAAAAAGGAAAAAGTTCTTTTTTACAGGAAAAATCTAGCTAATTTAAGAAGTGAGAATTAGAAATCACCATCTGATAACCCGGTAATTAAATAACATTCTAAGGTGGGCAATTATTATCAGTGGCTACTAAAAGCCATTAAGTGAAAAGCTGATCAAGAACTTGATAATTATAGAGCAGGCAGACATAAGGTGACCCCACTGATCAAACTAACATCACACAAAAAAAATAATAACCAGGTGTTAAATACCTCCTGAGTGATACCAGGAGTAAGTATACTCTTACAGCAAAAAAAAAAAAAAAAGCCCAAATTCAGTCAACTTTTAGACTAACTAAAAGTAACAAGTGGAATAACATCACAAGGATACAATCAGGAAGAGACAGAATATAGCAAACTTAAGGACCACACACACAAAAAAAACCACAAGAAACCTAAACAATAATTGCACAGGAAACAAACAAGAAATAAAAGGAACCTATGGAAATACCAACCAACACAGCATAATGTGTGAATCTGGACCATGATTTTAAACAGATAATAACATTTGATGAGACAGAAACCTGAGTATTTTTATTTGATGGTTTTAAAGAACTAATACTAAATTTTTAGATGTGATAATGGCATTTAGTTATATTTTTTAGTTATTTTTTTTAAATGTTAGAGCTATATACTGAAGAAGTTACAACTGAAACAGTATGATGTCTGGGACTTGTCTCAAATAAATAAACCAAGGGTGGGCAGGGAGGGAAATTGGGGGTATACAGATGAAAAGAAAACTGGCCATATGTTGATCACTGTTAAAGCTACTTAATAGTTTTTATACTATTCTATTTCTGTATATTTTGAAATTTTTTAATAATATGTTTTTTAAAAAAGAATACCTGGGAAATGCTTTATTGTACAGATAAAGGTAAGAGAGTCCATTTCCAAACAAGAAATTCTACAAGGTTGGGTATCTTGTTTCTAATTCATTTTTTGTATTTAATTGTATCCCATAATCAGAAATCCTTCCTCACTGTTTTAGAATGGATACTATGAAACCAGTCACCAAACTTCCTGTAAATTGCTAGATAGTAAACATTAGGTGTTGTGGTCCATATCACAACTACTCAACTCTGTTGTCATATGTGAAAACAATCAGAGGCTACACATACAAGAACCAACATGGTTCTGTTCCAATAAAACTTTATTTACGGTCACTGAAATCTGAATCTCTTATAATTTTCACACTTCACAAAATTTCACATTTTTAACTTTCACAGTTCACTATTCTTTTTATTTTTTTGCCATGCCATACAGCATGCAAGGTCTTGGTTCCCAAATCAGGGATCAAAACTGTGCCTTCTGCAGTGGAAGTGTAGAGTCTTAACCACTGGGACTGCCAGGAAAATTGCACTGCTGATTCTTTTTTTAACCATTTAAAACTACAGAAACTAATCTGAGCTCACACACCATATAAAATAAGCAGTGGGCTAGCCTGATCTATGAGTGGTGATTTTTGATTCCAACATAAAGTTACCAGTTTTTTCTTTTATAAGCAACTCAATTGTAGCTAAGGTTCCTACTTCACTGAAGAGTATAAATTAAAAATAAAATACAACAAAAGCCACAGGCGCATACCTTAGAACTGGAAGCATTTAACATGGTAGCTGAAATTCCTAATTGTTTCAAAACCATTAACTGGTCTTCCATAAGGGAGATCAGTGGGCAAATCACAAGGGTAAAACCTAAAAAAGAAAGAAATCCACCTTAAATTTCATACCACCACCAGAGTAAGTTTCAACCATTTACCTTCTTTACTGTAACTTGAGAAATCTGTATGTAGGTCAGGAAGCAACAGTTAGAAGTAGACATGGAACAACAGGAGTTGTTCCAAATAGGGAGAGGAGTACGTCAAGGCTGTTTATTGTCACCCTGCTTATTTAACTTATATGCAGAGTACATCATGAGAAACGCTGGGCTGGATAAAAGCACAAGCTGGAACCAAGATTGCAGGGGAAAATATCAGTAACCTCAGATATGCGGATGACACCATCCGTATGGCAGAAAGTGAAAAACTAAAGAGCCTCTTGATGAAAGTGAAAGAGGAGAGTGAAAAAGTTGGCTTAAAACTCAACATTCAGAAAACTAAGATCATGGCATCTGGTCACATCGCTTCATGGCAAATAGATGGGGAAACAGTGGAAACAGGGACAGACTTTATTTTGGGGGGCTCCAAAATCACTGCAGATGCTTACTACAGCCATGAATTAAAAGACACTTGCACCTTGGAAGAAAAGCTATGACCAATCTAGATAGCATATTAAAAAGTGGAGACATTACTTTGTCAACAAAGGTCCATCTAATCAGAGCTATGGTTTTTCCAGTAGTTGTTTATGGATATGAGAGCTGGACTATAAAGAAAGCTGAGCACCGAAGAATTGATGCTTTTGAACTATGATGTTGGAGAAGACTCCTGAGAGTCTCTTGGACAGCAAGGAGATCCAACCAGTCCATCCTGAAGGAAATCAGTCCTGAATATTCATTGGAAGGACTAATGCTAAAGCTGAAACTCCAATACTTTGGCCACCTGATGCAATGAACTGACTCGTTGGAAAAAACCCTGATGCTGGCAAAGACTGAAGGCAGGAGGAAAAGGTGACAACAGAGGGTGAGATGGTTGGAGGGCATCACTGACTCAATGAACATGAGTTTGGGTAAACTCCGTGAGTTGCTGATGGACAGGGAGGCCTGGCATGCTGCAGTCCATGGGTTTGCAAAGAGTCGGACACAACTGAGAGACTGAACTGAACTGACTCTAACTTGTGGCCCTGCCCACCAATTCAGACTGATTTTCAAAGCAGCTTTAGCAATATACCACCTATTTCTTACCTTTATTATTACAGGAAGTAAATATGAATAAATGATAAGCCAAACAGACATAAGATTACACAGAAAACTCTCACCTTATCCAGTCCTATAAAAACGTGAAGATATTATCATTTAGAACTTACTATCATTCTTGACAATCAGTATTGGTAACCTCAGTAAAATTATATAAATCAAGTCATATACTATCCAGTTACATCAGAAAAAAGTTATTCCGAAGCTTTCCAAAATTTGTTGTACGGGAGAAACTAACACAACAAAGTAAAGCAATTATACTCCAATAGAAAGAAACAATGAAAAACATTCTATGATAAACTACAACAGAATATTAAAAAAGGGTGTGTGTGTGTGTGTGTGTGTGTGTGTGTGTGTGTAGTATATATACATATAAAAGTGAATCACTTTGCTGTACAGTGGGCAATAACAACACTGTAAATCAACTATACTTCACTAAAAAAAGCTTTCCAGGGACTTCCCTGGTGGTCCAGTGGTTAAGACTGTGCTCCTAGCGCAGGGGCCCCAGGTTCGAGCCCTGGTCAGGGCAATAGGCCACAACTAATGATCCTGCACGCTGCAACTAAAAAAGAAAAAAAAAAATCCCACATACTACAGCTAAGACCAGCACAGCCAAATAGATAAATAATTTTCTTTAAAAAAAAAAAAAAAGCTTTCCAAAGCAAACATAGCACCTTGTATCATCGAGAATGATAGTTACGTGAGCATCCGTCCACTTACTGCACGAGATTAACTCAGTCTGAGCAGAAATCAGTTAACAGTTTATTGACTGACTCAAGTTCTGTTAATAAATCCCCTTTCTGTGAGAACTGAAATTGTTCATAGCTAAGAGAGTTATTTAGATGGCTAAAATCTTGCGGTCTTAGGTTTCCATAGTTTGTTTCTTAAAACAACCTGGGGCAGAGAGCAGACCAGTTTCAAAAATATATTCAGATTAAGACATTATCATGGATTCAGCCTTGCAACTAGTCCTCTCTGCTGTATTCTCACTTTCTCCCTCTTTACTGGTACCTTCTCATTGTATTTAAATATGGTCAGTTCAGTTCAGTCATGTCAGACTCTGCGACCCCATGGACTGCAGCACGCCCGGCTTCCTTGTCCGTTACCAACTTCCGGAGCTTGCTCAAATTCGTGTCTATCAAGTCGATGATGCCATCCAACCATCTCATCTTCTGTCATCCCCTTCTCCTCCCACCTTCAATATTTCCCAACATCAGGGTCTTTTCAAATGAGTCAGCTCTTCCCATCAGGTAGCGAAAGGACTGGAGTTTCAGCTTCAGCATCAGTCCCTACAATGAATATTCAGGACTGATTTCCTTCAGGATTGACTGGTTTGAACTCCTTGTAGTCCGTGGGACTCTCAAGAGTCTTCTCCAACACCACAGTTCAAAAGCATCAGCTCTTCAAATATAGAGACTTGATCAAATACGGTCAAGTCTCTCTGAAACTTAAAGAAATAATGGACAGCTAATTCAGGGCCCCTTGGCTTTTTCCCTTCATAGCAATTCTCTCCCTAGAGTGTCTTTCACTGGCTCCTCTTCCTCAGTCCTAGTCACTCCCAAACAATTGCTATTTGGTTTCCACCCATCCATTTTGTTGAAACTGTGCTAGCCAAGGTTATAGATGAGTCCCGTGTTACTAAATCCACTGGAACTTCCATGTCTTTATTTTATTTGACCTTGTGCCAACAGTTAGCACTATTAACCACTCCCTGCTTAAAGTTCTCTCTTCTCTGAGCTTCTAATAACACCGGTCTCCAGACTGTCCTCCTCCACTCTGCTACTCTATCTCAGCCTTCCCTGCAGGCCCGCATTCTCTGTTTATCCCTAAACTCTTGGTGTTCTGGATTCTGTTCTGGGCCCTCTCCTCTCACACTGCTCTGGATGATACAATTCACTACAATAGCCATCTCCACACTAAGAGCCTCAGACTCAGCAACCCCAGATCTCTCAGACCCAACCTTTCCACTCAAACTCAGAGGACAATTCTACCTGCATGTCTTGCAGGCATCATTAATTCAACAGATCCCCAATTAAATTCATCACCTTCCCTCTCTCCATTTCCAAATAAGTTCTTTCTCCAATGTACCCTATTTCAGCAAATAACTTCACCCCATCTGTCCCAGTCTGAAATCTGGACAACTGGACTATCTCTTCTCCTAGCCCTGTATCTAATGATCACTAAATCCTACCCAACCTACCTTCTAAATATTTCTGGAATTCCTCCATCTGCTGGAAGTATCCTTCTGACAAGTTTAAGACCCTTCATAGCTTTCCATTCATAGAAGGAACAGTTTTTAAAATATCTTTAAAGACTCTTTCAGCAGGTCTTGCCACTCTCTCCCTGCCAGGTTACTGAATATACCACAGTTTCTCACTTTATGTTGTTGCTGTTCAGTCATTATGTCGTGTCTGACTCTTTGAAGACATACCAGGAGTGCTGTCCATGGACTGCAGCACACCAGGCCTCCCTGTCCCTCACTATCTCCCAAAGTTTGGCCAAGTTCCTATCCACTGAGTCAATGATACTATCCAACTATCTCATCCTCTGCCACTCTCTTTGCCTTTTGCCTTCAATCTTTTCAGCATCAGGGTCATTTCCAATGAGTCAGCTGTTCACATCAGGTGGCCAGATCATATTAGCTGTTCACATCAGCTGAAACTAGAGTTTCAGCTCCAGCATCAGTCCTTCCAATGAATATTTGGGGTTGATTTCCTTTAGGATTTGATCTCCTTGCAGCCCAAGGGACTCTTAAAAGTCTTCTCCAGTACCACAACTCAAAAGCATCAATTCTTTAGCGCTCAGCCTTCTTTATGGTCCAACATTCACATCTGCACATGACTACTGTCAGATGAAAGACCCTAGCTTTGAATATACAGATATTGGTCAGCAAAGGAATGGCTTTGCTTTTTAATACACTGCCTAGGTTTTTCATAGCTTTCCTTCCAAGAAGCAAGTGTCTTCTAACTTCATGGCTGCAATCACCATCTGCAGTGATTTTGGAGCCCAAGAAGAGAAAATCTGTCACTGCTTCCTTTTTCCCGTTCTATTTGCCATGAAGTGATGGGACCAGATGCCGTGATCTTAGTTTTTTGAATGCTGAGTTGTAAGCCAGCTTTATCACTCTCCTCTTTCTCACTTCTGGGCCCTCACAAATCCTGTTCCCCTACAGGAACATTCTCCCTTCCTCCTCTGTCCTTTCTGTGCCTACCTATCCTATAGCTTTCAGTTCAAATACTACTTCCATACACACACACACACACACACAAACACACACACGAACGAACACACATACACACATATACACAGTGGAGTATTACTCAGCCATAAAAAAAGGAATAAAATAATGCCATTGGCAGCAACATCAGAACACATATACACAGTGGAATATTACTCAGCCATAAAAAAAGGAATAAAATAATGCCATTAGCAGCAACATCGGACTAAGTGAAATAAGCCAAAGACAAATGTCATATCAGTTATATGGAGACTTAAAAAAAAATGATACAAATGAACTTATTTACAAAACAGAAACAGACTCACAGACATAGAAAACAAACTTAAGGTTACCAAAGGAGAAAGGGTAGGGGAGAGATAAATTAGGAGTTTAGGACTAAAAGATACACAGTACTATTTATAAAATAGATAACCAACAAGGACCTACTGTATAGCACAGGAAACTATACTCAATATTTTAAAATAACCTTAAGGGAAAAGAATCTGAAAAAGAATATACATACATATATATGTATTACTCAATCACTTTGCTGTACACCTGAAATTAACACAATGTAAATTAACTATATTTCAATGAAAAAAATAAAATAAAAAAAAAAAATTCCACTTCCTCAGGACAGCCTTCCCTAAAACCCCTAGACCAGATCTTTGCACTGACTTCAGTTCAGTTCAGTTCAGTCGCTCAGTAGTGTCCGACTCTTCGCAACCCCATAAATCGCAGCACACCAGGCCTCCCTGTCCATCACCAACTCCCGGAGTTCACTCAGACTCATGTCTATCGAGTCGGTGATGCCATCCAGCCATCTCATTCTCTGTCGACCCCTTTTCCTCCTGCCCCCAATCCCTCCCAGCATCAGAGTCTTTTGCAATGAGTCAACGCTTCACATGAGGTGGCCAAACTATTGGAGTTTCAGCTTTAGCATCAGTCCTTCCAATGAACACCCAGGACTGATCTCCGTTAGGATGGACTGGTTGGATCTCCTTGCAGTCCAAGGGACTCTCAAGAGTCTTCTGCAACACCACAGTTCAAAAGCATAAATTCTTCGGTACTCAGCTTTCTTCACAGTCCAACTCTCACATCCATACATGACTACTGGAAAAACCCTAGCCTTGACTAGACGGACCTTTGTTGGCAAAGTAATGTCTCTGCTTTTCAATATGCTATCTAGGTTGGTCATAACTTTTCTTCCAAGGAGTAAGCGTCTTTTAATTTCATGGCTGCAGTCACTATCTACAGTGATTCTGGAGCCCCAAAAAATAAAGTCTGACACTGTTTCCACTGTTTCCCCATCTCTTTCCCATGAAGTGATGGGACCAGATGCCATGATCTTCGTTTTCTGAATGTTGAGCTTTAAGCCAACTTTTTCACTCTCCTCTTTCACTTTCATCAAGAGGCTCTTTACTTCCTCTGTACCCTTAGTGGTCCTCAAACAGCAGCATCAGTGTCACCTGAGAGCCTATTAGAAATGCAAGATCTGAGTCTCATAGTAAATCAGAACCTGCGTGTTGATCAGATCACCAGCTGGTTGTTATGCACATTAAAGTGTGAGAAAGCACAGCCAGACATTGTGAGTCCTCTAAAAAGCGAGGACCACATACATCTGCTGACTCCAGTATCTTCAGGGTCTAAGACCACAGCTGACACTCCACAAAAACCTGGGGCTCAGCTCCAAGCCTAATGATTCCTTTTCTAGGGCTTTTTCTCCTACAACATGCTTTTCAAGGATGTTTCAGGAATCAGATAAAAGAATGAACTATTCTCGGTCTCTAACATATCCTCTCTAAGTGAACGCTTAAATATCTATTTGTACATGTGCTCAGTTGTGTCCAACTGTGTACAACCCCATGGACTGTAGCCCTCCAGGCTCCTCTGTCCATGGAATTTTCCAGGCAAGAATGTTGGAGTGGGTTGCCAGTTCCTTCTCCATTAAATGTCTATTTGCGGAGAGACAAACAAAAAATGCACTTGATTTTGGCAAATACACAGTTAGAAATATTTTTTTAAGACTTAAAAATATATTCATAGAAATGATGTTTATTCATCTTAGAATTAATGTTTATTAATACCCACCATCTGAACACAATGCTGGTAACTGGTAGCATAAGCTCTTTCCCCCTCCTGTAGGCATAACGAGAAATACCTCCTTTCCAGACATTGTGACGTTAATAGTTTCGAGCTGAAGTGGCCTGAACTTCTGTAGTTTAAAGACATTTTGTAGAACATCTTTAACTTTACCAGACCATGGAAAATCTAGAAAGAGAATAACAAGTTAAGTAGAACTATTTAGGATTATAAATGAGACACAAATGTGAATGGCTGCTTCTGTAACAGAGAAGAATCAGATCAATATATATGACTTTTAATACTGTGGACAATTTAATTTTTATAATAATAATTTTTAAGTGAATTAAGCCAGAAAGAAAAACACCAATACAGTATACTAACAATATATATGGTATTTAGAAAGATGGTAATGATAACCCTCTATGCGAGACAGCAAAAGAGACACAGATGTATAGAACAGTCTTTTGGACCCTGTGGGAGAGGGAGAGGGTGGGATCATTTGGGAGAATGGCATTGAAACATGTATACTATACGGTAAGAAACAAATCGCCAGTCTATGTTCGATACAGGATACAGGATGCTTGGGGCTGGTGCACGGGGATGATCCAGAGAGATGATATGGGGTGGGAGGTGGGTTCAGGATTGGGAACTCATGTACACCCGTGGCAGATTCATGTCAATGTATGGCAAAACCAATACAACATTGTAAAGCAAAATAAAGTAAAAATAAAAATTTTTTTAAATAAATAAATAAATACAAATAATAATAATTTTGAGATTAGTTTAACTCACGAAGCTAAGCAAAAGCAAATTTAATGATATATCATAAGAAAAAGTATATCAGAATAAAATGACAACATTTGCCAGTGAGAAATAAACTACAGAGGAGAAAGGTGCTTGGTTAAGTATTTGATAAATAGTCTGAATGTCAGTCAGGGAATTCACAGTATCAGAAAGCACAAATACCATGAACCAAAGTTAACAATTGTATTACTTTTACTTTTTGGTGTCAATATCTTGTTTAAAAAGTGGACAACACTGGACAACAAAGCCCAGAAAGCACTGCAATTCTGTCAAGAGTTACAGTATTCTAAATTAATGATAAACAAGATGTTTGGCAAGATCCTCAATCGAGGAAGATTTGTTCACTAGGGCAGGAGAATGAACTAGACTTTGATGAGGAGTCTGAATTTTTTTCTTGTTTAATTTCTTCTCATTACAACCGGGAAAATTGAATTAAATAAATATCTTTCTCCAAGCAAATATGTTTCCAATATGTCAGAAACACATTTGGTCTGAATAATAAAGGCTTTCATTTTAAAAGGACGTGGGTAAAGGATGGTCTGCCTACTAGTTCCCTTGCCACTTAAGGAGTGGTCAGTTTCACTTCTAAACTATTGAAAAGCACTGACCCAGACACAATGATTCAAGTCCAGTTCAAAGAAGTGAGAGGAGACAAAACTAGCAAAGAAAAAAAAAGGAGAGCCCACCTTCTTTATTCCAAGAGGCAGGTGAAGAATCACATTCACTGCTCTCCCCAGCATCGGAATCCTCTAAACATAGCTTTATTCTCTTCGTTAGTACATTTTTTTTCTGAATGAGCTCCTGCTGCCTTTCCAGAAGTTCCTGGATTTGAATGTCTACTGCATGTAGCTCACTCGTTATAGAATCCAGTTCCTCACTCAGAGCTACAAGGGAAGAAAAAAGATACAATGATCAGACAGAATTAATCACAATTTTAGGTTTCCTTATGATTGATTTTCTTGGTATTCCTCACTATCAACTGTATAAACTTAGTAGTCTAGAAGAGTGGTTAAGTGCATGTTTTGGAGCCACCCAGACAGGAGGTATATCTTAGGTCTTCCTCTCGCTGGCTAAGCGATGTCAGGCTAAGTACCTTATGCTTAACTGAGCCTCAAAATCCCTATCTGTAAAGTGGGGATAATACCTAGCTTTCACAGTATTGCTATAAAAAATTAAATGAGACAGAATTTTGAAAGTTCTTAACATAGTACCTGGTACACAGTTAAACACTTAATAAGTAACAATTATTAATTTTACCACGGTGTGCTTCCCTGGTGGCTCAGCAGTAAAGAATCCTCCTGCCAATGCAAGAGACATGGGTTCAGTCCCTGGGTTGGGCAGATTCCCTGGAAAAAGAAACAGCAAGCCACTCTAGTATTCTTGCCTGGACAGAGAGCCCGCTGGGCTACAGTCCATGTGGTCACAAGAGTCAGACATAACTGAGTGACTAAACCATAACAAAAGTCATGTTAGAGGCCAGTGGTCCAACAGTCTTCTAGATCACTGCAGTAAAATGACTAAACTTTAACACAAGAGGAAGTTATCTAAAAGGAATCCCCTAACTACTTAGCTATCATCTTACAAAAACATTTGTATTGGGGTTCATACTATGACATATCAGTAAAAAGAGAAATCAAGTGTGCTACTAAAATTGGCATTACAAGGGCAGCATGATAATTTATGAAGAAGCCTTAACATATGATACTAAATAACCCAAATATTAAAGTCAAAATGAGGTTTCCTTTTACATCACTGGAAGCTAGAAAATTTTACAGACATCCTTGCTGCTTTCTAAAACATCTGCCTGCTTTAATCAAGTGTCCAGTTTTAATGTCTTCCCATGAGATAAAATCGTGTGGTTATGATTTAAAATAGGATGCTCTAGTGTTTTTGTATTGTATCAACTGCTTGTGTGATCTAGGTTTAGGGCTGGCCACCAGTGACGTCTGCCTGAGATTTGGAAGGTGGAAATGAAAGAGCAGCCAGGTTTATAGTCGCCATAAGGTCAGACGCTGCTGCAGCTCACCTTGCGGCTGATGTGCTGGCTCACCTTGGCCGACAGGGGGCAAAGTCAGTTCCTCTTGCTGTGCTCAGGCATGCCTGACTCTGTCAGCGCATCGACTGCATGCAGCCTGCCAGGCTCCTCTCCATTCTCCAGGCAAGAATACTGGAGTAGGTTGCCATTCCCTTTTCCAGGGGATCTCCCCCAGCCCAGGAATTGAAGCTGGGTCACCCACACTGCAGGCAGACTCTTTACAATCTGAGCCACCAGGGAAGCCCAACAATACACAGTAGTGAATGAAGCCAAATTTATTGCTGTGGATTCAATAAGAAGTTCTGGATTTAGTACACTAAATATAGTGGGCAGGAGCGGCTCTAATTCTTTACTTAGCCGACCCCAAAGATGAATATCAGAAAGTTTGGGATGGAATGACACAGAGGTAGGTGCCAATGAAATGGAAAGGCTAGAACTTTCTGGGTATACACTAAAAGAGAGGAACTCGAGGCTTAGGGAGATGGGAGTGCTAGGGCAGTTCATCATCCACTCTCCTGCGACCCCCCAGGAGGATCCAGGAGACCCTCCTTTTTCCAAGCCTGTAAGAAATGAATTCATGAGGGGAATGAATCCCTGAAGAGGTCTGGGTTGGCTGTTCTCTGTAAGCCAGGAATGACCATGGGAAGCACTGCCTTTCAACTAGACTACCTGAATCAATGCGAATGTTGATTTCTAAGACACAGGGGCTAATTGTCAGCAATTCAATTCATGACCAAAGGAAAGGCAGATGTGGTTGTCAAAACGGGCAACAGAAAGTGAAAGTGTTAGTTGCTCAGTCGTTTCCAATTCTTTGTGACCCCATGGAGCCTGCCAGGCTCCTCTGTCCATGGGATTTCCCAGGCAAGAATATTGGAGTGGGTTGCCCTTCACTTCTCCAAAGAATCCTCCCGATCCGGAGATGGAACTCAGGTCTCCTGTACTGCAGGCAGATTTTTTAACATCTGAGCCACCAGAAAAACCCAAAGGGCAATAAGCAGAAGTAACACTTAGAACAGTCTGACTCAAAGACAACTTTGGCACTGGCTGGTGATCATGAAGTCTGAAATAGAAAAAACATTATGTGGTCTGTACAGGCAGAGTACAAAGGCCTGATTCTGGTGAACACATGTCTGATCTGAATTACCACAAAAGAATCATAGTCCTTCAACCAGTTCCCAGAAATGAGCCAATTTATAGATCCAAAGCTCCTTATGTAAAGTAGAAGTTGGGGCCCTTTGTAAAAGGACCCTCATATACAGCTAAAACTTCATGCAGTAATCTTTCCACTATCCTTCTCCAGAGAAACTTAATCAAGGTAATTGTGTACTGGGAAAGGGAAAATAACATATCAGAAGTTCCTGGACAGCAACTGTAATCTGACAATTCCTGGAGAACTATAATGCCATGGTGACCCACCAGTTAGAGTATGGACTGAACTTGAGCAAAACACATGATCAATGCCGTTCTGCTCAGGCGCATCAAGCAAGGGGCTAGGAGGTCTATTCTGTGGTTACCTCCCCAGCTCCAGCAGGTGTAATTAGAACAGATACCGCCAGGTGGCGCCAGTGGTAAAGAACTCGCCCGCCAGTGCAGGAGACACAGAAGACGTGGAACCTGTGGAACACAGGTTCCATCCTGGGTGGTGAAGATGCCCTGGAGGAGGGCATGGCAACCCAATTCAGTATTCCTGCCTGGAGAACCCCAGGGACTGATAAGCCTGTCAGGCTACAGTCCATAGGGTCACTAAGAGTCGGAGATGACTGAGGCAACTTAGCATGCGTGCATTCAGCAACTAGCTGGTTTCCTGACCTAAGAGTAAGGACTATTATGGTAGGAAGGACCAAGTGGAAGGCAGTATAAAGAGTGCTTACTACCAAAACAGTGAACAGTGCTGTTCCTCACACAGCCAGGACTCGTGGGCCTGGGAAACAGGGCTGGAAACACGGCTCCTATTATCCCCTAGTGACCCACTAGTGAAATGTTTGCTTCCCATCCCTGAAACTTTGGATTCTGCTAGTCTAGAGGTTGGCCAGTTAGAACTGCTTCTACCAGGGGAAAAAGCAATGGTTCCATTTAATTGGAAGTTGATTACCACTTGGCCAGTTTGGGTTCCTCATGGCCAGGAAACCAAAAGGCAAAGAAAGGGGTTACTGGACTGGCTGGGGCAAATGATCCTGACTGTTAAAGGAAACTGGACTGCTGTGACACTGCAGAGGTGAGGAGCAATGTGTCTGGAATGTGGGGGATCCTCCAGGGCAGTGGTCCCCAACCTTTTTGGTACCAGGGACCACTTTCATGGAAGACAGTTTTTCCAAGAACCAGGGTGGGGTGGAGGAGGGTATGGTTTCAGGAATATTCAAGTGTCTTACATTTATTGTGCACATTACTTCTGTTATTCTTACATCAGCTCCACCTCAGATCATCAGGTATTAGATCCCAGAGGTCGGGGACCCCTGCTCTAGGGTTATCTTTTGGTATTCCCACATCCCCTGCTTAGTATTAATGGAAAACCACAAAAACCCATTACAAACCAACTGCTAAGGCAAATCCCACCAGACAAGGTCCAATGACCAAGTGAGCTGTTTGCTGAGAACAAAGGGATATGGAAAGTTGAAAAGGCAGTTATAAAATAACAGCTATAACCACATGATCAGGTGAGACCCAAAAACTGGAATAGCTATTAAGCATTTCTCCTTTATTTTGACATTCCTGTAGAAGTCAAGTTTGGATTTCTCTTGTTGGTGGTTAGTTAGTTGATGAATGGATGGATAGACTGACCTTCTGGCTCCCATTCCCCTAAATCCTAAAATAAAAGGTGTTAATAGTCACTAACTTTGTATCTCAGGATTTAAGTTAGAAGATTATCACGGAGGATGTGATTGAGCAAGAAAAGGAATAAGCATCATCCAAAGATGAATAAAGAGAATTCCTGTCCTCTTCAGGGGAGAGGATTAGCATACATTTGCTTGGACAAGACAGAGCTGTGTCAACTTGGGGAGCCTGAGCTTTAGAAGGTGGAAGTGAAGCAGTAGCTATATTTTCCATATTTAAGAAGGGCGGTGCAAGGTCAGGTCTGGTGACCTCTCCAGCATGGGGCAGCAGCTGGGCCCACGATTCTAGCTGCTGCTCGATATCCTTGGGGAAACAGAGGTGCCTGCGGTTCCCCTGGATCCTGTTGGTTCTCCTCCTTGGGCTTCTCTGAACACTCAGCCAGATCGTGTGCGACTCAACAGGGCAGGACGCCAGCAATTTGACAGGTGCTGCCTCACCTAAACTGGAGGCTTTGAGACAACCAAAGACTGGTCCAGCTTCTGGTGAGATTCATCTTCACAGGGAGCATTCTGTGTGGGCAATCCCCATGGCAGAAGCATCTTCTCTTCCTACCTACTGGCACCACCGATGCCAGGCCCACCAACAGACACAAAGAAAGAGCCTAAACACTTCCCAAATCCCCGCCAAGAATTCCTACAGTCAATCCCTCTTATCCCTCACAGTGCTTCTGCTTCTTTCATTGAATCCCACCTAACAGAGATAATGTCAACCTGTGCTTCAAAGTCAGTATTACTGTACCCTGGACAAAGTCCTGAGTGACTCAGAATAGAAGACAGCAGAGCTAGTTGTAACAAATCAGGGTCTTTTAATATTTTTGTTTAAAACTATAACCATCTCTAATGCCAGCTTGGACAACACGTGACCTGTATGATGAGGGATGAGATTGAAACGGGAAGGATTTCAATCATTCATCATGAAGAGGGCTTATTACTATATCTCAAGAGCACATGGCATTGAGCAGGGATCCTGCTCCTAAGCTTACAGCTGAGACAAGGGAGGTACCATTCTTCAGATGCAGGACAGCTTCTGGCGATCTCCCATACTGAAGGCCACAGTGAAAGGGAAGTGATTTACCACCAGGGAACCACCAAATCCAACTCAACAAACTATCTGAAGGCAATTTCAGAGGCATTTCAAATACAGGTCAACAAGTGGGTAGAACAATAGAAGAGGTGAGTTATGTGAAAGGGGTGAAATATTGTAAGAGCAATGATTTAAAGTAATCATCTCTTCTTAAATAAAATTGATTTTTGGCATTATTCGGTTATTTTAAAATCATATCCCAGGAACTTCCCTGGTCATCCACAAGTTGAGAGTCTGCTGCCAATGCAGGGCACATAGGTTTGATCCCTGGTCTGGGAAAATCCCACACGCCTCGGGGTAACTAACCTCATGTGCCACAACTACTGAGCCCGTGCTCCAGGGCCTGAGAGCCACAGAGAAGCCACCACAATGAGAAGACCGCATACCACAATGGAGCGCAGCCCCTGCTGGCCACAGCTGGAGAAAGCCCTTGTGCAGCAACAAAGACCCAGTGCAGCCATAAATAAACAACTTTTAAAATACCATATCCTACTGAGAAAGAGTAAAGTCTTACTAAATAGAATAACTCACTGATGTGATCCAAAAATAACTATTTCAACTGAGGTTAGGCTTGGTTAGGTTCAGTTAAGTTCAGTCGCTCAGTTGTGTCCGACTCTTTGCGACCCCATGGACTGCAGCACACCAGGCCTCCCTGTCCATGACCAACTCCCAGAGTTTACCCAAACTCATGTCCATTGAGTCGGTGATGCCATCCAACCATCTCATCCTCTGTCATCCCCTTCTCCTCCTGCCCTCAATCCTTCCCAGAATCAGGGTCTTTTCAAATGAGTCACTTCTTTGCATCAGGTGGCCAAAGTATTGGAGTTTCAGCTTCAACATCAGTCCTTCCAATGAACTGATCTCCTTCAGAATGGTCTGGTTGGATCTCCTTCAGTCCAAGGGACTCTCAAGAGTCTTCTCCAACACCACAGTTCAAAAGCATCAATTCTTTAGCACTCAGCTTTCTTTATAGTCCAATTCTCACATCCATACATGACTACTGGAAAAATGATAGCCTTGACGACACAGATCTTTGTTGGCAAAATAATGTCACTGTTTTTTAATATGCTGTCTAGGTTGGTCATAACTTTCCTTCCAAGGAGTAAGCATCTTTTAATTTCATGGCTGCAGTCACCATCTGCAGTAAGGTTTAGTAACATCTATGAAACCCACATTTTGTTTCTTAGTGACGAATACCTGGGTTAGCATTTAATATAACTTAAATTGTTACCATTTATTATTAACCCTTAGGCTATTAGTATGAATCATTAAGCTGTGAGAGATGAAGACAAAAATCTATGTCACTATTTTTTTCACATTTATATTTAAATAAATTGTAAAGTTTTGGGGTGTGGAGAGGAGGATTCCATACTTAAGAAAACCATTCCTAGAAAGTTTGTTAAGAACCTAGACTTGTTACTCCACTGTCAGTGCTAAGGTCATATTTACTATATCCTACAAAGAACAGGAAAATAACCATGAAATAAGTTCCTCCCTCCCACCATCCACCTCTTAACTGAATAAACAGCAAAACTTCACTAATGAGCACAAAAGAATCTGGTCAAGTTTATAAAAACAAACAATGTGAGGAAATACATCAAAATACCAAGAGTAGCTGCCTGGAAAAGGTAAAACAGATGTGTTTTTTTAATATTTTAAAAATATTTCAAATGATACCACTTAGGAACTTATCTTAAGGAAATAATCAAAGAAGTACACAAACCTTTTGACTCAAAGATGTTCAATGCAACTTTTTTTACATTTGAAAAATAAAGACAGCCTAAAAGTTCAAAACCAACACTCAAAGTGTTAATTCTTTAATCCCACTATAAAACAACAAAATACAGAGCAGTGTTAAAAACAGAACATTGAGAACATAAAATTTATATTACAGTATGTCTATATTCTCTATCTACACTGTGTTTTTAAGAATCACATTACCAAATATTATGTAAAAAATGTGAAAAAATTTGTTGAAAATAATACATCTAAATGGTACGGTATTAATTTGGTTAGTAACATTATTAGTGATTTATACTTTCTACTTTATAATTTTCTTAGGTTCCTAAAACATTATCAAAAAACATATCATTCCTTGGAACTTTTATGTATTGCATGGTGGGAATGTAAAATTGTATAGCCACTATGGAAAACAGTACGGTAGTCCCTCAAAAAATTAAACACAGAAATGTTATCCAGCAATTTCACTTGTAGGTATGGTGGTGGTTTAGTCACTAAGTCGTGTCCGACTCTTGCAGCCCCATGGACTGTAGCCTGCCAGGCTCCTCTATCCATGGGATTCTCCTGGCAAGAATACTGGAGTGGGTTGCTATTTCCTTCTACAGGGGATCTTCCCGATTCAGGAATAGAACCTGGGTTTCCTGCACAGCAGGAGAATTCTTTACCAACTGAGCTATGAGGGAAGCCCACTTGCAGGTATATACACCCAAAAACTGGAAGCAGAGGTTCAAACAGATGTTTGTATACCAATGTTTGTAGCTGCATTACTCACAGAAGCTGAAAAGGGAAATAATTCAAATGTCCCCTGACAAACAAGTGGATAAACAGAAGGTGGTATATCCATACAGTGGAATATTACTCAGCCTGAAAAAGATACATGTTACGCAACGGATGAACCTCAAAGACAACACAAAAGGACAAGTATGATTCCACTTCTATGGGGTACCTCGAAAGGTCAAAGTCCCAGACAGAAAGCAGAATGATGTGACCAGGGGCTGCAGGGAAGGAAGGGAGTGGAAGTTATTGTTCACTGGGTACACAGTTGCACTGACCATCTTTGAATTAAGAGCTTTATGTAATTCTTCCTCTATTTCCTTAAGGTAAGTTCCTAAATGGTTTTACCTAAAATACTTTAAAGTATCAAAGAAAGACATCCATTTTTACCTTTTCCAGGCACCTACTGGCATTCAGTGGGGGAGTGATGAAAAGTTCTGGAGATGGATGATGCACATAATGCCATGCATGCAATGCTCTTGACCATCTGCTTAAAAGCAGCTAAAATGATAAGTCTAAATATATTTTACAACAATAAAAAGAAATCTGGAAAAAATATCCATAATCAGAATTATTAAGATAAATATTTTCTAAATTTATTTTTATTTCTTCCTACTAAAACTTTTTTTTTAAGTAGTTTAAGACTCACAGTAAAACTGAGGGGAAGGGACAGAGAAAAACATGCAGTTAGAGAACAGAATGAACCACAAAATGGAATAATCTCCACTAACCTGAAATGGATGCCATTCTAAAGTCGAACTGGAAAGCCAAATTTCTCCCTAAAAGTGAGAGAAAAATCAGAGCAACATTTTTTTTTTAAAGTACGGTTGATAATGCTCAATGATAATCTGTCATTACTGAGCACAAAAAATGTTAGAAAGTAAATTATATACTGCAGTGACCTTTCAACAATACTACATGGTTCTTCCCACTCTACTTTTTATGGAGAATTCTCTAGATTTCAGAGAAGTAACCAAAGTCACACAAATATAAAAATAAGTATGACACCAAAAACATTTAACAAACACCCAGCAAATACTTAGTGAAGCTGCAAAAAAAGAGCAAAGTGTAGAGGTTAAACAGCTTTACCATTACATTATTGTGTGAGTTTAGCAAACTTAAAACAATCTGTTCCTCTCAGCCACTTTCCCTATCTGTAAAATTGGGATGGTGGAACCTGTTTTACAAATAGCAAGTTGGATAGATTCAAATATCCCAGATGAAGCAAAACCCATTAACAAACTACTCAAATTATTCATTTAACATTTTACTGAATATTTGCTCTACAGGGTTACAATTTAGGCTCAATTTTAAAAGAGGAATTGGTATTCCACAGAGGGATGAGATTTCAGATGGAGAGAACACAAAGAGTTCAGAAATGGGGAAAAACCTGGTTTGTATTAAGAAATATTTCTTAATTAAGTTAAAACTTAAGAGTACACAAAAGCAAGTGAAAGGAGGTGAGTCTGGATGGTAGGAACTTTATTTAGCTTATCCATAATCTCCAAGAACACCTTTTCCAACTCTGAAATGGACAACCAACATTTTCTGAAACTAAGTCAATGTTCTCTGAAGGTAGCTTCAGCATCACCCTAACCTTACTCAAATTGCTCACCCTATGCCCTGCCTCATGTAGAATTCTGAAGCCACCAATAGGCTGGAAAAATAGGTAGGGTCTTCTGTGACTTACGAAGAAGCTTGAAAGAGTCACAACACCACAAGATATTTAAGTAGAGGAGTAAACCAAGGACTTCTAATTCTTTATCTATATGAACATGCCTTCACCATTTCATGGAAATATAATTCTCCTTCTCTGGACTGTAGGGCTTCCCTGGTGGCTCAGAGGTTAAAGCGTCTACCTCCAATGCGGGAGACCCGGGTTTGATCCCTGGGTCGGGAAGATCCCCTGGAGAAGGAAATGGTAACCCACTCCAGTATTCTTGCCTGGAGAATCCCATGGATGGAGAAGCCTGATAGGCTACAGTCCACGGGGTCGCAAAGAGTCGGACACGACTGAGTGACTCCACCTTCTCCTTCCTTCACCTGGATTTTAAGACTCCCCAGCAGGGTAGAGATTGAGTCTCTTCACCTCTGTATCCACGTAACCTAGCAAAATGCCTTGCATATAGTGAAGGCTCAGGGTGGCACTAGTGCCAATACAAGAGATGTAAGAGACACAAATTCAATCCCTGGGTCGGGAAGATCCCCAGGAGGAGGGCATGTCACAGTCCTCTTGCCTGGAGAATCCCCATGTACAGAGGAGCCTGATGGGCTATGGTCCATAGGTCACAAAGAGTTGGACACGACTGAAGGGACTTAGCATCCAGGCACACAGGTTTGCTGAGACTGAAAGCAGAAGCCTTCTCCACTCTTATGAAAGAATGTAATCTACAACTCTACAACCACTTCCCCCCACTATTTTAAACAATTCCTTTGATTATACCATTAAAAAAAAAAACTGCTTATAAACTCCTTCCCCAAATGATGTGATTTAATAGCAAAAGCTAGCTGAATGTAAAATATGTTCAAAAATTAATGAGCTATGTATATAGCAGGTCTGTCAGAAGTATACCTAGACATTGTTTAAAATCCAAAACAAAGGGAGATCAGCCTTGAAAATTCCCTGGGCAGACAAAACCAACATAGCCATACAAACAAAGCTTAACTTAGTGTATTTTAAAAGACTAACTTGACCTGGGGCACTTCGCCTTTCTGCCTCTGGAAATCAGAAGCAAAACTCCCACTGTTTCCCAAGTTTGCTATGAGGTAACCACTATCCAATTCCGTATCTTTTAAGAAAATGTTAATATAACCAATCAGTGTGAAGAATAAACAGTCAATGCCCTCTTACTAAACAACCTGCTTTATATAGCCCTGAGCCTAATTCCATGTTTCGATTTGAGATCTCTTGGTTGGCAAACTATCCTTTTCGTGCATACACAATGAACATTTACTAATTACCACTTCCATGATTCAGTGTTTTTACTTCTGCTATATCTGAACTTTTGATAGCATCCTCAGGAAATACATTACAAGGTCTCATGTCAGTCATGCATGCTTGACATCAAGTGCTGCTGTTCAGTCGCCCAGTCATATCTGACTCTGCGATCCTATGGACTGCAGCATGCCAAGCCTCCTTGTCCCTCACCATTTCCCAGAGTTTGCCCAAATTCATTGGTGATGCCTTCCAGTCATCTCATCCTCTGAAGCCCTCCGGGCGTCAGGGACTTGACACCAAGTGCCAGAGGCTAAATCACACACACACACACCCCTCCTCCACATCAGGGACTTGACAGCAAGTGCCAGAGGCTAAATCACACACACACACACACACACACACACACCTTCGGTTTAGATGCAACAGCAATTTAATAAAACCCTCCGTCACGCTTAGGAGTCCCCTCTGGCTTTTCCCAATAAACAGTGGATGCAAATAAAAGGCTTTGGTGACCGAGTCTCCTGCCTGGAAAAAGCTGGTGATAAAGAGACCGACCGCAGTGGAACGTGCCCCGGAGTTCCACTAGAACTGGGCGATAACGGAGAGTTCCATTAGAGGGGCGAGGGCCCCTGCTTCTCCCTCACCGACGTATTGGTGGAAGGAAGTGAGCCGGCCTTCCCCATCGGCCAGGAAAAAGAATGTTAGCTCTTTCAAAGAGGTAGCAGGGGTTACCCAGAATCGCTCCCCGGTGAAGTTAAGAAAAACATTCCCCCTCCTCGATCTCCGACCCCAAGACCCCGCCTGTCTACTACTTACCCCTTTCAGCCGCACTCCAATAAAAACTTCCCGCCACCAGGCTTTCCTTTCTCTCCAGCCGGGGGCATTCACCCTTCCGGGTCGGTCCTTTCAACCAATTGCAGGTACTACCCTTCTCTTATTGGTCAAGGGGTGTGGCCACCAGTTGCGTCACTGAACAAGACCAGAGATTATTGGTTGATGTTGGGAGCAGGTGTAGCCAATAGGAAGCGGGTTTGAACCTAGGGTAGGGGTGGCTGCGTGTTTCCGGAAGACGTGGCGGCTCTCGCCTGGGCTGTTTCCCGGCTTCATTCTCTCTACTTCGCTCCACACCCAGGGCGCTCCGAGGTGCTGTTGCCGCCTCCCTCACCTCTGCAGCCATGATCTCGTTAACGGACACACAGAGTAAGTACCTGCCCCGAGGCCCCGCCTCAAGCCCCGCACACACCTTCCTCGCTCTAGGTCTCGCCCGCCTTCCCCTCCGCCTGCCGGGGTCAATGAATGAAGCTCCGCGATGGGGGCGGTGGCCTGCGATACTCAGCTAGGACTGCGGAACCCTTGAGGAGCCGGGTGCTGGACTTGCGGCTGCGGACCTGGCGGGAGGGGAGAGTCAGTGGGGTCTGGGGAGACGCCCGAGCTGGGGAGGGGGGGGCTTTCGCCGAGCGCGCAGGGGTCGCGCCGCTCTCACTCTCAGGAAGATGGGCGCTTTGTTCCTGCGGGCGGCCGCGAGAGAAAGTTTGATGCGCGATGCCAGCGGCCCACTCTTGGGGATATTTTTGCTCTTGACATACTTAGGGTCCTCTACAAGTTACTACCGGTTGTTTGGAGGCCGTGTTTTAAATGTCATCCATGATAGGCTGTTTTTGGAAATGTGCTTACGCTTAAATATTTTGAGTATTTGCTTTTTGCCACTACTGGAAGCAACCTTTTAAAAATCCCTTAAAATAGCTTCACTTTTCTACCGGCTGCTGTCTTCCCAATCGTAAACTTTGTGTTCAGTTAAACGACTTCTTTCGTTAATATTGTATGTTGTGCTTCGTGGTATGTTTTTTTTAATTTTAGCGTCTTTCTGTCTGCCACAGAGTTCTCCAGCCTATCTTATCTCTAAGATGCATATTGCTGTCTATTGTCTTTCAATATAAAATTTCCCTTTCAATATAAAATTTCCCTTTCAATATGAAATATAAAAGGGATAGTTTTCTACCCCTTTTTGTCAGTGTTAATAATCTTGTATTTACATATCTGCCAACCCTGTGCTTCCTGTCTTTTGATGGTAGTGATAGTCTTTTTAATCTCACTTTATTTTATCTGCCATGCCTTTTTTTTAAATTCTTACTTGAATCTTACTTACTTGAATCTTAAAGATTTTTAAGAATTTAACAGTCTGTTGAAATAAAAGATAGAACTTCCTTTAAAAATGGATTATTTTAAAGTGAAGTCGTAAGGTTTGGATTCAAGTCTTGACTAAGTTGAACTTCATTCACCAAGCTGCTTATAACTCCTGCACACACTGCCACCCCAGGAACGGTCCCTTTCTTTCTCAGATTGAACTGGGTCTGCACCTTGAGTGCCCATTTTGGTGTATCTGTTCTGATCAGAGAAAATATAGAGTCCTTTTCTGTTTGTACGTTTTTATGTTTGGGGTGGTTTTTGTTTTTTGTTTTTTGTTTTTTTTTGGTTTACTGTTATAATAAAACTACCGATTATATAAAAGCATCTCATAGCAGTTTACCATGTAAAATATTTTCTTTAGTTCTAAGAGCCTTGTAAGGCAAAGAAGAATATATCTCTTGTATAAATTAAAGAAGGCTCAAAAGAAATCCAGTGTATAATCATGAGGAAAGCAAGAGAAACAAGACTTATCCCAGGTCTGCAGGCTTAAAAATCTTTGTTCTTTTCACTGTACCCTGCTAGCATCTAAGAAGACTTGATGTAAAGTTTATTTGAAATCTATCTTAGAAGGATGAAATTTTCCCATAGTGAAAAATAATTTCAACAGTAGATATTTATTATTTAGAATTATGCATTGATTTTTTGAGAGATTGGGTAGAATATTCAGAGCCTATTTTTGGTCCTCTTGACTGAAACCCAGAATTTAGCAGAATACTATACATAAATTGCTAGAATTTATTTCTAATAGTACTACTAATTACTCAGAGGAAGTACTTGGTCTCTATGTAGTTTTCCTATCTGTTAATACTCCTGTCTGAGTCTGTGATTATTATATATATTATTTACTTACCCTGTGCGTATAGATTCTCTTCCATTGAAGTCTTATGGGGACAAGTGCTTTCAAAAGCCAGAACGAGGGGGTTGGGTTGGAATATGGGCAGAATAAGCAGCATTCTCTTCACTTCATTACAGCGATGAAGAGGAGGAAATTAAACTCTTTGCTGCTTATTTGCTGAATGTTTTAAATAGATAATGGATGAGAATACAAAATGATTAGTGGACCAAAAGCTCTTTGGATTTCAACTGGTGTTTGTGTGTGTGTTCAACTGTAGGAATTGGCCATCATTCAAGGGACTTACCAAGATTATTCTGGGATCCCGATTCTGGGAGAGAGTGATCAAGTACTGGTCATAGTAAAAAAGCAATTCATGACTTTTTAAGGGAATTCTATAATCCCCTCCAGTACCTCGCCCCCCAAAAACCCACCAAATGTATTGAGGAGGCTGGAGTGGGGCAGTTGCCAGGCTACCTCTAAAGCTTTACTTCATTATGTCACATTGCCTAAATTCTACCATGATGTTGAATTGAGTTCTTTATTATAACATTTTCTCTTTTTGAAAGGGTATAGACAGCGCTGCCTTGAAAGGTCTTAAATAAGAAATCAAAGTGCTAAGTTGATTGTCATGGAGTAAGAATATCTCTCCTTATCAAGTTGCTACAATAAGCTTTTGATTTTAGATAAATTAATTTTATTAGATTTTTTTAATTAGATTGTGCTTTAAAAATACACATGCCTGTGTGCAAGTGCACATGCACGCATGCACATGAGCAAGAAGAATGAAATTTTAATAATGCACAAGAAAATATGTTTATTTTCAGTCAGTTCAGTTGCTCAGTCGTGTCCGACTCTTTGCGACCCCATGGACTGCAGCACTCCAGGCTTCCCTGTCCATCACCAACTCCAAGAGCTTACTCACACTCATGTCCATTGAGTCGGTGATGCCATCCAACCGTCTCATCCTCTGTCATCCTCTTCTCCTGCATTCAACCTTTCCCAGCATCAGGGTCTTTTCAGATGAATCAGTTCTTCTCATCATATGGCCAGAGTATTGGAGTTTCAGCTTCAGCATCAGTCCTTCCAATGAATATTCAACTGATTTCCTTTAGGATTGACTGGTTGGATCTCCTTGCGGTCCAAGGGACTCTCGAGAGTCTTCTCCAGCACCACAGTTCAAAAGCATCAGTTCTTTGGCACTCAGCTTTCTTTAGACCAACTCTCACATCCATACATGACTACTGGAAAAATCATACCTTTAACTAGATGGACCTGTGTTGGCAAAGTAATATCTCTGCTTTTTAATATGCTGTCTAGTTGGGTCATTATTTTTCTTCCAAGGAGTAAGCATCTTTTAATTTCATGGCTGCAGTCACCATCTGCAGTGATTTTGGAGCCCAAGAAAATAAAGTCTGTAACTATTTCCATTGTTTCCCCATCTATTTGCCATGAAGTGATGGGACCAGATGCCATGATCTTAGTTTTCTGAATATTGAGCTTTAAGCCAACATTTTCACTCTCCCCTTTCACTTTCATCAAGAGGCTTTTTAGTTCCTCTTCACTTTCTGCCATAAGGCTGCTGTCATCTGCATATCTGAGGTTATTGATATTTCTCCCGGCAATCTTGATTCCAGCTTGTGCTTTATCCAGTCCAGCGTTTCTCATGATGTACTCTGCATATAGGTTAAATAAGCAGGGTGACACTATACAGCCTTGACATACTCCTTTCCTGATTTGGAACCAGTCTGTTTCTCCATGCGCAGTTCTAACTGTTGCTTCTTGACCTGCATACAGATTTCTCAGGAGACAGGTCAGGTAGTCTGGTATTCCCATCCCATGTGGGCAACTTAAGACTCAGGTTAGTAACTCATCCTTAATCACAGAAACGACAGATGTGTATGTGTGGAGGGGGACAGGTGTCGAGTGGGAGGGGAGGGGAGTGGGGTTTGGCTAGAATTCAAATCTAGTCCTGAGGCTCCACAGTTTATAACTTGGGAACCGAAACATTCCACTGCTTTACCCAGTGCAGTCCAGCAAGAGAGGGTTGCCTCTAACATTTTTGCCAAAACACCAGCAGGTTATTGCCAAATAGTCGCTGATGTGAATGGGTCAAAAGGCTCAAACTGGCCTCACTGTTCCATTTTCTCCCCTCCAGTTCTTCCCTAAGCCTATGTATTCACAAGCCCTCTGGTTATTAAAGCACTATCTGGAGCTGCCCTCTCACCATCAGAATCGTACCCAGTAAAATAAACATGTTCCATGCTGAACACCGAGGCCAGTTTGAGACTTTTGACACATTCAAATTAGGGACTATGTGGCAATAACCTGCTAGTGTTTCGGCAGAAATGTTAGCGGCAACCCACTCTTGCTGGACTGTATTGGGTAAAGCAGAGGAATGGTTTGGTTCCCGTGTTATAGTTATAAGCTGTGGAACCTCAAGACTAGATTTGAATTCTAGCCAAACCCAACACACTCCCCTCCCACCTAGCACCCGTCCCCCTCCACACACACCCATATTTGCCGATTCTGTGATCAAGGATGAGTTACTAATCTGAGTCTTAAGTTGCCCACCTGAAACATGGAGCCAGTAACACTTTTTAACCCCCCAGTTTTGCCAAAGGAATTAGGACATTTGTGTAGACATCTCATGGCTCAGACAGTAAAGCTTCTGTCTGCAATGCAGGATCGATTCCTGAGTCGGGAAGATCCCCTGGAGAAGGAAATGGCAGCCCACTCCAGTATTCTTGCCTGGAAAATCCCATGGATGGAGGAGCCTGGTAGGCTACGGTCCATGGGGTCACAAAGAGTCGGACACGACTGAGCAATGTCACTTTCACTCATTAAATGTAAAACCATATGCATTGTCTTTCTTTTCACTGCAGTTTTTAATAACATAACTGACATTATGTTAGTAACAAGCTGATTATATTAAACTTGAATCACCTAAAGATGCTTCTCCCAGAAGTTAAGCATACCCCAATACCCTTGAGTTTCATTTAATCTGATGTATTTAACTGGGGGTAGGGGAATCCTTTGGGAAGCAGTATGGCATGATGGTTAAGCACAGGGACTTTGGATTCGAATAGACCTGAGTTCAAATGTTTATCCAAAGGTGTGACTTTGGGCAAATGAAGTCAATTCTCTAAACCTCAGTTTCCTCCATCTCTAAGATGATATAATGATACCTGCCTTGGAATATTACTGGGAGAATTAAGTTCTATAAGAGATGTGAAGCACTTAATAATAGCCAATTCATGGTAAATTCTCAGTATATAGTATGTTTATTGCCATATAATTTCCTTTCTGAAGAATAAACATCACGACATGTCTATGTTATCATTAGGACAACTTGTGAAAAAATAGAAATGGGCTGTATTTTTTTTTTTTTTTTGAAATGGGCTGTATTTAAGTAACCCAGCTGCCAGTGATTAAATCTTAACTACTAAATAGTTACTTAATGGAATGTTACTTGCTCATTTGTCCATATTTTTCTCTCAGAAATTATGCCTGACATCTGAATAGTTATTTTGGTAAATTCTCCTGAAGCATTTAAGCATGAAAGTATCAGCCTCCAACTCTCATGAGAATTTATGTCCATGGTGTACACCTTCCAGTGTATTTATGGACAGGTACTTTGCTGACAAAGATCCATATAGTCAAAGCTGAGATTTTTCCAGTAGTCATGTTTGGGTGTGAGAGTTGGACCATAAACAAAACTGAGCAGCACCGAAGAATTGATGCTTTCCAAATGTGGTGTTAGAGAAGACTCTTGAGAGTTCCTTGGACTGTAAGCAGACCAGACCAGTCAATCCTAAAGGAAATCAGTCCTGAATATTCATTGAAAGGACTGATGCTGAAGCTTCAGTACTTTGGCCACCTGATGCTAAGAGCCAACTCATTGGAAAAGACCCTGATGCTGGGAAAGATTGAAGGCTGGAGGAAAACGGGGACAACAAAGGATGAGATAGTTGGATGGCATCACCAACTCGATGAACATGAGTTTGAGTAAGCTCTGGGAGTTGGTAGTGGACAGGGAAGCCTGGTATGCTGCGGTCCTCAGGGTCGCAGAGTCGGACACAACTGAGTGACTGAACTGAACTGAACCTGAATTCTTTTAGTCTAACTCTCAGAGAAAAAGGTAGCTGCAATGGGAGGCAGTCATTAACTGTAAATTGAAGTGAAGGATGTTGAAGAAGACACATGTAAATTTTCAACTCATTGGAACATTTTACATGGCTTAAATTTTTAAGGAGCTGTGACTTAGATTTTGGCTTTCTGGATGGAGCTGAGGTAACAGATCAGAAATCACTACTGCGTATTTAAAATTGGATTTCCCCAAATATGGCAGTTTCAGTTCGGATCCATTATTTTCTGCAGGTAGTGCTGCTAGGTAAAGTAAGGATTGGTGACTGTTTTCCTGCAAGCAGTACTAAAATGAGCAAGGAAGTAATTTCATGGATCGTGCTTTGTAACAGACTAGTGCAACTGTAACCATAGAAAGTTAAGACTCTTCAGAAGTACAGATAAGTCTAGGGAATGTAAAGGCAATAAAATTATTAGTTTTATATAAAGAGTAAACAGAGCCTTAAAAGCTTATACTTTCCACTACTCTATATTCAGTACCTAGAACAGTTGCCTGGAGAAGGCAATGGCACCCCACTCTAATACTCTTACCTGGAAAATCCCTTGGACAGAGGAGCCTGATAGGCTGCATTCCATGGGGTCGCTAAGAGTCAGACCGACTGAGCGACTTCACTTTCACTTTTCACTTTCATGCTTTGGAGAAGGAAATGGCAACCCACTCCAGTATTCTTGGCTGGAGAATCCCAGGGACGGAGGAGCCTGGTGGGCTGCCGTCTATGGGGTTGCACAGAGACTGAAGCGACTCAGCAGCAGCAGCAGCAGCAGAACAGTTGCCAACATCTAGGAGCTGATCAACAATTTTTTGTTTCTGAATGAAGAAGTAAAGACCCAGAATATTAGTATTAGGTAAAACAGTGTTGGAGAGATGGTTTTAGGACTGAGACTAAATGTATGAATAGGTGCATAGTTGAGAGAGACTTATAGTAGATAAATGCATAATAAACCATCAGGAAGTCAAAGTGATGCCTCACCTTCTGAATATTAACTTTTAGAGGAGACAGCTACTTGATTCTCAAAATCCCTCGTGTTGCCATTGTGAGAAGCAGCGCATAATAGACTGAAGTCTGTTGTACTGACGTCCTGTAGCATTTCTGGTAGGTTCAGCATTTTAAGAAGAAACTGCAGGTCTTGTGCATATAAATACTAGTCCTGGAACATAAAAGGAGAAGAGGGGACAAAGAGTAAAAGTAAACCCATATACTTATGTCTGAAGCCAGAAGGTTTCTTGGGAGGAAAAAAAATACATAACCAAAGTTTAGAATCCTGATTCATCTTTCTCTATTATGGGTGTGTTTGTGAGAAGTCCTCTGTTTCATTTAAGGAGCAGAAATTCTTAACTCATTTTAAATTTGAAAGTAATGTGTTAATGTTAATTTAATTTGTTATAGTTCATAAAGAATGTCATCATAAGTTAACCTGCAGTGTTGGGACCCATGTTTCCTCATCAGTCAAAAGAAAAACTGAAAATTTTTTCCTAGTTTACAGGGATCTGAATGTAACTACCCTTAACTGTATGACTTATGTTGCAGAAATTGGAATGGGATTAACAGGATTTGGAGTGTTCTTCCTATTCTTTGGAATGATCCTCTTTTTTGACAAAGCACTACTGGCTATTGGAAATGTGAGTGTTTCAACATATATTTTAACTACATTCATAATGAAATTTTAACTTAATGTAAATGAATTATTGCCAGCTGTAAAACCAGAGGAAGATAATTCACTGTTAACTCATATGAAGATTCCTGTTAATATTTTCTGTTTCCATCAGGGATGAAACTTGCAAGCTTACTGTTTAAATAAAAGGTAAACACTTAATGAGGTTTTCTAATCCCATAACTGCTTGGATAAATATTTTGATATGTGATTTACAACAGAGTAAAATCAAGACTACCTCTGAGTAGTTCAAAGTAGATTATTTCATACCCCCACATCTTGGTAAATTTGTTAATGTTGTTTTGACTTGAAACATCTGAGATTTAACATTTACTTCAATAGCATAAGATGAAGAGTTTTTTAAAACCACTTCAACCTTTAAAATATATACCTCTATTAATAATTGGCTTGCTAAGAAAGGTGTGTATATTGTTTACTTGGAATGTGTACTTTCTTGTCTATGGTGAAGGGTGTGCAAGAGCCCTAGAAATTAGTAACCCTCTTTAAAAAAGTGTTAGTTGCTCAGTCATGTCCGACTCTTAGTGCCCCTGTGGACTGTAGCCAGGGTCCTCCGTCCATGGAATTCTCCAGGCAAGAATACTGGAGCGGGTTGCCATGCCCTCCTCCAGGGATCTTCCCAACCCAGGGATTTACCATCTTGAGCCCCCAGGGAAGCCCAGTAACCCTCCTAAGAGGGCAGTAAAGTTACTGAGTAAGGATGGAATAGTTTCGAAGTGTATATTAACATTGGGCTTTTAATTGGATGTTGGAAAATATAAAGGATAACAAGATTGTTCAGAATTAATGTTTTAATAAACAATAACATCAACAGCGTTGGCATCTCAGAATGTGAAACTTAAACATTAGGCTTAATAAATATTTGTGTGAAATATTTTTCACTAAAGTACAGTAATGAAGAAAGGCAAGTATTTGGGAATAAAACATGGGAGAAAACAAGTTTTTAGTTGACCACCATCTCTTGTCCATTGTCTGAAAACATACAGAATATATTTGAGAAGGCACAGCTGTATTTCATATCAGCTGCTCCCAGAGTTCTGAAATTAATAAAACTAGGGTCTTCCTCCTGGGTTTGTGTGATTTCTTCTGCTACCAAATGGGCCATGTCAGGTTTTTTCCCATCTGTAGGATCTCCTATTGGTCCTGATACAAGATTTCAGAACCAGGAGTCCCTTCAGTTGATATATTATAGGCACCTACTCTCTTTCGCCTTCCAGTTCATCTTGTTAATTGATAAAGCTGTCGCCACCTGGCTAAACCTGGAGAGACCACTGCAGGCGCAGACACCCATGGCTAATGCCTTACTTGTCTTTGCTTCTCTTTTCTTTATCAGATCACAATAGAAGAGGGCTGAACAGAGTGGGATGTAACCACCACTTTAACGTGGTCCTGCCACTTGTGTGCATTGGTGGCCTTCTCTGGCCAGCTGGCCACATTAAAAGGCACATGTGTTAAACATTTATCATATTTAGCTTTGACCTTCCTTTTCAGGCGTATACAAAGCATTTAACTGCTTAACTATGTTGCATTTTCCTTCTCTTGCAGGTTTTATTTGTGGCCGGCTTGGCTTTTGTAATTGGTTTAGAAAGAACATTCAGATTCTTCTTCCAAAAACATAAAATGAAAGCTACAGGATTTTTCCTGGGTGGTGTGTTTGTGGTCCTCATTGGTTGGCCTTTGATAGGCATGATCTTTGAAATTTATGGATTCTTTCTCTTGTTCAGGTAAGTCAACTATTTTATTCTTTCGGTAAACCATTATGTCAGATAATTATTACAGAAACCCATATGTTTTTATCAAGTGCAGATGATTGCATGTGTCAGGGTATAAATTAACTTGTAAAGCGTTTTCAGTACTATAAATTTACTTTGGTGGCATCTTAAGGCACTCTGTCTCTGTTTGCTATTTTCATCAACCAACCAGTAATAGATCAATCCCGCGTTTCAACATGTAGAACCTGATGCTGCACAGGTATTGCCACTTGATGATGCTTTCTTTAGTGTGTGCAGATGTTAAAAAATTTTGGACCAAATACATTATGAGAGGTTTTGATCATTTAATATTTTATGAATGCCACTTACCAAGTAAATAATAGTATGCAATGTGAGAAAACACTTTTAAGTAAGGTTGATTAAATTATTTATTCAAGAAAGGTATATCATTTGTCTTCTATCCGCCAAGCACCCTATTGCCCACAGGAAACATAAAAACTAAGTGCCAAATCTGCTTTAAGGAATCTCTCATTTCTGATACGTGAAATAGACTGTAAAGGAACTGGTGGGATATAGTAGTAATGCGGTTATAGATGTTTATGCAGAATGTTACAGACCACAAGTAAAGAAGGGATCACATCCAGGGAGAGTGAAGAAATGGTAACTGAATTTTTGAAGTTGCTTAAAAGTTCAAAATTTTAACAAAATTTTATATGTGGCTAACAGTCGATTTTGGTGATAGAGAATCTGTTCGTTCTAAGACCTTTTTCCCCCTCTCCCAGGGGCTTCTTTCCTGTGGTTGTTGGCTTTATTAGAAGAGTGCCAGTCCTTGGATCACTCTTGAACTTACCTGGAATTAGATCGGTAAGTAATCCTATGTTTAGCAACATATTTTTTTGAACCTTTAAAATAAGTGCTCTCTGGGCAAAAGAATGGTTTGGGAGTTTGGGGTTAGCAGATGCAAACTATTATATTTAGAATGGATAAACAAGATCCTGCTGTGTAGCACAGAGAACTGTATTCAGCATCCTGTGATAAATCATAACAGAAGAGAATATACGTATATATATATATGTATAAGTGAATCACTTTGCTTTACAGCAGAAATTAACACAATGTTGTAAATCAACTACAATTTTTAAATTGTTTAAGTAAAATAAAAATTTTTAAGATAAATAAT
>SJYQ01020095.1:227918-250562 GCA_006410935.1 Redunca redunca
TAACATGATTGATATGTTTTTATTATGATATAAACAGTTGCATCACATAAATTGTGGTTACAATGAATAACAGAAAATAATCATTGCTAAACCTATAAAACCTGAAATTTGGTTCACTGTATCCGCATTTAATGTTGTTTTCCTTTTTTCATGTGACTTGGATTGCTGTGCTACCTTTCTCTTTGAGAGTTCAAAGCACCTTTCAGTTAACTTTTATAAGAGCTCTAATTTTAGAAGCAATAATATAAAAGAACACCATTATTTCTTACAAAGATGTTCTCTCTTAGACTGTTTCACCAAATGGAGTGTGTTGAAACAATTAAATAAAGCATTGTGATACTGAGAGTCAGATGATAAAATTCTGTTCCCAGCTCTGTCCACAGTTAGAACAGTCTTGTGAAATCTATATCTCCAGGGCAGGCCATCAACTTCTTAACAGATGTTTACAGATTTGCATAGTTGCTTCTAGAGATACTCCATATCATGTATTGAATTCTCAAAGAGCTAAAGGATGGCTTTCCCACTAGGTACCACTGTAAGCCTGATCTCCTTTCAATTTAGAGTCAGAATCTTACAGCTCACATAACCTAGATATTTCAAGTTACCTTTGGAGAGAAAATGTGCTTTCTCTCCACCTAAATATGTCATAAAATTCTAATGAATCCATGAGTGCCAGTCACTTATTTTCAATAATATAAAATGTTGGGACCTAGGCTTATAGGGGTATATCCTGATTTCATTTGCATTAATTCCCAAACTCATACAGTAGTCAGTGTTATTTATACTTAGAATGTCTTTTGAATGTACTAAAACTAATAGTTATATAGAGTTGTACTTATTAATCATGTCCCTAATTTAAGGATTCTTCAGTATTTAAATAAATGAACATTTAGTGCCTGAAATTTTGTTTTCTACTATTGCTTCATTAAAATAAATAAGCATTTCTTAATATTATTTTATTATTATTAAGTAAAAGTGTGAATAGTGACATAAAAGAAAGGGTTAAATGATTCCTACATTTTGATAGTATTATAGCCACTTGGGTTATGTAACTTAATATCTTCACTAATTACTTTGTTTCAACATCTGTTTGCATCACCATCTGGAATGCTGAAGAAAGCCCAATTGCTTTATATTTGGGGTGGAGTAATCAAGTAAATAACCGCTTACATTAATATGTGTTAAAACTTATGTTCTGTAATTATCGATTTATGCTTGCATCATTAAGTCTCTTTTTAATGTCATTGCCACTTTCAGTCTGAAGTCCAGAATACACATTTAAAGTATTTTTAGTCAATAGCTGTTGTTAATTATTGAACTTAATGGAGCTAAATCTGTTTGTTCAAAGACTACATAGGCCCAGAAGAGATCCACAATAATGGTCAGTTGAAATAATATTATTGGGTTCATTAATGCATGAATGGCTGACATTTCAGCTTTTTTTTTTTTAATTTTTCTTTTGTTAAGCTAGAAGCGTTAACTTCATTTTATCCAGTTTTTTTAATTCATTGTGTTGCATTTCTCGTGTTGCACTTTTAAAGTCATATGTATAACATGTCATGCAAAAACTCTTAGAAAAAAAATTTTTTATATACATTTATGTGTCAGAAGATGGTGAGTAGTACTGGATTAATCATTGTCAGTCATACCTTAAATTTCCACAAATCTTACAAAGCTGGGTTTTTTAAATCAACATTTAAGGTGTTGATGTGATATTTTTAAGTGCTCTAGGCTTTCTTTTAACTATCTGTTTTTCTTCTCCTTGCAGTTTGTAGATAAAGTCGGAGAAAGCAACAATATGGTATAACACCATTGAATTGAAGACTCATTTAAAATATTGTATTATTTATAAAATCCTTTGAAGAATATTCAGCACAAAATTAAATTACCTGAAATAGCTTGTAATGTTCTTTACAGAAGTTTAAAAGGTATAGCCTACAAAGTACCAACAACAGTTAACAAAGAAGCGATGAAAACGGGCTTCTAACCAAGTCATCTAAGAGGTCAGCAAGCAAACTGAAGGAGGTGAAATCTATGTTACATGCATATTGAAACTTTTAAAGGCCATTTTTATTATTTTTCCACAATGTGTGAAACACAGCCATCCATAGAGAACTGTAATCCCTATTTCTTTCCTTCTTATGTTCAAGATGCAAACATATCCATAGGCATTTGCTTTTTAGAAGTGTCCACTGCAATGGCAAAAATATTTCCAGTTGCACCGTGTCTCTGAAAATGATGCATGAGTTAGATTGGATTCTGTCATTTTAATCTATTAAAACCAGGAAAACCCAATGTTGATGTATGAATCCCTTTTTTTATTTTTTTGGTAAGAATATGGTTATAATAAAACTTTCATGGTTCTTCTGAATCTTAATATTTTAAAACCAGATGAAAATCCGACCTAGATATTCTTTGTTGGAATGTTGCAAAGGTCATTCTTTACTGTCTTACAGTTACTAAGTTACAGCTCACTCAGCACTTTTTCCTTCAGCAATACACTCTGGAAATCCTGATATTCCTTGGGACTCTGATCTGAGCATCTGTATCTTTCATGACACATGAGCATTTAACAGAAAGCCACCTTGGCCATGAAAGAGTCTGTTAAAAAGCTTATTTCACTGAATGGTGTGTTCTTTAAGATACTAAGTGATACAACCCAAGTGAGATTTTTCTGTGTCATGATCCAGTTTTTCCTTTTATTTTTTTTTTAATTTTAGCAGTGGTTTATTATTTTGCTTTTCATACATTGAAATAACTACTGGTAATTTTTACTTTAAGGTGTAACATGTTATAAGGTTAAATTTACAGCTGTTTTTTCAAGGGCTGTTCACAGAAGCCAATTTTTCCCTTATTTTCAGCTTTTTCCTGATATAAAAATCAGTATGCCTAATGTGTGTTTCATACACTCTCTCTTCATCTTGAATTCGTGGAGAGAATCTCTGAGTTCACACGCTAAAGTTATTTTACCGTAATTAAACTGGCTGTAGTTCTGAAAAACATGGCACTACAAAAATGATGTGTTGTTATCTCTACTGTTGCTGCTCGACAGGCAGTAAGTAGGAAGCTGTGGTTATTTCCTCAGTAGTAGTTTTCCAAGGAGGCACCCTTTTGTAGATGTAGGAAGCCATTTCAAGAGTCATAGTACTACTTGTTTTACTATTAATAATTGTACTATTTGCTCATTTTTTTTAACAGTTGCAAAGCTTTTTAATACATAAAATCATTGAAATTTGTGATTTTTCATTTACAAACATGTCTACAAGATATATTATTGCCTATGTTATTAGTAGTTAAATCTCTTGATGCACAGGGAAGTCCCATCCTTGCTCATCTAAAGAAAGAACGACTTGGTAGATAGTCTTAACGGTTCAGCCTTGTGGATTACTGTCTTTTCGGTACTGGCATTTGACTTATGACATAATCTGTGAACATAGATGATATTGACAAAATGAGACTCCTACCTCAATAGTTCATGGAATGATAAGAAACCTTTTGTTGTCTAATGTTCTTCAAAAAAGTACTATCCTCACTTGGAGAGTGTCAAATATCTAAATACTTGGGGGACTGACTTATATAAGTTGCCCTGTGGGACTCTGTTATACATATTTTTGACTTACCCATATTATTTACAGTGGCAAGATAAGTCTACTTTTTTTAGAGCAAGAACAGTATCTGTTAATGTAAGGAGCATCTGTATTATTTAACTCCTTTGTAGACATGAATTTCTATCAAAATGTTCTTTGCACTGTGGCAGAGATCTCTTTTTCAACAATCTTGTTTCAGAAAACATTATTAGACAGAAGTGTATAAAGGATGTGATAATTTCCCAATAAGAATGAGAGGCTTGGAGCAGTTTTCAGTTTTACCAAATGTGAGTTTGGGACTGCTTGGCAGCATGGTATGTTTCTTAAAACCATTGATGAGGCTCTATTTTTAAACATAACTTGTTTTCTGACAGAAAACACTGTACATCATATTGTTTCTTCCTTTCCAAAATTAGTCTTCTGTGACAAAAAAAAAAAAAGCATCAGTTATTGCTATAAAGGTGGAAGAAAAGGTCTGATACTACTTAGCCTTAAGTGTTTCTGGCATTGTTCAAATCTATTTTCTGTAACAGAAACCTATTTGGAATGTTTTTCTTTTCCCCTTATACATTGTAATTCCTGGAATACTGCTGCTTTTAAAAGTCTCACAGATTATATGATCTAACAATTGAATATTGTAAATACACTTGTCTTCTCAATAAAAGGGTACTTTTCTATTAATTGGTGGTTGTCTCACCTTGGGCTACTAAAACAAAATTCCACAGACCAACTTACACAACAGATATTAGTTCTCATGTTTCTGGATTCTGGGAAGTCCAAAATGAAGATGCTGGCAGATTCAGTTCCTGGAGAGGGCCCTCTTTCTAGCTAGCAGACAGCTGCCTTCTTACTATGTCCTCACATGACACAAAAAGAGAATGAGCTCTCATCTGTCTTCTAATAAGGACACTAATCCCTTCATGAGGCATCCCATCTTGGTCACCTCATCTAAACCCAACTACCTCCCCATGGCCCACCCCCAGTGCCAGCATACTGGCGGTTGAGTTTTCAACATATAAGTTTGAAGGGAACAAAAATTCAATCCACAACAATGGTCAGATGTACTTTTATTATGAAATTCTAAGAATTAAGCATTGTACAATAACCCAACTTGTGTTTCAGATTGATGGGGAAACAGTGTCAGACTTTATTTTTGGGGGCTCCAAAATCACTGCAGATGGTGACTGCAGCCATGAAATTAAAAGACGCTTAGTCTTTGGAAGGAAAGTTATGGCCAATCTAGATAGCATATTCAAAAGCAGAGACATTACTTTACCATCAAAGGTCCGTCTAGTCAAGGCTATGGTTTTTCCAGTAGTCATGTATGGATATGAGAGTTGAACTGTGAAGAAAGCTGAGCGCCGAAAAATTGATGCTTTTGAACTGTGGTGTTGCAGAAGACTCTTGAGAGTCCCTTGGACTGCAAGGAGATCCAACCAGTCCGTTCTAAAGGAGATCAGTCCTGGGTGTTCTTTGGAAGAAGTGATGCTAAAGATGAAATTCCAGTACTTTGGCCACCTGATGCGAAGAGTTGACTCATTGGAAAAGACTCTGATGCTGGCAGGGATTAGGGGCAGGAGGAGAAGGGGACAACAGAGGATGAGATGGCTGGATGACATCTCTGACTCGATGGACGTGAGTTTGGGTGAACTACGGGAGTTGGTGATGGACAGGGAGGCCTGGCGTGCTGCAATTCATGGGGTCGCAAAGAGTCAGACACCACAGAGCGACTGAACTAAACTGAATATGCAGTTTTCTTTTTTATAGAAGGATCATCACATCTTTCATTTCCAAAGTGTTTATAATCAAATAGAAATAGGCTTCAGGTAAAACAAAGTGAGCAGTGAATTTAGAAATCGGTGGAGAAATGCTTAATTTTTTTTCTCAGCATGGAAGGAATATATAATATTTAAGTAATCATGACTTAATGTCAGCAGTGTTTTGATCATAAACTTTAGTAAGGCCAAAAGCCACTGGACAAATCTATCAGTTAAGGTACACAATAAGTTTGTCTGATCATTAAACCACAAATCTTGACTATTGTCTGTTGAACTGCAAGTCTTGAATCTATTATTAAATATCCAGTACATCTTTCTAATAGTGAAGGACAGGGAGGCCTGATCTGCTGGAGTCCAAGGGGTCGCAAAGGGTCACACACAACTTAAGGACTAAACAACATCTTTCTAACCTTTTCCTCTGGGCTAAAAGGTTCCAACCTCTGTGTTTCTGCTTCTGTATCCATGTAGGAGGTTGGACATAGCATCTGCCCCAGATCCTTCAACTGACGTTTTTCCATGGCCTTAACTTTACCAACTAAGACCTGTTAAAAGGTCACCTCTATTTGACTAGGCCAAAACAGCAGGCCCTTCCGTGTCTTCTCCTAGACCATTCCACTTGTTTTGTATGTATATGGTTTGGGGAAGGAGATTCTTGAGCTTCAAAGCTTAAGTAAAGGATGGTAAAGACATTGCCCAATGAGTGGGGAATTTTATTTTGGATAGTGGGCCTTTTCAGTGCCCTAAATCTCCTAAAGCTGGTAGCTCTTTAGGGAGTTAACTTCTTCCACCCCTTTGTGAGACAACTGGCCTATGGAGTTGACTGGCCTTCACAGAGAATAAAGCCAAAACAAAGTAGGAATTAAACCCAGTGACCTCAACATGCAGTACCAAAATCCTCTATTCTGTCATCAGAGGTAATTTCTATCTTTGAGTATCTTAATAGCCATATTGTCCAGGTAATCTTTCCCAAGATAGGAGCTGTTTGAAAAAGATAAACATCATATGATATCAGTTATATGTGATTTCTAAAAAAAACAAATTGATGCAAATGAACTTAATAAATAGACTCACAGACATTGAAAATAAACTTACAGTTACCAAAGTGGATGGAATGGGGGGAAGGTAGATAAATGAAGAATTTCAGATTAACAAATACACACTACTATATATAAAATAGATAAACAACAAAGACCTATGGTAGAGCACAGGGAACTATATTCAGTATTTTGAAATAACCTATAATGGAAAATAATCTGAAAAAGTTTTGAGATATATATATAAAAGTGAGTATTAGTTTGCTGTGCACCTGAAGGGCTTCTCTGGTGGCTCAGACAGTTAAGAATCTTCGTGTAGTACAGGAGACGTAATAGACACTAGTTTGATCCTTGAGTCAGGAAGACCCCCCTGGCGAGGGGAATAGCTACCCACTCCAGTGTTCTTGCCTGGAGAATTTCCTGAAACTAATATAACCTGCACCTGAAACTAATATAACATTGTAAATAAACTATACTTCAATTTTTAAAATGTATAAGTAAAATTTAAACAATTTTTTCTAAAGGTAGGTGCTGTTGTGTGTGTGAACACAATAATCACGGATCTTGTAAGAATGCAGTTTAAACTTTAACAGTGCTGTTTAAGTTGGGCCTGGGCACCCTGAAGTCGAATAGAAGAATTCAGATAACATCAGTGATGTGGGTGACATTATCTCCATTAAATATGCCTGTTTAAAAAGTTTCAGAGAGAAAAACAAGTATCACGTATTTATATATATATGGAATCTGGGGAAAATGGTATAGATGAACCTATTTGCAGGGCAGGAAGAAAGATCAGACGTTGAGAAGAAACGTGGTCACAGGCCTATGGAGGAAGGGGAGAGTGAGACAAAATGGGAAATTGGGATTGACATACATAAACTACCGTGGGTAAAAAACAGAGCTGGTGGGAACCTGTTTTACAGCATAGGGAGCTCAGCTCAGCGCTCTGTAATGACAGAGAGGGATGGAATATGGGGCAGGTGGTGTGTGAGAGGGAGGTTCAGAGGAAGGGGATATGTGAATACATACAGTTGATTCTTGTACAGCAGAAACTAACACAATATTGTAAAGCAATCACACTCCATTTTTTTTTTTAATGAAGGAAAAATAGGTTTTGGATGCAATTTGTCCAATAGCCACTGCCAGGTCATCATGTCAGCAGAATAAAATGTAGTTTTTGTATGTCAACTGTATTGTAATCAAGTAACTTCTTTTTTAGCCCATTTCCGCCTTTAGACCTGTAAAAATCTTTAACTTTTATGATTTAACAAAAAACATTTGAGTGGGAGTCAATGCCTTTTTAGCACAAATTTACCCTCTGCATGTTACTTTTGATAAGACTAGGATATTGGTAACACATCAAAGCCATTCTCCTCACTTGTGCATATTATGCTGAAAATGGCAGCTTTGACGTAAAACATCTGCTTATGAATTCATTAGCGAACCTGTTATAGACAAAGCACATTAATTTATTTTTTCCTTAAAATCATAATTTCAAAACACAGTTTGATTGGCAATTTATTTTCCTGTCCCTCTTTCTAGAACCTTTGTGTGTCTTGGTATAGAAAGGGGAAAAAAGACATTTTAGTTGTTTATTGATGTGTGATCAGTCACTTCAGTCATGGCCGACTCCCTGCGACCCTATGGACTGTAGCCTGCCAGGCTCCTTCTGTCCATGGGATTCTTCAGGCAAGAATACTGGAGTGGGAGTGCGTTGCTGTGCTCTCCTCCAGGGGATCCTCCCAATCCAGGGATCAAATCCGCATCTCCTGCAACTCCTGCATTGCAGGTGGATTCTTTACCTGTTAAACAGCAGGGAAGCCCAGTTGCTTGTTCAGTTCAGTTCAGTTCAGTTCAGTTGCTCAGTTGTGCCCGACTCTTTGCAACCCCATGAATTGCAGCACGCCAGGCCTCCCTGTCTATCACCAACCCCCGGAGTTCACTCAAACTCATGTCCATCAAGTAGATGATGCCATCCAGCCATCTCATCCAATGTCGTCCCCTTCTCCTCCATTGCTTGTTAGGATAACCTAATAACTGGGTTTCAGTTATGACTTCTACTAAAATATAAATACAGTCTTCTTTTTTCTACTGCTTTTTCTTTGGAAGTTGCTACAATCCCTTGAAATTAATTTATAAAATCCTAAAACCTAATCTTTAATGTTAAGATTTTTCTCTAGATATGGTGGCAATCATTTAGTCCTTAGTTTTTATCTTCCTCCTCTCCTAAACAGTAGAAAACACTACATTCATGGTTCTGGCTCTTTCTTGCAAGAAAGAGCCAGAACCATGAATGTAGTAAAGGGAGTAACTACTTCTTAAGTTTCAACCTACAAACACCTTTATATATTTCATCCTCATTTACTAACAAAATCTTTCTGCACATGACCATCAAGTCCAAAAGTCAGGTGCCCAAACCTCAATCTCTCTTGCAGAAGTATTTACAGGTAGATAGCATCACTTATCGGAGAAAGCAATGGCACCCCACTCCAGTGTTCTTGCCTGGAGAATCCCAGGGACAAGGGAGCCTGGTGGGCTGCCATCTATGGGTTCGCACAGAGTCGGACACGACTGAAGCAACTTAGCAGCAGCAGCAACAGCAGCATCACCCATCAAGCTTCGATCCCAAGACAAACTCATCTGTTCTTTCTCTATATGCCCTGATATTTCTCTTGCTAGCCATTCTCCCAGTCATGAAGACTTTAAGCTTTCAAGTTTTTTAGTTTGTGTTATCACTTTTTATATCATCTAAGATTTACTACTCAAAATGTCAAAGGGTCAGAATAGGATCTACCAGCATCACTTGGGAGTTTATTAGAAATGCAGATTCTCAGGCCCCGTCCCATCTATACTGAATCAGAACACGCATTTTAATGAGATTCCCAGATGATTCAAAAACACATTAATAAATACCTGCAGAGCACTACTCTGACATTTAGAAGAAAGAGATCATCTCTCATCCATGGTACCTTAGCGCATGGTAGCCACTCTGATCCTTGTTCACTGTCTGCCTGTGTGTATAACTGTTTCAACTAAAGAAAGTCTTGATGAAAGTGAAAGAGGAGAGTGAAAAAGCTGGCTTAAAACTCAACATTCAAAAAACTAAGATCATGGCATCTGGTCTCATCACTTCATGGCAAATAGATGGGAAACATTGGAAACAGTGACAGACTTTATTTTCTTGGGCTCCAAAATCACTGCAGATGGTGACTGTAGCCATGAAATTAAAAGACACTTGCTCCTTGGAAGAAAAGGTATGACCAACCTAGACAGCATATTAAAAAGAGGAAATATTACTTTGCCATCAAAGGTTCATCTAATCAAAGGTATGGTTTTTCCAGTGGTCATGTGTGGATGTGAGAGTTGGACCATAAAGAAAGCTGAGTGCCAAAGAATTGATGCTTTTGAACTGTGGTGTTGGAGAAGACTCTTGAGAGTCCCTCGACTGCAAGGAGATCAAACCGGTCAATCCTAAAGGAAACTAGTCCTGAATGTTCATTGGAAGGACTGATGCTGAAGCTGAAACTTCAATACTTTGGCTACCTGATGCGAAGAACGGACTTATTGGAAAAGACCCTTATGCTGGGAAAGACTGAAGGCAGGAGGAGAAGGGGACGACAGAAGATGAGATGGTTGGATGGCATCACTGACTCGATTGGACATGTGTTTGAGCAAGCTCTGGGAATTGGTGATAGACAGGGAAGCCTGGCATGCTGCAGTCCATGGGGTTGCAAAGAGTCGGACAGGACTGAGTGACTGAACTGAACTGTACATATTTGGGTCATAGCCCTCTTGCCTTCTCCAAATTCCTTTTTGTAGTTCTCTTCCATATCATCAATTTTTCCTTCTCTGCCGATCATCTCCATCAACATACAAGTTCTGCAAATGGTCATCAAAAGAAACCAACAAACCTGGTTGATTTAAGCAAAAGAGGACTTTATTAAAAGGACACTGCGGGTGGATCACTATCTCCTCAGCACTGCATGCAGGAATCTGTAGCCATTATTGCCCACACAAACTTGAGCACCCTACAACCACTGGGCACCAGAAAGTGCTTCTCCCACTCCCCAGTTATTCCCTCCCAGCCCCAGTCTCCATCCAGGTGGGTACATCTGATTGGTGAAGCCAGTATCATGCCCACACTCTACCTGATAGGGAGACTGGGAAGGAGTATCTGACATGTTCAGCGTCTACAGTAGAGGGAGGACACTGCCTCCCACCAAAAGTCATAATTTATAGTTTAGGGAATTTCAGAAATTTCCATCAGTTAAAAGGATTCAGATGTTATTGAAAGGTTAAGAAAAATAAATAATCCCATTTCTACCACACTCATTTATCTTTTTTCAAAGTTTATTTTTTCCTTCCCCCTTTTGGTGAAATTAAAAAAGGTTGTCCACACTTGTCTTTATTTCCTCGTGTCCTATTCTACCCAATCTAGCATTGTTCCTCAAAAGCCATCTTATTCCCAAATCGAGCAGACACTTCTCAGCTCACACAGTTTACCCTTGCAATGTTACTGGATATTCTCCCAGCTCCCATGATCTTATGTTCTCTTGGAATTTCACTTTTTTCCAATTGCTTCAGCTCAGCCTCCTTTGCTGAATTTCCCTCTGCTCAATCTCTGTATATTTGTTTTCAGAGCTCTATCTCTTCCTAACTCCATTCACTCCCTAAGTATTCTTTCAATTTCAATTTTTTCCTGGCTTAAAATTCTCAAATCTGATAATTCTTTCCTTTAGAAAAAAATCTATAGACCTGTTTGCTCAGCTCTAGAGTTTTGCATCTGCAACTGCTTACTTTGTACTTTTTCATGTATGTCTAATACATATTTTAATTTTAATATGTCCAAAGAGAATTCTTAATTTCCCTCTCTAAACTGGTTCCTTATGAAGTCCCTTCAATTTCAATAAAGGGCTTTATCATTCATATAGTGTTTAAGCCAAAAATCTCAGAATCATCCTTGATTTATTTTTCTTAAACTCTCATATCCCATTTATCTACAAGTCCGTATTTTTCTACCACCCAAATTGATTATAGCTCTCCATTCCCTACAAGCACTCCCCTAGTCTAAGCCATCATCATCTTTTGCTTATTCCCAAACTGACATTTGAACTGGCCCATTTTTTCCTCTCCATCCTCAATTCATAGCACCCTTTCCAGACCCCCACACAACTTTGCTCCATTGATCACCTTCCTCTTCTTCAAACAAGCCAAGCTCTTTGCCATCCCAAGATTTTGCATTTTTCTTCTGCCTAGAATGTCAGCTATACTAAATCCATGCCAGCTTATCCCATTCTGACTCCACCTTATCCTTCCAGATCCCTTTTGATTTTTACCTTCCCTAAACTAGCAGAAACTTGTATTTTTGATTCATGTTTGTGTCCCGTGGGATGTCTGATACACAGTAGGCATTCCATAAATATTTGTTAAACAATTGAATTGATAATTAAATGAATGACTGATGTCATATTCCATTGAGATTCCCTAACCTTTTCATTCCTATCCAAATGACTCATCTTTACTCACTGGTGATAGCTTGATAGCTAGTTATCTAAGACAAGTTTTGTTCATTTACTTTTGATTCTGCCTGGGGTTATTAAACATTCTCTTTAATAATAATAATAATAATGCCTTGAAAATCCAGTAAGAAAACCAAAGGTTATGATGCTGATATACTCAGAATATCTCCTGGCTGATGTGGGCAGTAAATGATGTTCACCCATCAATCATTTTTCCACTTCCTGCAACTGAATCTCCCTGGAGGAGTCATCAGATGCTCTCAATCTTGAAGATTGACAGGAAGTCCCTGCAGACACCAATTCTATGCAACATCAGGAGGGATCCTTAACACTAAGATTTAAAAGCACCAAGCTCAGAACAAGATTCAGAAAACTCACAGGCTAAGTTCTAGTTATCGCAGCTTCTGGAAAGGTGCAGAACATGAAGGTAAGGAAAAGTTTTATTTGAGACTTTTTAGCTATTTTATAAAAAGCTGTATAGTTTTTTTTTAACTCTTTCATGTTTAATGTGTTTCAGAGTCAAACATGCCCTTAAAATATCAGATTCATTTGATTTTACAAAGAAAAAAATTCACTTATTCTCTTAAATCCTCGTTTGGGTTAAATTCAAATAAAATATTTCTAAATAATTTTTTTTAAGATCTCTTTGTGAATTAACTAGATGATAAACTGGGGAACTCCCTTCTCCCCTACACTTTGAGTGCTAAAAACAGAACATAGCAAAAAAGGGGGGAGGGGCGGTGTAATTGTCCAGGAGCGAAGGAAAAAAGTAGAAGATTCTATAGGCACAGAAATGACTTTGATCTTTTCATGCAGGGATTCAAAAGTCTGGTGGTAATGACCTTGACCCTCTTCCTGCTGTTTTCTTTCATGGGAAATTGCAACAGTGCTCCGCAGGTAATCACAAGCAAAAACTGGGGCTCCTCTATGCGCTGAGTACGTCCTTCCTTCCTTCTTCCCTCCCCTCTATTTCTTCCCTTCTTTTCCTTCTTTCTTCTCCTTCCTTCCCTTCCCTTTCTTTTGTTCCCTCCCCTCCCTTCTCGTTTACTTCTAATGCTGGGCTGGGCAGCAACGCCTAACTGCTTTCCTCTTCTTGGGTTGTAGAGACTCTTTGCGAGAAGGAACTGGACTCCTCAAGCTATGCTCTACCTGAAGGGTGCACGTATGTTCCAAACGCTTTGCTCTTCTGACAGTGGTAAAGGGAGAGCCTTAGGGGCGCATGAATCCATGGGACAGATGGAGACCTGCGGGGAGAGAATCCTATCGAGTTTGTTCCCATAAATAACTGAGGTCATCCTAGTCTCAGTTAATCAAGGAGAAAGGTCGAGGGTGGCGGTCGGGGTGGGGTGGGGAGGATAATCAGAAATCCTCCAACCAAAACTGGAAGGTAGTTGGCTCTTGCTCAAAGGAAGATTGGGGTTTCCCAGGCACACCGCCCTGGCTGGTGAGCGAGGTCGCCGCCCCTTCCGAAGCGCTGCGGGTGGTGCGCGGCTTTCCCGGTGGTCTCCCCGATCCGCGCCGGGGGCCGGGAGGCCCGCAGCCCCGCGCGCCCTGGCTGGGAGCACCGGCCTCGCCGCCCCGGCTCGCCCGCTCTTGTTCCAGAAACTCCGATCGGCCGGGCCGGGCGGGCGCTGAGCCCTTGTCTCGCCTTGACAGAGGGTCGCCGCTTCCTTTCCGACCAGAGCCGGAGGAAGGACCTGTCCGACCGGCCGCCGTTCGGTGAGTGCGCGGAAGCCAGGAGGCCGCGGGCGCCAGAAGACCGCGCAGGTCGGAAGGGCGCACTCCGCCCCCGTGAAGGCGGGCTCCGGGGCCGCCCGAGGGAGATCCGACCCCGCGCGGCCCGGCTGACCTTAAGGATAGAGATCCGGTGGCGGGAGCCGAGGTTCCGCTCCAGACAGCCGGGGATGGGGGGAGTGGCGGGGCGGCGGTAGGGCGGAGAGGTCACGATGGGTATGAGAACTATGCGCCTGCCCCTAGAAATATGCCTCCCGTTTAACGCAAGATTTCCTTTAAACGCTGTTGTTATCAATGTTATCATCATCGTCATTATTAAAATAGTGATTTGCCTAAAAATTTCAGACGCCTCTATTTTATTACTGTAAAGAACTATCAAAAGTTTCAAAGCCAGAAATAGTGAAAAAGTGGGGGGACTTTAAGGATGGAGCCGGAGACTCTTTGATGATAAACTTTCCACGCCGTTGGATTAAAAAATAGCAATATCATTCATTTTGATAAACATTCAAGATTGCTGAGAATTACCAAGTCTACTCGTTTTGAAAAATACCAAACACTGTCTTGAGCACGTAGTAGGTGCTTATCAAATTTTGATTTACCTTCTTCAAGCTGGCACCTTATATTTTACTGTAGGAGGGTAAGGTTTGTTTTCCCGCTTCTGTAGATCCCCCAAAATCGCGGTTTGTGTTGAATCAGGACGGTTTCTCTTCCATCAACTTGGGTTTGAAATAGTTTTGAATATTTTTCAGATTCTCTTTCAGTCAAATAATTGCCTTAAATGTGGCCAAGAAGGTAGATTATTTTCTCAAACTGCTTTGGAAGGAGTAAGAAAGAACTAGACTTCCAGGCTGCGTGTGTGTGTGTGTGTGTGTGTGTGTGTGTGTGTGTGTGTTAGGTATATGTGGCCAAGAAGGTAGATTATTTTCTCAAACTGCTTTGGAAGGAGTAAGAAAGAACTAGACTTCCAGGCTGTGTGTGTGTGTGTGTGTGTGTGTGTGTGTGTGTGTGTGTAAGAAAGAACTAGACTCCAGGCAGTGTGTGTGTGTGTGTGTGTGTGTGTGTGTGTGTGTGTGTGTGTGTTAGTTGTTCAGTGTTTGACTCTTGCAACCCTACCAGGCTCCTCTGTCCATGGAATTCTCCAGGCAGAAATACTGAGTGAATTGCCATTTCCTCCTCCAGGGGATCTACTTGACCCAGGGATCAGACTCCAGGCAGAGTGCCGTCTAAACTTTTCCACTCAGGCATCCCATTTTAATCTCTGTGGGGGAAAATTCCTCCTGGGCTCTTTATCTTAATCCTCCTTGCTTTAGTGAAATTTGCTGTAGTATATAGTTTAAATTTTCTTCCATTCCCTGTCATACACAATATAACCAACTGTAAGTAATGTCCAAGGAAAGTGTGAAATGTTTCGACTTGTAAAAATCAGTCTATGCAAGGGGCTTTTTGCTGAGCAATCAAAAAGCTATTTCACAGAGATTTTTCTAGTATTATAGCATAGTGGAATAAGACTTATCTATATGAATATTTAGGATTCCCTGGTGACAGATGGTAAAGAATCTGCCTGCACTGCAGGAGACCAGGATTTTGTCCTAGGGTCAGGAAGATGTCCTGGAGAAGGGAGTGGCAACCCACTCCAGTATTCTTGCCTGGGGAATCCCATGGATAGAGGAGTCTGGTGGGCTCCATGAGGTTGTGGAGTTGGACACAACTGAACAGCTAACAGTTACTTACTTATATGAATGTTTAAACGCTAATAGAACCTGTATATGTTTTTTCATTTCTCCAGAAAGACGAAGCCCAAATTCCCAACAACTAACTCTTCCAGAGGCAGCAGCTGTACTGTTGGCTTTTTTGCAGAAACCACAAGAAGGTACAACCATAGTGAACTCTTTCAACTACAAGACAGAGAAACCTTGAGTGCTTTGGAGATTCGGTGTTGAGTACAACAAAGTTGCTTTTATTTATTTCGATTTTTAAAAATAATTAACAGTTGCCCAGGCCATCAGAAATTCACAGAGATCTTTATTATTTACAGACTACCATATTTCTCATTATAATGAGTCCCAAGAATGTAAAAACATTTCCTTGATGAGATGGTGGAATTTCATGTTAATTCTATAATCCATTGCCTTTTGAATCTTTTATTTCTCTTAGAACCCTAGAGAATCCAACTTCATTATTTTATATTTGAAAAAACTGAGACCAAGTAATTACAAATCCAATTACTTGCTATGAAAATTTGAAGCAAATGAAATAGCTGAAAATCATTCATTTTTAACTTATAAACAGGGCAGTTTCTTAAGGTTCACCCTAAGAGATATGGGCTAGTTCTGATGCTAAATGCTAAACTTGTGGGATTTGTGTTTCACTATTCAACTTCTTGGATTTTCCCAATAGCTCAGTGGTTAAAGAATCTGTCTACAGTGCAAGAGACACAAGGAGACTCAGGTTTGATCTCTGGGTTGGGAAGATCGCCTGTAAGAAGAAAATGGCAACCCACTCCAGTATTCTTTCCTGAAAACTCCCATGGACAGAGGAACCTGGTGGGCTACAGTCCACGGGGTCGCAAAGAGTCGGACCTGACTGAGCAACTGAGCATGCCTACATATAGCTTCTTGCATGCCAGGATTTGGTGTGATCTTCAAATAGAGACTCTCTGCCCCATGGCATTAAAACCACTATTTGCATTAAGGCATCTTGTAACACATTAGCCTGGACTTTGGAATATAACAGGACTGGGTTCAAATCCTGGCCTGACTGTTTTCATATCTGGGTGGCCTTAGTGTCATTATTGATAAAAAGGAATAATGACATCCATGGGCAGGGTTGCTCTAAGAGCCAAATGAAACAAAGTATGTAATTTTTTATTAGTATTAACAATAGAGGTCATCAAAGCATAATAAATAGACCTAGATGTTTTGTTCTCAAAAACTGTAATGATGCCATATTTATGCTATGATTTAAATGATACAATGTATCCAAAAAAATAGTGAGTAGTGTGTGCTCAGTTGTGCCTGACTCTGAGACCCCATGGACTATAGCTGACCAGACTCCTCTGTCCATGGGATTTCCCAGGCAAGAATACTAGAGTGGATTGCCATTTCTTCCTTCCAGGGATCTTCCTGACTGAGGGATCAAACCAGCATCTCCTGAATTGGCAGGTGGATTCTTTACCACTGAGCCATCTGGAAAGCTCTCTGGTGGGTCAGAGCACAAACTGCTGGCCTGCTGCTCTGACACTTGTGCTGATGAAGAAAACCCTGTGCTCACTGCCTGGTATTGGATGGGCAATGTCTGGGAAAGGAAGAGAGCAGGAGGTTCTTTCTGGCTTCAAACTTATGGCTTTGTTGTGAAAAACAAAACAAAAACAACCCTACAAGAAGCAAATAAGAGAGGGATAAAGAGGTCTTTTGAACTCAGAGCAAAGTGGGAGTTGACTTGGTTGCATGGAGGAGGTTATACTACTTAATTCAGCAAATCTGCATTGATGTCTGCTAGGTGCCAGGCACTGTGGCAGATAGAGAAAAAAGCAGGTTAAATAAAAAAGCAAAAATGAGAAGGACTACGTAGTGGTCCAGTGGTTAGGACAGCACCTCCTGCATTGGCAGGCAGATTCTTTACCACTAGCACCACCTGGGAAGCCCAATACATTTATTAATAATTGATTTATCCATACTAAGTGAATTACCTCCTAAGATTAACCACCATTATCATCCATACTTTACAGATGAGGAAACAGAAGCACAGAAAGATTGAGTAGCTTGCCCACTCTCAAGAGGCAGGGACACACTAGAACTGGGCTGAGAAATAGGAGGTAGCTGATTCTTCATCAGAGAATTAATCACATGGTCTATGGATTTTTAGCAGAGAGGGAACATGGTAAAGGAAGATGTAACTGGTTATGGCTTATAGGGTAACCATCAGAGCAGGACAATAGCTACAATATGAGAACATCTACTGTGTTAATCAGTAGATGTTAATGTCATCCTTGTAACTCAGAAAACTGAACCTTTCTGGGGTGTATATCCTTTCCTGAGGCCACGTGGTTAGTAAGAAGTGATATGGGGAGGTTAACTCAGGGCTGTGGGCATCTGTAACTCTTGCCATCTCTCAAATGGATGGGGATAACAGGAAGGCTGGAGAGGGGAGTCAATGAGAAGCTAAGGTAGTCATTCGGGAGTGGAGTCATGAGGTCAGCGGGAATGGAGGCTCCAGCTGAGGCATACCACAAAGAGAGCAGATAACACAGGGTAACTATTTGCTAAAAGCATAAAACAAAATGGATAAGCAACCAGGTCTTACTGTATAGCACAGGGAACTATCAAATATAGCATAATGCTTAGTAAGAGTACAGAAATCAAAGGAGGAGGAAGACTGTGTTGGGTAGGAAGGGTCGTTAAAGAGGAGTGGGATGGGGGCATGGGAGGGAGGCTCAAGAGGGAGGGGATAAATGTATACTTATAACTGATTCACACTGTACAGCAGAAACTAACACACCATTGTAAAGCAGTTATCCTCCAATTTAAATTTTTTTTCAATTAAATGATAAAATAAATTGCATTCACAAATCTTTCCCTCGCCCTGCCCAATGGTATGATTTACTGCTGCTATGCCCATTCTGAAAGCTTGTTTGGAGGGAATTTGGGAAAGGAAATTAGACTGCAGAGTTAAGAGAAAGTGGGCACTTGCTTGCATGGCCTTCAGAATTCTTGCAATGAAAAGATGAGAAATAGTTGAGTCATGGGTAGAAGATGCTGCATCCAACATTTGGCATTCTTAGTGATTTTTGAAGTCAGTAGGAGGACAGCAAAGTAGAGATGAGGGAATCATGAAGTCTGAGATTTCATTGCTGGGAAGATTTGCGGAGCCAGAAAGGAAAGTGAGCTGGAACGGAGAAAGGAGGGCTCGTTTTAAAGAGGAAGAGAAAGTAAACTTCCCTGACAGTCCAATGTCTAAGACTTTGAGCTCCCAAGGCAGTGGGCCTCTGGTCAGGGAACTAGACCCCACATGCCACAACTCAGACCTAGCACAGCCAAATAAATAAATAAATATTTTTTAAAAAATAAAGACAAGGATCTTCATTAGAAACCACAGAAGGATTTGACTCTAGGTCTCCATTTCAAGTCTTTTGGAAAAATAAATTCACAATTTTAGTTCTTTAAGTTCCTGAAGTGGCTTGTCTCTGATGATGAAATTAGAAAACAAATTTTATTTGTCTAAATTGATGGGAAATTTTGGATTCTTACATGATAGATTAATCAGTGTTCACCTTTATATTTTTATTCTGAAGTCCCTAGATATGATTTGGACTGACTCTTTGCAACCCCATGGGAATTCTTCAGGCCAGAGTACTGGAGTAGATAGACTTTCCCTTTTCCAGGGGATCTTCCCAACCCAGGGATCAAACCCAGGTCTCCCACATTGCAGGCAGATTCTTTACCAGATGAGCCACAAGGGAAGCTCTTATTTTAAGTAGTGGATTGTTATTTTAATGGAGGATATACAGGGATGGTTCCTTTCTTGGCTTTTTTTTCCCTTTCCTTTAAATACACACTACCCTATATAAAAGAGATAACTAATAAGGACCTACTGTATGGCACAGAGAACTCTAATCAATACTCTGTAATGACCTATATGGGAAAAAAAGTGGATACATGTATATGTATAACTGATTCACTTTGCTATACAGCAGAAACTAACACTATAATAAATTTTTTTAATGTTTTAATTTAAAGAATAAATAGAGTAGCTGATTGATTATCTGCAGTACTTTGAAGTTTGGTAGCAATTCAGGTTAAACTAACTCAGATATTCCAACTATAATATTACTAACTAGGGGAAAGTAGTTTTCTCTAGAGATGACCTTAGACAAAATGAACAGTGAAATTTTGCCTCTGGTGACTTCCTCTCCCTTCCCCATCGTCAGTTTCAGCCCTTAAACTCAGTTTTAATTCTAGGAACCTAGTGTCCTCTCAGTCTGTTCCCACACAAGAGGTGATTCCTCATGCTCTGAAGTTTTGCAATCCCATCCAACTAACAAATGTCCCTTCTTTTTGTCTTCCTTCCACCCCAGGCCTCTATCTAGTTCAGCTAATAAGAGAATATGTGTTCCTTTGGCATCTTTCCTAATAGGAAATATAGAAACAGTGGGACTTTACAGGTGGTACTAGTGGTAAAGAATCTGCCAGCCAGTGCAGATGTAAGAGACTCGGGTTTGATCCCTGGATCAGAAGATCCCCTGGAGGAAGTCATGACAACCAACTCCAGTATTCTTGCCTAGAGAATCCCATGGACAGAGGAGCCTGGCAGGCTACAGTCCGTAGGGTCACACAGAGTCAGACATGACTAAAGCAACTTAGCAAGCATGCACGCATAGAAACAATACCTTGATTCGAGTGCATGGTTCTACTAGTGAATATTTTAGACACGCATATTTAGAGAAAGACATGTGGCCGTTTTTGATTTCTACTAAACACACCATGTAAATTCATTCACTGTGGTGACCCACATGTTAGATATGAATTCTCTGATGAATCCCAAGCTGAGGGAGGAAATTTTTTAACAAAATCAATCAGAATCCAATTAGGGGGCATTCCATAGCAGAGGGCATGAGTTGACATAATGTAAGGGGGGCAAATCAAATGTTTACTTCCTGAAGTTCTCTTCATCTTGTGTCTTCTTCTTGTAAAAAAAACAGGATGTGTTTATGTTATGTATTTCTTTTTTCCCTTACAGCTGGAGAAGAAAACTTGGATCAAACCAGATTCCGAGAAGACAGTCTGCTAAACTGGTGAAAATATACCAGGTTCCATTCAATTATCATTCTATTCTTGTTGAAAACATGAGCCATGTGAATAAAGCCTGTGGACCCTTTTTCCTTCATTTGTAATCTTAGGAACATGTGCAGTTTTATTCTTCCAGAAGCTAAAGTGATGCTGTGTTCTTAGAACATCACTGCTTTCTCCATGACTTCAGGTCCTATTTAGATCACCTGGTGTCTTACTCTTGAATTTAACCCACTTATAGTTATTAGATTAAAGACTCTTTAGAGTGTTCCTTCTTTTTGTTACAATACCCGTCTTGATTTAATCATTCTTAGTTGTTTTTTTTTTTTTTTTCCATTTTATTACCCACTTGTACTGTCTTAGCACTCAACAGTGAATCTCCTTTCCTCTCCCCCCTTTCCTCACCTCCAAGGAGAGAGAGGTGGGAAGCATGGGAGGATGGGAAAGAGTGAAATTTGATTGTTAATATCCCGGAGAGGTGTCAGGAAGGGAAGCAGTGGGGATGACTGGGAAGAAGCCCTGTGATCAGACATGACACTCTGGTTGCTGAGGGAGGGGACCCTTGGTGAGGCAGAAGCCAGTGGAAGGTTCTACAGTGGGGTGCCCCCCCTGTGCTCTCTGGAGATTTCCCTGAATTCAGTTTAGAAATGAGGATCTAAAAGTTACTGGAAAATAAGATGGAAACATACTCTACTCCTGGATATACTGCACAAAAGAAATGAATCATTTTTTTAGAGCCATTTTCCTTGGCTAAGCAGATTCAAAGATTGCTTCCTCTAACTGTCTAGAACTTTAGGCCTTATTTGCCCCTGGAGGAGGAAACAGCAACCCACTCCAGTGTTCTTGCCTGAGAAATCTCAAGGACAGAGGAGCTTGGCAGGCTGCAGTGCACAGGGTTGCAAAGAGTGAGACATGACTGAGAGACCGAGCACACACTAGACTTATTTGCATTAAAACATAACATAAAGGCACCCCGAGAATGTAAGTGCATGATACTATGCCTAGTTTATTCAGTTTTTAAAGTCAACTATAAAGTCAACAGTTTTTCAGTACTGTCTGAAAAATAAAATATGCACTACCTACAGCAAGCATATGGTATATTTATTTGGAATTACAATATGACCAGCATGTTAATTATTTCTGACTTAATTAATTGAAAGTTGTTACTGATAATTGTCATAAGTGGAAAGCATTGTCAATCTTATTATCATCAGTATATAAGCTATTAGTGAGTAGGTAGAAAATATCATTATATGAATGTCTCTGTAACTTGGAATTACAGTTTTACTGAATTAAGTAAACAAAACCCTATATGTAAGATTTGTCTGTATCTCATTTCGTAATTGAATAATGAAACTGTTTTCAAGTTAATGTAACACAGATCTCTGCCAAAAACTTAATATGCTAACATTAAAAAATTCTTTGTGGCATTATAATAGACGCCTGTCATTAATTATTATTTGATTTTAAAGTGGATTTTCTAGACAGTATAAATGTCCAGTCTATTGAAAATTATTTACTCACCTGACATAGACTTGCACATTTGAACTACTTAAATATTATGTCTATTTGCAGAATATATTTAAAGTCTGTCTTACAAAGTAATTCTTCCACCTAGAACGATCTCAAGCATTTCCCACTGAAACAGAGCTTTTAAAAGCTGTCTAAATGGCCAACAGCTGTTAAAATATTATCAGCTCCAATATTAGAAGTATATGAATTTCCTGAATACTCTTCTCCTATAAAGATGTGCTCATTAACACAGTAGTTGCATAAAGACCCCTATGCCTGGTTTGCTATAACTTTCTATCTCTCCTGGAGTGACTTTGCAATTCTCTTCATTTCTGCCTTTTCAAAACTGAAATGAATCAAATAATCAGTGGTCAAATTTTTTCACATTGTATGACTTGTATTTTATTTATAATTTTTCAGAATTATTTAACCTTCTGCTTTACTTTTTTAAAAATTTGAGAATAGTTGCTTTATCCCTGGAGAAGGGTATGGCAACCCACTTCAGTATTCTTGCCTGGAGAATCCCAGGGACAGAGGAGCCCAGAAGGTGACAGTTTGTATGGCTGCAAAGAGTTGGACACAACTGAAGCAACTTAGCACACATGCATGCATAGTTGCTTTATAATGTGTTAGTTTCTGCTGTACAACAAAGTGAATCTGCTATATATATATGTGTATAGATATATATATATATA